>JADRCH010000042.1:8392068-8486106 GCA_019843965.1 Rhynchomys soricoides
GAGAGAGAGAGAGAGAGAGAGGTTTATTTGTCTCATCTATTCATCCTCTCATGGATCTCTAGGCTGATAATCCCTCTTGGCTACTGTAAACTGTTGCGGTGGACAGAGGGCTGCAGACTATCTCTTGATGTTCTGATTTCAGTTCTTTTTTTTTTTATGGTTTTTCGAGACAGGGTTTCTCTGTGTAGCCCTGGCTGTCCTGGAACTCACTCTGTAGACCAGGCTGGCCTCGAACTCAGAAATCCGCCTGCCTCTGCCTCCTGAGTGCTGGGATTAAAGTCGTGCGCCACCACTGCCCAGCCTCTGCATGTGTTAAGAACTGAACTTGGTCACTCCTTAAAAACAGCAAATGTTTTTAGCTGCTGAGCCATCTCTCTAGCCCTACATTATACCTCTTCATTACATGTATACATATGATCATGTACAAGTACATACATTTGTATGCATATGTAAAAAAGAACCTTTTCTGTCTGAAGAAAGTGGCTTTTAGCAGCTTTGTTGGTGATAGATCTATTTTCATTATATATTCTTAGTAGAAAGAAGATTGAATGTCATCTATGGGGTGCCATGCTAATTAACGCTCTCCAGATCATTTTGATTAGAAACAAAATGCATATATTTTGCCTTAATGCATATTAATTGCCTAACATTTACTCTGAAAAATTTTTACTTTTTGTTCTTTGTTGTTTTAAGAAAGGGTCTTCCTTTGTAGTCCAGGCTTTTCTGATCTGTTTATTCTCCCTCAGCCTTCCAAGGACTGGAGTTAAAGGCCTGTGCCACAGCTCCTAGCTTTACCCTATATGCTGAATTTTAGAGTAACTGAGATGTTTTAAAGAAATTAGTTCCTCAAGAACATCTTACTTTTTTAGGGATGTGTAGGTGGGTTGAGTTATGTATCCCTGGCTGGCATGGAGCTTTCTTTGTAGCTAAGAATAGCCTTAAAATGTCAAGAGTTCATAGGCCACCGTATCTGCTTATATCTTACATTTGTACTGCACATTCAGTCATAGCCAAAGAGTTACTTATGAGTAATGCATAGAGGAGTTATTTAGCTGTAAAGTTAGTTGGTACTGTAGGAATAGTGTTATGAACCATTATATAGAGAGCAGTATTGGTTTTTAGCCCAAATAATGGAGGAACTTTTACTTTTAAAAAAAATTAAAGCAATAGAATTTTTATTTTAAAATACTAAGCTTGAAATATTTGGATAAAAGTGGTCTTTTATACTCTAGTTTTATGTTTTATTGGTATCATAATCAATTGTGAAGCGAATCATTTTCTACTTGGTCAAGTGTTTTTGATCTTAACTTTGTTTTTCAGCTTGTGATGACCAGCCTACAATCCATTCTTGAAAATGTGGACACACCAGAATTACTTTGCAAATGTGTTAAGTGCATTCTTTTGGTGGCTCGATGCTACCCTCATATTTTCAGCACTAATTTTAGGGTGAGTTTCTCATACTCTCTGGTGTTGTGGTTGTGTAAAGAAGTGCGACATTAGAAAGAAAAAAAGCTCCTGACCCTTCAGATAAATGATCAGTGGTGTGTTGGGGGGAAGGAGTTGATTGGTCTGCCATCACCACAGTGGTGATAATGAAGACCATGATGATTATGTTACTTTTATAAAAAATAACAACTGCATTTTTCTTTCTGACATTAATACTTTCTGTATAGAAGGGAAAATTTTCCTCAGTGTCTTCACTCTGTCTCTGTAGCTTCCAGATAAATTGAACAGCTTTTTCTAGGGTCTTTTAATATGATGTGATCTCATTGATGAAATAGCAATGAAACCTTAAAATGACTGGCCTCGTGTCTTTTTTTATTTTTTTTTTTAAATCTCCATCAAGGATACAGTTGATATATTAGTTGGATGGCACATAGATCATACTCAGAAACCCTCCCTCACACAACAAGTGTCTGGTAAGTCTTTTAGCTTGTGTCAGTCCTTGTAAATACTATGCAAAAAAAGAGTTAATCTGACCTAGAAAAAAGGGTTGCTTTAAGAAGGTTTATTAGCATATGCATCACTTGATCACTTGATAGCTCTTAATCTTTTCAAAGCATAGTAGGAAAGAAAAAATAACAGATTTCGGTGTTGCACCTGTGAGAATTTATAGACTGTATCTCAGGTCATCTGTAGCATGTTTGCAAGAGAAAGTCAAAAGGTTGGAATACTCTGAAACTTAGAATAGAAGATTCTGGTCATAGGTTGTTTTAATTGTTGCTTTTCTGATCATTTTAAACGAGCCACAAATATTTGGAAGATTGTCATATATGATAGAGAACAAATGACAGCTGAACTAATTTGTACACACCTGCTTATTCCACATGGTGCAATTTCTCTCCCTGTCTGCATATTTGGTGTAGTCATTTTTGAAAAGAGTATATGCCAGTGAGAATAAATGCTTTCATTCCTGCTGTGAAGCCAAATACACACCTTTGACAACTAGTTCTGACCCTGGAATAGAAAGCTAGGTTGATAGTACATGGTAGCAGACACAGACGCACGCGCGCGCACACACACACACACACACACACACTCTCTCTCTCTCTCTCTGCAGATATTAATTTAGCTAAACATTATGCAAGATTTGCATGCTGATTTTTGAAGGTTGTTAATTTCTGTTATATTAAAAGAGGCTTGATTAATTACCAACGTGCTTTTAGTGGCAGTCCAAATATTGTGATACAGGTCATTCTTTAAGAGTAAGTAGCTTGAAAGCAGAGTTCATTTTTGATTTTGGTTCCCCTAAATTAATTATTATTTTTTTTAATCTTAAAATTTCTTCTCTGATGTCAAGGGTGGTTGCAGAGTTTGGAGCCATTTTGGGTAGCTGACCTTGCATTTTCTACTACTCTTCTTGGTCAATTTTTAGAAGACATGGAGGCATATGCTGAAGTAAGTTGTAGAAAGCCAATTCTAAGTGATTCTTAAGTGTTAATAAAGAAAATTCAAAGATTTTAAACAGAAGTAGGTTTATTTTAAAAATAACTAAGGCTGACATTAAAGCAGAACTTATAAGATCACTGAGGTTGGATTTTATTTATTTTTGGTATTTTCAAGTTAACAGAGGGAAAAAGTGTCTACATTGATATCATGCGAAGTTTGAATATTCTTAATAGCAGATGTTTTTCTTGAAGGCAAATCCCCATAATTCATACTTTTTTTTGTTGGTGGTTGTTACCGAAAGGCAGGTAGATGCTGTTCTGAAATGAAAACTGCCCCTAAAGATGCTGCCCTTGGGTGTTCAGAGACTCTCATGTTATCCGGGGCAAAGTTGGGTTTACTCCACTGGAGCCGCTGTCTGTGAATGTGACAAGTTTCAGGGTACTTCCTACAGCCTTTGCCTTGCTCTGGCCTTACTGCTGTGGCTGAAGCCTTTGTTGTCTCCTGTGGGAGGGAGTACCATAATTTCTGTTTGGTGTTGAAGGCTGTCTGAAATACTGAGCTTTAGTTCTTTGCTGCTTGTAGTTAGAGTTCATTATTCTGTCACTTTCATCACTGGAGTGTTGGCTTTTTTCAGGAAAAATAAATAGAATAGATCATCTCACCCCTACCTCGTCCCCTCCCCACCCATACAGATGATTACTAGTCTTTCAGAGGCACCTGTTCCTCCAGGTTTGGCCATCTAGGTAACTTTAATACCCAGTTTTCTTTTCTCCTTACCCCTTTCTTTACCTCCTTTCTTCCCTTCCTCCCCCCCCCCCTTTGGTCTCTTTGTGTGACCTTCCTTAGCTGGTTATGTAGACTAGGGTGGTCTTGAACTCCCTCTGCCTCCCACATACTGGGATTAAAGGTGTGTGCCAATCTGACTGACTCCTTTCCTTTTTTATTTGGTACTTAAAAAAATATTGATTCTAACACCCAATCTTAATCATTTTCTTTGGGTATATTTTATACTTTCAACTAGATTATAATATTAATATCTTGGTCAAAGATTATATGGAATGAGAATTTAGTAGAAAACAGTTATAGGGATGGCAAAACTTTGCTCCAATTGTAATTATACAATAATATATGCATAAAGATTGGGTTTTTCCCTCCAATTCTCTCTGCATTGGTGCAGATCATTTCCATAATTTTATCTGGTTTTGTAAGGAATGATTTAGAGAATTTTAGGCAAATGGAGTTTGATATTTCCTCTTTTAGGCTAAAATTTCTCTTAATTGGTAACAATCTTTCTAAGGCTTGATGTGATTAAACACATCTTTAAGCACCTGGGAGGCAGAATTGGGTGAATCTGTGTGTTGGAATTCAGCCTGGTTTACATATTGATTTCCAGGCCAGCTAGGGCTACTTAGTGAGATACTGTTTTAAAAGGGGGAAAAAAAAATCTGCCAGTGTTGAGTGGCATAAAGGGTTGGGAGACTTATAAGTCTCAGCTGCTCCAGAGGCTGAGATTAAGAGGATCGATTGGGCCCAGAAATCTAGGCAACATAACAAGACTCTTACCTTAAAATGAATCAAGTGTTAGGGGTGTCTGGGAATAGATTATAAAGAAATAAGAACTGGATTAAGTTCACTGTCGAGTACTTAATTAGTATATGCAAGGGATTGTGCTTGATTCCTGATTACCAGTATATAGTGATAAAGCCACACCAAATCTTGTACTATGCTACTTCAATAAGAATGTTGTGTATTCACATCTAGGACCTCAGCCATGTGGCCTCCGGGGAGTCAGTGGATGAAGATGTTCCTCCTCCATCAGTGTCATTACCAAAGCTGGCAGCACTTCTCCGTGTGTTCAGTACTGTGGTGAGGAGCATTGGGGAACGCTTTAGCCCAATTCGGGGTCCACCAATTACTGAGGCATATGTAACAGATGTAAGTGTCTTTTAAAAACCAGGTTGTACTGTGAGGGCCTCCTGTACCCATTGCTCTATATTGACCTTTCATTTGCTTAACATGTTAAGTGTGTTTGTCCCTACCTACTCTTTACTCAGACAAGTTGGGAAGCCACCATCCTTGAACTCTTACCTCACCAAGAAAGGGCCATCTTTATTTCTAACATACCCTTGAAATTTCCTTAAGGAGTTCCTTCACAGATCCATGTATTCTTACTTTTTTGTAGTACTGTGGATTGAACTTATTACAGGCTCAATCACCTGTACTTCATAAAGCATTGAGCTTTTTCCTCAACCTGCACTATTTTAATATCTAGTTGTAAAACTTTAAATAATATTACCTTTTCTTTAAAAATTTATTCTCCTTGCTTGGCATGGTGGTGAATGCCTTTAATCCCAGCACTCTGGAGACAGAGACAGGTGGATCTCTGTCAGTTTAGTTTACAGAGTGAGTTCTAGGACAGCCAGAACTATGTGAAGAAACCCTGTCTTGAAAAACAAACAAATAAGTTGAGGATCTTTTTACTTTTCAACACAATAAGAATAATATACTATAAAGTATTAGAAGTCATATTCTTGGGTTGAATGTGTGGTAGAGCTTTTTTCCTTTCATGGAAGTCCTGAATGTCATCCCCACTACTGCAGTGAAAACAAACTGGTCATTTTCTTTGAGCATGAGGATGAAACTCAGGAATCACATTTGTGTATTCTTTGATGTAAAGAGATACTGTTTAAAAATATCAACCTGAAGCCAGGCGTGAGAAGTGACCAGATCACAGCACTTGAGTGGTCAGTGTGTAGTGCAGTCTAGCAGAGAGAAATGAGCTGTGAGCATCTCTCTGTGGAGTGAGGCGGGAGATGTTAGTGGCAGCCAGGGAAGACGGTCTACATGACTGAAATGTGCTGCTGCTCAGGCACAGTGCTGGCTTTTTAGGAGCATGACTTTGGACACATTGCTAGGTAGATAAATAAGGTATTGTGTAATTCTTGGTAAGGTGGGTGTGTTTTAGCAGAAGTATGAGTTTATATATATGACTAAGTCTGCATGTTGATAATTGAAACTTTCAAAATGGCTTAGTTTCTTCCCTTTTTATCACATAAAGGTTGTTGCTCCAAGAGTGGAGTTGAAGGAAAGGCAGTTAACTCAAATGCAAAAGGAAAGAAACATAAGCCTTCTCAGAATAGTTATATTTTCAATATGTACAGTTTTGGCTTTTGTGAACAGCATTAAGGAAACTTCTTTACAGGTTTTAAACCCACTGGGTACAATTGATTGTTACAGATCTGTGATATTTTGTAGCATGGACTTTTCCATTTTTAAAAATTTCATTTATTTTTAGAAATGTAGTACAGAAATACTGTTAACAGTTTAGTGATTTTTATGTATGTTGGAAATTATCTGTTTTTTATGATCCTTAATAGGATTGTGCATATCTGGAGGTCTTATTTTGAGAAAGAACTTCCAGGGCTCAGTTGTAGAATTCTTGGCTGTCATGATCATTAATACTCAAACCTTAATATTGACTTAAAAACAATTTTAGTATTTAATTTGAGAAGATTGTTAAAAATCCAAGATCTGTGTTTAAGCAAATGTGAGCAGCACATTTCTAAGTGTGCTAAGTTGTGATGTATATCATAGTAGTGAAGATAATAAGCTTTTTATACAGCCTTCTAATATCAGGAATAGAAGAAGGTGTGTGTGAGCTCCAGTGTGACAAACTCCATTTCTTGTCATGATAGTCATTTGGAATACCTTTTAGCCAAGATTTTTTTTTTTTTTTTTTTTAAATTGTATTAAAGATACCCATATTAGCTACCAAGAATTAGAGACTGTGAGCTGTAGAGGTGCACATCTGTAAAGCCAGCCTGGGTTACTTTTTTTGCTCCCATCTCTTTTTTAAAAAAAAAAAAAAAAAAAAACCTCAAACAAGACTGTTAACAAGCCGGGCAGTGGTGGTGCACGCCCTTAATCCTAGCACTTGGGAGGCAGAGGCAGGCGGATTTCAGAGTTCAAGGCCAGCCTGGTCTACAGAGTGAGTTCTAGGACAGCCAGGGCTACACAGAGAAACCCTGTCTCGAAAAACAAAACAAAACAAAAAAAAGACTGTTAACAAGGCAAGATATTTTTGAGTTGAAACTGCATTAAATAGAAAATAGTGGTGTAGAGAAGCTTGTGAGTGTTTAAAAAGGTGCTTGTTTTCCCCATTTGCAGGTTCTATACAGAGTAATGAGATGCGTGACGGCTGCAAACCAAGTGTTTTTTTCTGAGGCTGTGTTGACAGCTGCTAATGAGTGTGTTGGTGTTTTGCTCGGCAGCTTGGATCCTAGCATGACTATACATTGTGACATGGTCATTACATATGGATTAGACCAACTGGAGAATTGCCAGACTTGTGGTACCGATTATATCATCTCAGTCTTGAATTTGCTTACATTGGTATGTGAATTACTGTTTTTGTTGTTTTTAAATTGTTTATATAGGTCTTTAAGTTGATAAGAAAGAAATAAAAGAGCTTTGCTTCATGTATTTTAAGTAAAGGCTTGCATTTTAAAGAATCCGTTGATAATTTTTATTTTTCTAGCCCAGTACGTTTTTTTCTCGTAGCAAAAACGTTTAGTGTCTTGTGGCTCACTTTAGTCTAACTTATCTAACTTTGTATTAATGACATGTCCCCATTTTCCCGAGACTCAGTAGTGATCCTGATATGTACCTAATGGGAGAATGTATTTGACTATTTTCAAAGGCCTTGCTCATATGATTTCTTAGGAAATTTACTTTATTAGCCGTATAGCTGCCCTCTTTAAAGTATAATGGAATAGTGAGTCTTTATACTTAGTACTCAGCTCCTGTAATTAGAAACACATGGCCTGTCTTCTTCATTGTAGGCTGTCAGTTGTCTCCTCCTGGCACGTTGTCTAATTTTAGAATTTTAAAGAATTCCAGATCCTCTTACTATCTCCCTAGTTTTGCCTTTTTAAAGAATTTCCAACTATGTAGCCTTTTAGATTGACTTTTTTTTCACTTGTAATGTTCAGTTAAAGTTATTCCTTGCCTTTTTGTAACTTAAGTAATTTTGTTCTTTTAGATTGTTGAGCAGATAAATACAAAACTTCCGTCATCGTTTGTAGAAAAGCTTTTTATACCATCATCTAAACTACTATTTCTACGGTACCACAAAGAAAAAGAGGTAAGTAATACATTCATAACAGCAAGTGGATTCTTTTTGTCATTGAAGTTTTGTTGCTTAGTAGACTATGTCACTGTGAAATAATACTTGATACTCAATATAAACTGATTACAATGAACACTTTTGGTTAACACTTATTATCATATTAAATACTGTCTTGACTGAGGTATCCAATAACCTTTCCAAAATAACCAAAATTTATTTTTATTAAATTTATTTTGGTAAATTCTTAAAAGGCAAATCTAGTGACAATTTTGTAATTTTTTTTAACACAGAAATATTATAAGAATGTACTTTCATTTTAATCGA
This sequence comes from Rhynchomys soricoides, assembly GCA_019843965.1. NCBI lineage: Eukaryota > Metazoa > Chordata > Mammalia > Rodentia > Muridae > Rhynchomys > Rhynchomys soricoides. The sequence continues at coordinate 8,400,410 of JADRCH010000042.1, forward strand.
AGACTATGATTTGCCTTGTGCTTTAGTAGTGGCATGATTTTTCCAGCTCCAGACACTTTCTGCCATTGTGTGACATTTGGAATTCTGGGGGCTTTTCAGAGGGAATATAAATGCTAGGGCCCTGAGAGGTGGGGTAGGTAGTCGATTTGTTGTTGTTGGTCATTGTTTGTTGTGTTTTGTTAAAGAAGGAATTAGATACCCTGACTGATCAAACTTGCCCTAAGGAACCTGACAGATTCTCCAATCAGCAGAAAGTAGTCTAAGGATAATGATGCCCTCTTTTCCAACACCTGACTTTATTTCAGGAATCTCTTTCCTATCTTTTTTCTGTTCTCTTTTATTTAGTATTAGGAGAGAGTTAGTGGAAAATGGTGGAAGAAAGAAGAACTCACAAGTTGCTAAACCAGCTGTAGATGAAGAGTCAGATATTTCTGTTATATCTTCAGAATGGTATTGCATGTATTAAAAATAAAATTACTAGTTTTTAATCAGCTGACACTCCAAATTGACTGTAGACCTAGGTAGATAGGGGGAGCTTAAGCCATGTTTGTATATGTGTTGGCATTGACTTTAAAACAAAATAAGACTCTTCAATGCCCCTTAAATCTCACGTTAGCAGCCTTTAAGGGCTTTCCTTATTTGTAATAAGTTCGTAGAGCTTTGTAAAAAGTAGCCTATATACAGGTTCCTTCCAGCTGGTCTTCTGAAATGATTCTTTTGGGTGTTATGGACCGTATCTAAATCTTGTGGTGTCATCTTCCTAGTGTGCTGCATGCCGGTAGTGACTTTTAACTGGCCCCTGAAATTTTCTTCCGTAGGTTGTTGCTGTAGCTCATGCTGTTTATCAAGCGGTGCTCAGCTTGAAGAATATCCCTGTTCTGGAGACTGCCTATAAATTAATTTTGGGAGAAATGACTTGTGCACTAAACAATCTGCTACACAGTCTCCAGCTTCCTGATGCCTGTTCTGAGATTAAACATGAGGCTTTTCAGAATCATGTGTTCAACATTGACAATGCCAACTTTGTAGTTATATTTGATCTCAGTGCCCTGACTACAATTGGAAATGCCAAAAACTCATTAATTGGGGTAAGTAATTTTATAGACTTTGTTATTTATGTATTTTGTGTTATTTCTGGGTTCGAGGCAGAGTTCTGCTGTATGGCCGAGGTGGGCCTTGAGCTCACTGTGTTCTTGCTTTAGCATCCTGAGTCCTATGATTACTGGCATATATCGCTATTCCTGACCATAAAGTCTCTCCATGCAGAGTTAACCCCTCTCTACCCTTTCCTACCTCAGTTTCTTCTCTTTCCTCATTTTTGTAATAGAGTTCTATGTAGACCAGGCTGACCCTAGGTGCTGAGATTATAGGCATGTATCATCATGTTCATTCATAACTTCATATATTTTAATCGTGTGTGGTGGTGGGGTGTGACAGGGACAGAGTTCAACATTCAGTACCTTTGATTGCTCTTCATCTTATTTTTTGAGATAAGGTCTCTCGCTGAACTTGGAAATCACTGAGTTTGTCTCTGTCTTGTGAGTGCTGGGATTATAGATCTTTGCTTACTTTATGTGGGTGCTGGTCGTCCTTATGCTTGCATGGCAAGCTCTTTGCCCACTGAACCATCTTCTCAGCCTGGGATGTTGTTGTTGTTGTTGTTCTTCCTTTTTTTGAAAGAAGGATCACTTTTTCTAACTTCAGAAAAAGGACTTGGAAAGATGATGGTTCAGCTAATGAGAGCAAGTAATGTTCCGTTCTTGCAGAGGACCCAAGTTTGGTTCCCAGCACCCTGTCAGGCTGCTCACTATTATAGCCTAAGTCCAGAGTCCAAATCTAGCGCATGCACTAACTCATCTCCCTCTACTTTCCCCAAAAGTAATAAAAACAATGGAAAAAAATTTCACCCAGATGTAGTAGTATGTGCTTACAGTCTGAGCACCCAGAGGGTGGAGACAGGAGGATTACAGGTTCCAGCTAGCCTGTAACTAGATAGGAGTCTACACAGTTAGACTCTGTTCTTTACCTCTTCCTGGGGATATACAGAGTTAATAGTTGCTGAGGAGACAAAGACTGTGTGTATGTAGCCTCTGGTAAGGTGCTTGTGTTCCTGTAAGCTCTGCTAAGAAATTTGTTGGGTCTCAAAACAAAGCAAACAACCAAAAGGATACATAGTTGAAGTAAAGAGTTTGAGAGGAGAAGGATTAGTAGGAGTGCAAGGGGATAAGAGGGTAATGGAGGAGGGGACATGTGATCAGAATACATTTTACACGTGTATGAAAATGTCATAATGAAGTCATCAACATACACGAAACATACCCAGTGTGTAGGTGGGGGAAAATGAAGTCTGGGCATGCAACGAAGTGGCAGAGCACTTGTCCTGAATTCAATCCCATCATAACAAAAACCAAAAGGATACAAGAAATTTGATGTGGCATTTACTTTTGATACTTCTTTTTATATAAATTAGCTGTGTAGCTGTGACTGGTATAAAAATTAAAGAGATCTGCCCACTTTTTCCTTTGCCTCCCAAGTATTGGAATTATGCAATCTGATTTTGATTTTAGAATTACTGCACCTAGTTTATATATTTCTTCTGTTGGACCATACAGAGTAGAAAACACTTTTAGTAGAGAGCAATGTTCTGTATTGAATGATAAAGTTTTCTGAGAAGGAAGAAGACTTGATGCTTGTGCCTGCTTTTTCCAGCTTGTGTGCTCCCAAGTGCCTACACTGTCCCACAGACGCCCTCTTCCTCCCTATTTCACCTTAAGTTTGATATCTGTTGGAAACTCCCTTTTTTTCTACACCTGTGTTTTATTTTCGAGGAATTCCTATCCTATATAGATTGGAGAAAGTTTACACTCTCTGACTTGTCAGTCTGAGATAGCAATGGATGTAGTAGGTAGTCAGTTGCAGCATTGTGTCCTATATGGGTGGAAAAGGCTCTGGGAGGCAGGATTGCTAGCTTTGTCATTGAACAAGATACCTTGCCATTTACAATATGATGAAGATTGAGGAAATACGTATCAAAAAGTACAAAGAGCTTTGCTTAAATCAGACATCAGTTAACTGATCCTTTGCCCCAAACTTAGCTTGATTGAGGTAATACTTCACATACCATACAGTTCCTGCTTGCATTGTACTAGTGTTTAGTGACTTGATTACCCAGCATGGTTGTGAACATTACCATGCTGTACTCCTTTTGTAAAGAAAGCTATATTAGAGACAGCCTTGTTATGGCAGTCCTTGTTTTGGCTGATGCCTAATGACAGTGGAATAATTGAGGAATTGATGGGTTAAACAGAGATGTGACCTAGCTGCAAAGCCTAACTTGAGAAACTATTTGTTGAAGACTCCAGCTTTGTGCACTAGATACTTTCCAAGCTTCAGGCTATCACTTTAGGTTTTCAGTGTCTAAACACACTGATTCCAAAAGTGGACTGCTCATCTATGGATGTGTGTGTCTTGGGGGAACCATAACTATACTTTGTTTTTACCTTGGCAGATGTGGGCACTGTCTCCAACTGTATTTGCACTGCTGAGTAAGAATCTGATGATTGTGCATAGTGATCTGGCTGTTCACTTCCCTGCCATTCAGTATGCGGTGCTCTACACCCTGTATTCCCATTGTACCAGGTACTGTGCTAACAGATCCTCGGAAGACACAAAAAGCAGGAATGTTTTGTTTCTTGACCTTGCTGACTTCTTTTGATGACAGCTGAAAAGATGGTCTCTACTTTGTTTTTCAGGCATGATCACTTCATATCCAGTAGTCTTAGCTCTTCATCCCCTTCCTTATTTGATGGTGCGGTGATTAGTACTGTAACTACAGCCACAAAGAAACATTTCTCAATTATATTAAATCTTTTGGGAATATTGCTAAAGAAAGATAATCTTAACCAAGACACAAGGTACCTAAGTAATTTTAATAATTAAAATAGTATTAAATTCCTACATTTATTAATTCATTGCAATTTGAGGCCAAGAAATGTAGATAACCGCTTCATTGTGAATGAAGCATCTGGTTTGATTCTGTTACTTGATTTCTGTGTATCCTGCAGGGCTCTACTTTGGCGAGCTTTTCCAGTGGCATTCTGCTGCTCTTCAGACACAATATCATGATACAGAAACAAAACTAACTCTTTCTTTTTTTTTCTTCGAGACAGGGTTTCTCTGTGTAGCCCTGGCTGTTCTGGAACACACTTGTAGACCAGGCTGGCCTCGAACTCAGAAATGCACCTGCCTCTGCCTCCCAAGTGTTGGGATTAAAGGCGTGTGCCATCACTGCCAGGCGAAACAAATTCTTTAGACTTTGCTTTTTACTTACAGGTTTACATTCCTTTTAATTTTGCATGTTTCTGTGTATCTCTCTGTGTGTGCAGTGCTCTGGAGGCTTGTGGTGTTAGATTCCCCTGGAGCTCGAGTAACTGTGTGTGAGCTGGCTTATGTGGGTGCTGGGAACTGAACTTCAATCCTGCAAGGGCAGAGTCCAGCCACTGAGCAGCCAGAACAACCCCCTCCCTTTAATTATTATTATTACTACTACTACTTATGTTTGAAAAATAAAAAGAAACTGATAGAAGAGAGTGTCTTGTAGTATTTTGTTTTAATGTAAAGCCATCTTTATTTTATGTTTCAGGAAACTGTTAATGACATGGGCTTTGGAAGTGTCTGTACTAATGAAGAAGTCTGAAACATATGCACCTTTATTCTCCCTTCCATCTTTTCATAAATTTTCCAAAGGCCTTTTAGCCAACAGTAAGAGACTTATGTTTTAATTTTGCTTGCCTGTAGAGAAAGTTGGTTCGCAGAAGGTAGCTAGGCCAACACTTCGGGTGTGAAGAGTCAGAGTAGGCAATATTTCATTATTAGTGTTTGAAAAATAATTGAGTTGCCAGATTTTTAATCTTATATGTTGGCTTATTCCATGAAGTTGAAAATTTTTTCTTAGAATAGGTTTATATGTGTAATGGTCGACTTGACTTTGTTGAGTATTAATTTCCTAGGTATTACTGTCAGAAAGGATTCTAGGCAGCAGGAGGAGAGAGTCCATAGTTGGTGCTGCTTGTTTGATGAGTTGAGTGAGTGACTGACTGACTGAATCAATGAATGAATGGGTTTAATACATAACAAACACTTTTGTGTGTGGGGTGTCACTGAAAGAAACTTTCCCTTTTTAATAATAGCTCTTGTTGAAGATGTGAATATCTGCTTGCAAGCATGTAGCAGTCTCCATGCTCTGTCCTCTTCCTTGCCAGATGATTTGCTACAGAGGTACGGATGAGAGACCATATCTTTGACTCTGACTGTACTGTACATGGGAATGCTACCACACCTGCTTTATCTATTATTTTTCATAGGTGTGTTGATGTCTGCCGTGTTCAGCTTGTTCATAGTGGAACTCGTATTCGACAGGCCTTTGGAAAGCTGTTGAAGTCAATTCCTTTAGATGTTGTATTAAGGTATAACTGTTTTGGCTCACTATGTTTTACCACCTTGTGATTGTCTACCATAGAAAAAGATAAATCACCATATGTACTGCATTAATTTTACATGTTACATGGTACTTAGTGATCAAAGAGATATCTGAGGATAATTTTGAAGACCTAGAAGAAGAAAAGTTTTTATTTTTATGAGTTTTATCATCTTATAATTAGTGGAGAATAATTTAATTTATGTAGTACCAAAACGCATTTCTTAGTAGTTTAGATGTTTTTTTCCTACCCCCTTTCCTCCTCTTGGTTTCCTTTTTAAAGACAGGGTTTCCTAGATTTTTTTTTTTTTTTAAATGTTTATTTTTGCTTTGTGACTGAGTGTTTTGCCTGTGTGTACATCTATGTACCATCATGTGCATGCCTGGTGTGACCACTGAGATCAGGACAAAGATGTTGAATACCTTGGAACTTGATTCACAGACGTTTTCTTTGTTGTTTTTGTTTTTGTTTGTTTTAAGATTTACTTATTTTATATATATGAGTACACCGTAGCTGTCTTCAGACCCACCAGAAGGAGGCATCAAATCCCATTACAGATGGTTGTGAGCCACCATGTGGTTGCTGGGAATTGAACTTAGGACCTCTGGAAGAGCAGCTAGGGCTCTTAACCACTGAACCATATCTCCAGCCACCATCACACATGGTTTTGAGCTGCCTCCTGGGTACGGGAAACCAAACCCAGCTCCTCTGCAGATAATTGAGCCATCTTAGTTCAGATATTTAACACTTTTTTGACTTTTGATTAAGTTGATTTTGAGAACATTTGTTTCATTTTTGATAAAGGGTTTCAGTTTTTTCAGGCTAGCCGCTAACCTTGTGTGGTCAAGTAGAATCCTGAACTATCAATTGTTTTTCCTTCCTCCATAGTGCTGGGATTACAAACATGCTTCACAGTGTTCAGTTTATTTTGTTTGTGAGCAAACCTAGAGCTTTGTGTATGTTGGGCAAGTATTCTCAGTGTGCACTCTCTTTCCTTTTCCTTCCATTTATTTATTTCCTTGGTTTATAGTCCAAGCTGTTCTTGAACTCAAGATCTTCCTGCCTCCCAAGTTCTAGGATTACAAATGTGTACTAGCAGTCTTTTTTTTTTTTTTTTTTTTAAAAAGATTTTACTTAGTGTATGGGCAAGCTTGGGTTTGTGTGTATAAGTGTGTGTGTGTGTCCCTGTTGTTGGATTTCTGGGATCTTGAGTTATGAGCTGTTGTGAGCCCTTCTGTGGGTACTGAGCACTGAACTCAGGTCCCCTGGAAGAGCACCAAGAGTAGCAAATAAATACTCTTAACATTGAGCCATCTCTTTAGCCCTCTGTACCAATAATTTGAGAACTTTTAAGATTCTAGAATTGTGACATTATAATCCCTCTACCCTCCTGTCCATGTGCATTTTGTCTTTAAAGATAGATTCTCACTACATAACTTGAATGTCTAGAATCCACTACATAGACCAGGCTGACCTTGAACTCCAGAATCTACATGCCTCTGCCTTCTGAATACTGGGATTAAAGTCATGAACCACCATGCCTGGTGTCCTCTATTCCATTTTTAAGCCTTGGTTTTGTTTGTGCTTTCAATGATGTACAGTATCTCATTTATAGACTCTGCTACCCTTTCTCCTAAAACGTGATAATAATGACTGCTTTCTGTTAGCAGCAATAACAATCACACAGAGATTCAGGAGATTTCTCTAGCATTGAGAAGCCACATGAGTAAAGCACCAAGTAACACGTTCCACCCTCAGGACTTTTCTGATGTCATCAGTTTCATTTTGTATGGAAACTCTCACCGAACAGGGTAAGACTCTTTCATTAGAAAAAGGTACTTTTAAGACTCTGATGATAATTACACCCAGATTTGAGAAAATATTATCCAAGGTGCCAAATTGGAAGGCAATATTATTTGGTAGCTCACTGTTTTTTTTATCAGGTTTAGAGTTAGTACTGTTTTGTAGATGGTATTTTTATCAACAAAAATGGGCTGTAACATTCACTGGTGATGGACAGTTGACTGATTAACATGAATCTATTGGAGGAAGGGTTGGAGGTGGTGATATTGTGGAGATGTTCAGTTATAGTGAATGAAATGTCACCTGGCAGCCAAATCGTCATGAGCTGTGCATCCCAGTCTGTTGTTACGGTGCAGTTTTCTTTTGGTATGAAACATTGGTCCTTACTCCCATTCCCCTTGCACTTGCTTTGATTATTAAAATGAAGTTGTCATTGTCTGTTACATATGAAACTACTTTTCCCAGGAAGGACAATTGGTTAGAAAGATTGTTCTATAGCTGCCAGCGGCTGGATAAGCGTGACCAATCCACAATTCCTCGCAATCTTCTAAAGACAGATGCTGTCCTTTGGCAGTGGGCTATTTGGGAAGCGGCACAGTTTACTGTTCTTTCAAAGTTGCGAACCCCACTGGGCAGAGCTCAGGACACGTTCCAGACAATTGAAGGTAACCAGCAATTTCACATTCTTCAAACTTTGTGAAGCAGATGAGTTTCTAGGTCTTTAACTTTAGAAACTGTGGCTTTCTATATTGATAGAGATTTCAGCAGGTTTTTTTGTTTGTTTGTTTTTTAACTGAGTAACTTCTGGATATTTTTAGATAAGGTGTGTTAGTTGAATTTGCTGTGTGCACATCTGCTTTTGTTCAAAAGCTTGGGATTTTATGGACAAATGTTTTCCTCAGAAAGTAAGGGTTTTTTTTTTTGTTTGTTTTTTTTAATCTTTGGTTTTTGTTTTGAATTGATGAATATGTAAAAAGGCTATCTGGTAAATTAATTTACTAAGAGTTTTCTCTGATTCAGAATGTTGCTTTTTTTTTGTCTTCAGGTATCATTAGAAGTCTTGCAGCCCACACACTAAACCCTGACCAGGATGTTAGTCAGTGGACCACTGCAGATAATGATGAAGGCCATGGGAGCAATCAGCTTAGACTTGTTCTTCTGCTTCAGTATCTGGAGAACCTGGAGAAATTAATGTATAATGCCTATGAGGGATGTGCCAATGCACTAACATCACCTCCCAAGGTTGGTGTCATGGAATAATGTGCTTTGTAATAGATTGATTGTGAAACCTAGTGGGGTGTATACAGCTGAGATCACAGTCCATCTGAATTCTCTTGATGTTTATTCAAGACATCTTCACTATGATTGGAACTAGTCTTGAGTTCGTTTCTTTTCTTTTTTTAAAGGTCATTAGAACTTTTTTCTATACCAATCGACAGACTTGCCAAGACTGGCTCACTCGGATCCGCCTCTCCATCATGAGGGTCGGATTGTTGGCAGGTCAGCCTGCAGTGACAGTGAGGCACGGCTTTGACTTACTTACTGAAATGAAAACAAATAGTCTATCTCAGGTAATGTGGTGTATTTGGAATGCATTTTAACTGATTGTAGGAATTTGAGTTTGGTCTCTGATGGAATTCAATCTGTAGATTGCTAACTTTAGTTCTTTTTCAAGGCTTCATCCAGTATCTTACAAAACTGAAGACTTTCCCATTACAAACTTTACTTCCCATTACTTTCCCATTATTGACCATAAAAGTTATTTGTGTTTTCTACATAGAACATGTTAAAAATATGAACGTCTTATTCCTAAAGAATGGGACTTTAGGAATAGTAAGGAATTTGTCTGTGGGAATTTATAATGTGTGGGAAAGTTCTTTAATTAGGTTTAGAATAGATGTTTTGTAATGATTCTTAAGCTGTCTAAATATTGTGAAAATAATTGTTAAATATGTATAGATTGTGGCCAGATGTTATAAGTTCAGTAGAGAATTGAATTTCTATGGTATTGAGAGGTCTGTGATTAATCTTTTGCCTGCTGTTTCCAGGGGAATGAATTGGAAGTAACTATCATGATGGTGGTAGAAGCACTGTGTGAGCTCCATTGTCCTGAAGCTATACAGGGAATTGCTGTCTGGTCATCTTCAGCTGTTGGTAAAAACCTTCTCTGGATTAACTCAGTGGCCCAGCAGGCTGAAGGGAGGTAAGTTGGAAAGAAAGAAATGAATAATGGTATTTTTATGTCCAAATTCATTGTATTGTATAATGGTGAAAATGGCTTTGTCCACTTTGAGCATTGATGCCTACTATAATCACTTCAGTAGGAGGCATCTTTCATGTATTTCTTGATTAACAGACATGCATGAATGTCTCATTTAAGTCAGAGGTTATGAGAAATCATACTGGAAAGCAAGGTCTTTCAGTTTCATAAATAGTTTTAAACATGATTTTTGATTGAAAACCTTCCATATTAGACTCTGGTGTGATATTGTATGTTGCTGGAGTGTTTGCTCACAACTTTGTAGATTACCCGTGCAGATAGATGGATTTCAGTTTTGAGTGAAGGGCCTGCCTCATGTACATTTATGTAGTTCTTAGAAATTTGGAGAGAGAAACAACCACTTAAATTTGAAAAGATAAATATCCTGGTGTCTGTAGGTTTTGGTGTGCCTAAAGCTCCATTTCTTAGGTGGATAGTGTGTTTCTCTGCTACAGAAACAGCAGTGTAACTATGGAGCTACATGCCTTTTCTGTACGACAGTATTCTAAAAAACATTTTGCCATGGTAAATATTCTCCACAATCTGATTTTTCTTAGTGGATACTACTACGTATTTGTAAATATATGACAATTTGACGTACTTTATTGTTGGACATCAAAGATGTTATTGTTAGTTTCCACTAGTTGTTCTATACTGTCTTGGTATGAGAAAGAGATCTAATTTCCTCCTCCAAATAACTGACTCATTGTCCAGGTGCAATTCATTGAGTAATTCATTCTCTCACCATTAATTCTTTTAGGAATGAGATACATTTGAGTAATTTTTTAAAAAAAAATCAGACTTCTATATTTGCATTTAAGGTTTGAAAAGGCCTCTGTGGAGTACCAGGAGCACCTGTGTGCCATGACAGGTGTTGATTGCTGCATCTCCAGCTTTGACAAGTCTGTTCTCACATTGGCCAATGCTGGACGTAACAGTGCCAGCCCCAAACACTCTCTAAATGGTGAGCATTCAATGTTTACATTAAAAATATGCCAAAGCTACTGTTCATTTGTGCAGGTAAGCTTACTGTATGTTTCCAGGAGTCTACCTTCTTTTCATGATATATTTACAGTTGTTCTCAATTTTGTCTTTTTCAGGTGAATCCAGAAAAACTGTGCTGTCCAAATCAATTGACTCTTCCCCTGAAGTTATCAACTACCTGGGAAATAAAGCGTGTGAGTGCTACATCTCTATCGCTGACTGGGCTGCTGTGCAGGAGTGGCAGAGCGCAGTCCACGACCTGAAGAAGAACGCCAGCAGCACATCACTCAATCTGAAAGCTGATTTCAACTATATCAAGTAAGGGCTGCATCTGCCAGTTATGGGTCTTCGTTGTCTGTCCTGTCAATAAGTAGCCTTCCTCTGTGGTGGGAAAGAATAAAATTGGTTATTTTTATAACAGGAAGCTAACAGGCAAGGAAGAAATCTGCTTAGAGGGAAGAAGATAGAATCACACATAAAAAGGCAATGCTTTAGAGGGGCTCACACAGGACAGCTGTGTTTCTGAATTACTGTTGAATGGTCAAAGACATTTTGTTTTAATGATGAGAGTTTGTGAACATCTATAAATTATTTTTCCTTATTCCTCTTGATTTATCCTTCTCAAAGTTGAGAATGTACCAAATTTTAGTCACATGGCTGGTAGGGCAAAGCTCATCAGAGTTGGTCTGCTGTCACCTTCCTAATAACTGAAAACAATCTCTGAGAGCATCAGGCTATAGTGTAGCAGGACAAAACACTGCTTCTAGCTCTTCAAAATGGAGAGCGAAGAAACAGGAGAAAAATCCTTGACAAAGCATTAAGTAGACTGTGTCTTAAGGAAAGTGGTCACACATTTAGGATAGTGTTGGGAGACTGGAGTGAGGGCAGAAGAAATCAAAATTGTAAGTTTTGTTTGGAAGAGGAGGGCAGCTGAAAGTCAAGAACTGTAGAGCACGGGGAACATGGGGATTCTGCTACCAGAAAACCCAGGGTCTTGTTTTGGTCACTAGACATGAACAGTTCATCAGCAGCCAGTATTTAACTCTCACTGTCTCACTTGAGAAACAACTGGTTATACTGGTGTAGATCAGAGCAGGAGTTGGGTAAGGCAGCTGATGAACATTTCTATTGCTGCTTTCAGAGAAGGGACCAGTGAGAGAGGCAGATAGGGAGAGCATAGCAGTCGGAGTGGGCTGGGGCTGGGTGAGTATAGACAGTAATCCCAGCACTTGAGAAGTAGAGAGTAAGGACTTTCATCCTTAGTTATATAAGTAAGTTCCAAACCAATGGAGAGCTTGCCTTAAAAATGATAAGAGAGAGATATTGAGAATGTAAATCTTCTCCTGATTGGAGAGTATCTGGTAGGACAGCGGAGTAGTGTGGGACTTAGTATAACTGAGCCACCTCATTGTGGCATTGGGGCACCAGGGCCGTAGGAAATGGCTGCGGATAAGAAAACAGAAAATTGGAAGTCTTTCAGGGAGGGTAAATGAGTCTCATAAAAAACAGGGTCTCAGTGAAGGAGTCCGGGCTGAGGTACAACACTTAGATGATAGGAGACTTCTAGGAAAGAGTGTAGACTCTGGGTGGGGAGAGAGGCCAGCTGGCAGGGTGCAGTGGCTTGGAGAGAGCAAGTTTTGAAGACATACTGTAGACTCTACTACCAGTGTATTAACAGGCACCTGGATCACTCACTACAACACACAGAAAGATGAAGTAGATACGGGTGAACAAGCTCAGCTGATTGTTAGGGCTAGGACCTTCCTGTTTCCTGTCTTTGTAGCTGTACTGTTACTGAGGTGATGGGAACCACATCCAGATGAAACAGTGCTTTGCTTGTAAATGCCATTTCTTTAGATGGTTGCTTCCTTCTAGTGCTTGTTCTCCCTGTACCCCTAGTGGTTACACAGGGCTGGTAAGGCCTAACACAAGCTGTTGGTTATTTTAATTACAGGTCACTAAGTAGCTTCGAGTCTGGAGAGTTTGTTGAATGCACCGAGCAGTTGGAATTATTACCAGGAGAAAATATTAATCTGCTTGCTGGAGGGTCAAAAGAAAAAATAGGTATTTGAGAACGGTTTTAATTTTTTTCATAACAAATTTCTTAAAATTTCGGATAGCTTATATTTCCCTAGGAAATCAGTAAGTTTCTTTATATTTATTTGGAGTCCTAGACTATGCAAAGAAACAGAATTAGGGCTGTGCTATTAATAGTTGATAAAGCAAATGAAAAATGGCTTAGTTAAAACTTAGCTGGAAAGAGGTGATGTTGATACTTTGAGATGAACGTAGACATTTAGCTTGAGGAAGTACAAAGCAGTATTTTGGTTGCAGTTTCCATCTTGATGAACACACTGCATGCACACTGCTGTTGTGACATTCAGAAGTCAGCTGTGTTTTTGAAGTTACCCCCTTGGAGAATAGGCTGTATTGTGTAAGGCTCTCAAGTACCTCTATGGAGAGCTACTAAAACCAACCAGGATCATTCTTGATGTGTGTAGGACTCAAAAGGCACCTTCCCTCTTGACTTTTGTAAGTCAGTATGTCAGTTTTGTTTCCATGTAATTAAGCTTTTGTTTATATTTTAGAAAAAGCATTCAATTTTAAGAATGAGAGACAAATTTATTTTAAAATTAATTTTCCTTTCTGAAAATTTGGGGTGTGTGTGTCTGTCTGTCTGTCTGTGTCTGTCGTTCCGTTGGAACTCAGTCTGTTGACTTTGCCTGAATTCATGAGATCCTACCTCTGCCTCCAGAGTGCTGTTTTCCACTGTACCTGGTGGTTTTGGTTTCTTATAGGAGGTGCTAAATTAGTGGGTTGACCTGTTGAAGTGTATTCATCTTTGAACTTAATTTCAAGTCTATAATAATTATATTTACTTGTTCTAGAATTATTTTAGTTTCTCTGGTATAAATGAATTTGGCTATTAGTTAAGTATATACAAATAAGCTTGGGATTGAGGAACTAGCTCAGTCACACAAGTGTGAAGAGCTTAGTTAAATCCATAGGATCTGTGTCAAAAGGCCATGTATGATGGTGTATGTTTGTAATCCCAATGAAAGGCATGTAGAGTAGGGTGGCCTGTGAGAGACTGTCTCAAAACAAAGATGGATGATACTCGAGGAAGAATACTGGAGGTTGACTTCTAGCCTGCAGATGCACACACAGTGCATACCACTAAATAAGTAAAAAAGTGAGCATAAATTCATGAACTAAAGTGGAGAAAAATTCACTGAAATTGTTAGATCCTTTTTAGAATCAAGTTTTAGTTTATTTTTGAGCAAAGTATGAATGTCAAAAGAGGGAGGGATAGGTTGCTTGCTAGTGTGCACTTTTAAAGGCAGGTAATTCTTAGAGGCAGGAAGTATAATTTTATGTTAAATACTACCATTTATAGTGGGTTCTGAAATGCTTTATGTCTTAACTACCTAAACTTAATGGAAGGAAGTTTTCATTAATGATAATTATTAAGTATTGCCAGAATATATTAATACTTTTATACATTAAGATCAAATTAATTTAATTATCTAACTTGTTTAGATATGAAAAAGCTGCTTCCTAACATGCTAAGCCCAGACCCACGGGAGCTTCAGAAATCCATTGAAGTTCAACTGTTGAGAAGCTCGGTCTTCCTGGCAACTGCCTTAAACCATGTGGAACAAGATCAGAAATGGCAGTCCTTAACCGAGTGAGTCACTGTGTACATTGGCAGGTGTCTGCAAGGGGTACTGTGATTCAAACTATAGATGTGTAGAAGTCTTGCCTTGCCCGTAGTCTTCTATAGAGCAGGCTGTTTTTTCTGTGTCCCCTGATTTTTATTGCCAAATGATAATGCCTTAGTGATTTGACATTAGTGACTACAAGCTGAAGAATCTTGTTAATTAATTGACAGCAAATATGTTCTTTCAGAAATGTGGTAAAGTACTTGAAGCAAACCTCGCGCATCGCTATTGGACCACTAAGATTGTCTACGCTAACAGTGTCACAGTCCTTGCCAGTACTGAGTACCCTGCAGCTGTACTGCTCATCTGCACTTGAGAACACAGTTTCTAATAGACTTTCGACAGAGGTGTGTTGTTTGGTTTTTTTCCTTACATTTTTAAAAAATTTAGTTTATGTGTATGAATGTTTTGTCTGCATGCATGTCTGTGCACCACTTACATGTTTGGTGCCTTTAGAAACTAGAAGAGGGCATTGGATCCTCTAGGATTGGAGTTACAGACAGGGGTGCTGGGAATTTAACATGGGTCTTCTGTAATCAACAAGTGCCCTTAACCACTTAGCCATCTCTCTATCCCTGAAGTGTATTTTTCATTGGCTATGAGAATTAATATGATAGTAAAGATCAAAAACTTCATTTTCTCAGTTTTTAAAGTAGAATTTGTAATTGAGTAAACTGGTAAATGCAGAAGTCTTAAACGTTTCTAGACAGATTATTTTCTTCTTCCTCCTCCTCCTCTTCCCTTTTTTTTTTTTTTTTTGGTTTTTTGAGACAGGGTTTCTCTGTGTAGCCCTGGCTGTCCTGGAACTCACTCTGTAGACCAGACTGGCCTTGAACTCAGAAATCCGCCTGCCTCTGCCTCCCAAGTGCTGGGATTAAAGTAAAGGTGTGTGCCACCACTGCCTGGCTACTTTTTTTTTTTTTAAAAGAATACTTCTATGTACATTAGCGTTTTGCCTGCATTTATGTCTGTATGAGGATGGTTGATCTTTGTATTACTAGCAGTTGTAAGCTACCATGTGAGTGCTGGGAATTGAACTTGGGGCCCCTGGAAGAGCAGTCAGTCCCCTTAACCACTGAGCCATCTCTTCTGTCCCTCTAGACAGATTTTCATTGTAGTATATAGGGCAGACAGAAGAACCTGAGGTTTTGGCCTTTTGGTTTTTCTTATAGGTAAAGTTTGGATTTGACTGCAAATAGAGTAAGCTTTAACCAAAGAGAACCTTTGGAAAGGAATTGCAATCTTTGAAAATTATAGAATCAGTAATTTAGTGCTTTTCTGGAATTTCGGTTTATCATAAATACATATTTTTACAAATGTACTTTATTAGTAAGTATACTGACAATTTGTACTTAATATCCTGGATTTATTTAATAAAACAAAGGTTTTCTGTTTGGGTATGGCTTAGTTTCTTTTTTAATGTTTTAATTTTATACCATGACCAAGTGTTTGATTTGGAGCTTATAGTTTGAGAGGGTTAGTTCTTGATAGACCGTATGTTTTGATTTCCAAGTTGGAGGCAGAGAGGGTGAGAGACACTGAAACAACCTCAAAGCCTGCCCCATTTACTCTACTCCTTCAACAAGGCCACGTCACCTAATCCTCCCAAACAGTTCTACCAGCTGGGACCAAGTATTCAAGTGTATGAACCACGGGTTACAAGAGCCATGATGGAAGGTTGCGGTAAAGTCGGAATAGGTCTAAAGGCTGCAATCTATCCTGAGCTTATTAGGAGACATTGTTTTACACAAGTCTTTGTCTTTCTGCCAGGACTGTCTTATCCCACTGTTTAGTGATGCTCTTCGCTCATGTAAACAGCATGATGTGCGGCCATGGATGCAGGCATTGAGATATACCATGTACCAGAATCAACTGTTAGAGAAAATTAAAGGTAACATCCCCTCCTCTTCCCTCCCCTCCCCTCATCTCTTCCACCAATCCCTTATGGAACTTACTGTGTAGACCAGGCTGGCTTCAAACTCAGAGATCCACCTGCCGTTCAAGTACTGGGATTAAAGGCATATGTTACCTTTTGGTCCGATTTTCTTTTTCTTAAAATTAGCTTTGCTGAGATGTAAATTACACATTTAAGTATGCAGTTTGAGTTTTCTTCCACCTTCCTCTGTGTACCCAGAAGGTTCTATGTCTTTCTGTTCATTTTCTTACCATTGCGCCATCTCAGGCAGTTGATTTGTTTCTATCACTGTAAATTAGATTTATCTTTGTTGTGTCTTTACATAAATGGAATTGTGCTGCGTGCTACTATATTTGTTGTCTCTAGCTTACATGGTATTCCATTCCTAGTCAGTTTTACTCATTAGACAAAATCTAGAAGTAGTAGTTTGTACTGCATACTGTGATTAGTTAGCAAATAATGGCAAGCAAGGTGGGCCTATTGTCTTCATTGTTACAACCAAGGAGATTTTAGAGTCCAGCCGTGAATGGACTTTAAAACTGAGCAGTGAATGAATGAACATCACAGTACTGTGTTGAGTGGAAGTATGTATATAGACAGCTAAAAGAGCATGTAACAGGGATCTCTAATTTGACTTTAGGAATTAGTAGAAAACATTAGGAGGAAGTAACATTTAATCTGAAATTGGAGGGTGGAAATGAGAAGGAAGTTGGGGTGCATTATTACTCAGGGTGTGAAGGTTAGAGACAGCATTAACAAATTCTTAGGTGACTCAGTTTGCATGAGAGAGAGTAGAGCAGGTGAGATTGAGGTGGGAGGCCAGTGTAAGGCGGCAGTGGAAACACTTCCTCATTTAGATGGCAGCGGGAAGGGAGGGCTCCGTGGGTTTTTAGGAAAAAATAAAGTTCCAGGTTTACGTCTATGTGATTACTTCAGTTGAAAGTTGGCTTGTGGATTAGAGGGGCTAGGAACAGGGCGAAGGGACCAGCTTCCTGCTGCTAAGCAGGTACTTAGGGATGACAATAAGGAGGGAAAAAAGCAAATTATTTGTGAAAGTTGAAAGTAAATTCTAATGTAATTGCCAAGCACCTGCTCAGGCAGTAGGCCTTTCTTTGAGAAAGAGTAACCAGAAGAAGGCAGCAGATTTAACAAGTGATAGGGAATTCACTTAACCCACGTCCCAAGGCCTTGGGAATGTAGGTATTCACTTGGTAGGTAGGACTCAGCTCTCTGTTCTGGGCTACAAGCTTATGAACCATAGTATTGGTACAGCCACAGGATAGATGCCTTGTCCAGGGGGCAATGAAAGGAAAGAAGGTCTTTGACTTCTTTGACCTTTATTTATTCTTTTTCCTGCTGCTTAACCAAGACTCTCCCTCCATTCCCTCTCCTTCCCTCCCCTTTTTATTAATGTACCGTGTTCATTTGTCTGCCTTTTAAAATTTGACCTGAAGTTGGGTGTTGTTTTTTTGTTTGTTTGTTTGTTTGAGACAGGGTTTCTCTGTGTAGCCCTGGCTGTCCTGGAACTCACTCTGTAGACCAGGCTTGCCTCGAACTCAGAAATCCGCCTGCCTCTGCCTCCCAAGTTCTGGGATTAAAGGCGTGTGCCACCACTGCCCGGCTTCATGGTCATCATTTTTAAGATGGTTTTTATTTTATGTATATGAGCATTTGCCTGCGTTTGTATATGTATACCACATGCGCCTAGAGGCCAGAAGATGGTCCTGTAACCCCTGGAACTGGCATTAGAGGCAGTTGTGAACCATCATGTGGATGCTGGAAATACAACTGCCCCATGCAAGAGTAGCAGCAAATGTTGTAAACTGACAAGCTGTCTCTCCAGTCTCAGATGCAGGCTCTTTTCTGACAATTTAGATGTTTCATGGTTAATGATTTGCTCTGCTTGGTTTTGTTTCTTCACTTAAACAGTTTTATGCTATAAGCACTGTGCTAGCTGTTGGGGTGTGAGGGTTAAGGGATGGTGAAGAAGAACATGCTTCAGAAACAGTCTGGAGATAAGTGAGTGGGGAACTAATGAAACATTCTCTTCTTTCCAGAACAAACAGTACCAATTAGAAGCCATCTCATGGAATTAGGTCTGACAGCAGCAAAATTTGCTAGAAAACGGGGGAATGTGTCACTGGCGACAAGATTGCTAGCACAGTGCAGTGAGGTTCAGCTGGGAAAGACAACCACTGCTCAGGACTTAGTCCAGCATTTTAAAAAACTGTCCACTCAAGGTCAGGTGGATGAAAAATGGGGACCTGAGCTTGATATTGAGAAGACCAAATTGTTATATACTGCAGGTTAGTAAACTTATATGCATGTTCTTGTGCGTGGTGTATATAAAGAAGTATTGTAGAAAACATTTCCAGCTTTTGTAGAACATTGTTTATGGCATGCTGGTCTTTTATAATTGATATTTAATACTAGTTTCCAAAAGATGTAAGTTTAATACAGTGTCCTTCAGTAAGACATGTTTTCAAAGATCCTTGATTATGCCTGGATTCAATTGTTTCCTTTTGGCGAATGTGGTGTGCCTACGTATTTGTATTTGTAGGAACCATGCCTACATATAGTTCAGTTCATGTGTGTGTGCGTGTATGTGTGGGGGCCAAAGGTTGACAGTGGATGTACTTGATTGTTACCCATCTCCTATTACTGAGGCAGAATTTTTCACTTGAATCCATATTCCCTCTCTGAGTGCTGGAGTTACAGGCAGTCTGCCATGCCCACCCAGCATTTATGAGGATTCAGACTGTAGTCCTCAATGCTTACACGACAAGCATTTAACCCACTGGTCCATTTTCCCAGCTCTTGAATTTTTTTTATTATTGTTACTGTTATTATGACAAGGTCTAACTTCCCATGCTGGCTTGAAACTCACTATGTAATCAGGCTGGCTTCAGCTTCCTGAGTGTTGAGATTAAAGACATGTCATCATGGTATTCTATTTTTATTTAATTTTTGTTACTTTATTTATGTGTTGAATGCCTTCATGTGAATATATGTACCACATACATATCTGCCTGGTACCCACAGAGGCCAAAAGAAGGTACTGGATCCTCTGGAACCAGAGTTGTAGGAAGTTGTTTGTTATTTGTTGTTGTTGATGTTTTTTTTCCCAGACAGGTTTCTCTGTGTAGCCTTGACTGTCCTAGAAATTGTCCTGTAGACCAGGCTAGGCTTGAACTCACAGAGATCTACCTTCCTCTTCCTCCAAAGACCTGGAATTAGAGACATGCACCACCAGCTTGAATTTATGTTTTTAAAAACAGAAAAATAAGTAATTACTTCATTTTGAAATAATTTGTTTTACTATTAAGGATAAATTGGTGGTTTTATATGTGTATGTATTTGGTTTTTTTGTTTTTTGTTTTCTTCTGTAGGCCAGTCAACACACGCAATGGAAATGTTGAGTTCTTGTGCTATATCTTTTTGCAAGTCTGCGAAAGCTGAATATGCTGTGGCTAAGTCAATTCTGACCTTGGCTAAATGGGTCCAAGCAGAGTGGAAAGAGATCTCGGGACAGCTGAGACAAGTGTACAGAGCTCAGCAGCAGCAGAGCCTTCCGGGCCTTTCTACTCTGTCTAGGAACATACTCGCTCTAATAGAGCTACAGTCTGCTAGTACAGTGGGAGAAGAGCACCCTCGGATTGAGAGCGAGTCTACGGGTATGATTTCATTCTTTGGTTAGCTTTAAAAATATCAACTTTATAAGTGTAAAATCAGTGTTATGCTAGCTATAATTTGCCACAAAAAGTTCAACTACAAAACATGTTGCCTGGCAGTAACTTATTGTTGTGGTCTAATTAATCTTTCAGGTGCAAGCTGCTTTCCTGACTTAGAGGGTATTTTTACCTTGATTAATGAATTAGTGAGTGTCAGGAGCAGCAGACATGTAGCAATAGCTTGTGTTACGTTAGTTACACTTGGTTGTTGGAGCATAGCATAGAAAGACTCAAGTTTCTTATTCTGTCTTACACTGGCAAAGTTAGTTGGTCAAGAAATGGGTGGTTGATTCATCTAAACAAATTTATTTTTTATTTATTTATTTATTTATACCTTTTTTTAAATTTTTTGAGGAGGGGGGATGGTGTTAGAGATTGAATCCAGGCTCTTGGGCTTGCTTAGGCCAGTGTTCTTCCAAGCTACATCCCCAGTTTCTGGTTTGTTTGTTTTGTTTTTCCCTGTTTTTGAGATAGTCTCACTATGTAGATCTGGCTGGCACGGAACTTGCTATGTAGGCCAGACTGGCCTCAGAGATCCTCCTGCCTCTCATTAAAGGAATATGCCATCACACCCACCAGTTTTTATATTTCCTTTAAGACAGTCTACTCCTTATTTCCTTCTCGAGTTTCCTAAATGCTGAGTTAGCATTAGTGAGGTGGCACTGTCTCCATCTGCACCCCCCTTGTGTGTATGTGTGTGTGTGTCTGTGTGTATTTTACTGGCTGTAGACTCTGTGCCTCATGCATGCTATGCAGACAATCTGTTGACTTACTAATCAGTTTGTGAGGTAACTAATCTTTTAACTGATACAGGAGAATACACCTCCATTTTGTTGTGCTGAAGCTTGGGGGTTTAAAGTACATTTTGTTTTTGTTGTGCACTAGGTTTTAAAAATTAATTCTAGTGTATATGTTAAGCAGTTCTTGATGTTCATAAAGGATAGGTCTTAAAATTAGTGTATGTCATGGCACATGAACTCACTAAACCAGGCGGTTTTCTCTATGTAAGATGAAACTAAAGATCTGTCGATCCTGTAGGTCTCTGTGGTATGCTTATCACCTGTTCATTGTTTTTCCAAATGTTTAAAATGATTCTATTCACGAGGGACTAGCCACTCAAAAGCAGGATATACTATAGAATGTCTGACACCTGTGCTGTTGCTAAGGGTTAGTATCATTAAAGGTACAGATGTGTCCGCAGATGCTTATGTAAGCTGATGGGAGAGGCTGATGTCTTTTAGTGTAATCACATTGCAGAAAAGTATCAATTTTGGCCATAACAAATTATGTACTGGGATAATGTTGGGCTTATTGCTTGTTTACAAATAGTAAAGTCTTAACAGGTCAATCAGAACACTGTTAGCTGCTTCTGAGTGTAACACTGAACTCTTGTTATTTTCCCTGTCATGACAGTGCATATTGGAGTTGGAGAACCTGACTTCATTTTGGGACAGTTGTATCACCTGTCTTCAGTGCAGGCACCTGAAGTAGCCAAATCATGGGCAGCATTGGCTAGTTGGGCTTATAGGTGGGGCAGAAAGGTGGTTGACAATGCCAGGTATGTGTGTTTCAATGTATAGTTGATATAAATAACCCTCTGCAAAATGGGATATAAATTGTCATTGGGAGAGTTTGGTAGCTCAAGTGTTTGATGACTTGTTTATTTTTATAGTCAGGGAGAAGGTGTTCGTCTGTTGCCTCGAGAAAAATCTGAAGTTCAGAATCTGCTTCCAGATACTATAACTGAAGAAGAGAAAGAGAGAATATATGGTATTCTTGGACAAGCAGTATGTCGGCCAGCAGGAATTCAGGCAAGAAAAACAGGATATAGTGGATCTGGGCGAGTAGTGCCAAGATCCCTGTTGCAACTCATGGTTTTTGAGGGAGTTGGCTATTTTATTAAGTAGTGAATGAGGTTTAGGCAGTTATGTTGCAAATAAAATCTCTAGACTTTTAAGATGACCTAAAGTTGTCTTTTTCTTAAGATCATAATTTCTTCAAGCTGGGCAGTGGTGGTGCACACCTTTAATCCCAGCACTTGGTGGATTTTTGAGACAGGTGGATTTTTGAGTTTGAGGCCAGCCTGGTCTACAGAGTGAGTTCCTGGACAGCCAGGGCTACACAGAGAAACCCTGTTTAGAAAAACCAAAAAAACCAAAAAAAAAAAAAAAAAAAAAGGAAAAAAAAAAAAAAAAACCAAGTGATTTCTTAGGATCCTATTGAAAATAGGTTAAGTTCATTTTATGTAAATTAAATTTCTCTTAATTACTCTTCCTGTCTGAAGTTAGGTTCTTGGACTGGTGGTGTAGTCACAGGTGAGAGGGGGAAATGAAAGGTTCTTTACCAGACTACCTGGGAACTTCCACATAGGGAGACACTCTTACCCCCCCCCCCCGGCCTATGCATTTAAGATTAAATAAATGACTTTGGACAGTGTTTCCCTTCTCCTCAAAGTGTCGTGTAAGTTTTATAGCTTTATAGCTGTTGAATATGTAGGTACAGTAGTCAAAGATGTGAGTTTTATTTGCAAAGCTAAATTCCGTTGACTGAACTCTATTCTAAAAATTGTATCCATGAGTCTCTGTTAAAACTATCGAGAGGTGTATTTATAATTTTGTAAATAGTGTTTGTTGCTCATGTTCTGTTCTGTTTTTTCACATCTCTTGAACAGATTTTTTTTTCCTTGTAGGCAGAATATTATATTTAGATTGGAAGCATTTAAAAACAGAAAACCCCAGCAGTCTTTAATCTTTGCCTAATTAATTGGCTATATTAATAATAATAAGCATATCATAAAGAGATGCTTACCAATGGATTTAGTATTTGGAATTATTTAGTGTATCATATATGAGAAAAATGTTTCCACATGATAGTCAGATCACGTATGTTCCTTCCTTTTCATGTTAAGATTATTCTGTATCCCCATTTTCTTTAGGATGAAGATATAACACTTCAGATAACAGAGAGTGAAGATAATGAGGACGATGACATGGTTGATGTTATCTGGCGGCAGTTAATATCAAGCTGCCCTTGGCTCTCTGAACTCGATGAAGCTGCAACTGAAGGTGTTATTAAAGTGTGGAGGAAAGTTGTAGACAGAATCTTCAGCCTTTACAAATTGTCTTGCAGTGCTTATTTTACTTTCCTTAAGCTAAATGCTGGTCAGGTGGGTGGCACAGTCTTCTAAGGGAATTCATTTGGAATTTCTTGTCTATAGACATAGAGTAGTAGCAGAAATGGTTTTCTTATCCCCTTAACTGTTCACTTAGGTTCTGTTAGATGAGGATGACCCCAGGCTCCAGTTATGTCGCAGAGCAGAGCAGAGCACTGATGATGTTATTGTGATGGCTACCCTGCGGCTGCTCCGGCTGCTGGTGAAGCATGCTGGTGAGCTCCGGCAGTATCTGGAACATGGCTTGGAGACAACCCCTACTGCTCCATGGAGAGGTAATGGCCTCAATCAGCTGCCATAAAATGAAACAAAATGTTTCTCAGTGGGATAGAAATTGTTTCTCTATGTTTTATATTTGAAAATGTTAGAGAATAGCCATGCTGGTTCCCAGGACAACGTGGACTGTTTGGCGTCTCATGAAAACCTCTCCTCCTTCCTACCTAGTAGAGAACTGAGAGGCTAGAGGGCAGAACCTCAGTTGATATTTCAATTTTCAGTATCAAAAATCGAGGGTGGTGGTGAAATAAGTGTAGAGGACTTTTGTCACAGTTATTTTATCTGCCTTCTTTGAGGCATATGCTGAACGTTCAATGCTTTAATTCCTCTGGACTATGTTCTATGCTAAACAGATTTGCAAATCCATAATGATTTCATACGGGCCTTTGTTACCACAGGGAGAACTTTGGTGCTGGTGCTGGCATAGTCAGGTATTATCCTTTTGCATTCCTAAAGTTCATAGGTTTTAGTAACTTTGTTTTCTTCTCCTGAAGGAATTATTCCACAGCTTTTCTCACGCTTAAACCACCCTGAAGTGTATGTGCGCCAGAGTATTTGTAACCTCCTTTGCCGTGTGGCCCAAGATTCCCCACACCTCATATTGTATCCTGCAATAGTAGGAACCATATCACTTAGCAGTGAATCCCAGGCTTCAGGTATGCAACATTAAAATATGTTTATTTCTTTGGAACAGACTCTCACTGTATCACCCTCTGTGGCCTGGTACTCACTATGTAGAACAGGCTGGCTTTGCACTCACAGAGTGCTGGGGTTAAAGACATGTACTCCTTTGCCCAGCTAAAATATTGCTACTTTAAAAAGCCAATTATTTTACCAGTAATTTTTAAGTGTCTTCTTGGGTGATGTTGAGGGTATGTAGTTTTTTTTATTAGTAATGGCTCTGACTGAAGTAGCTACTAAGTGTCTACATGTTTTGCATGTTATTACTCCTTACCAGACCTCAGGAGCTTAGCATAGAGCTGTTTAAGGTAAACATGAGAGAATGCTCTACACACTGTAGGGAAACTTCTTGTTTGCTTACCATCTTCCCTCGGCTTTCCTCCAATAGTTTACAGTATTTATAAATATACATGAAAAGCACACCTTGTAAATGTGCAGAACACCATAATCTTAAGCTTCATGCACAGCGCTGTGAAGTAGAGTATGCTTGTATTCCATACCCAGTGCATGTATTCCTATTGCATCCCACTGTAGGAAATAAGTATTCCTCTGCAATCCCAACT
The DNA here is from genome assembly GCA_019843965.1 of Rhynchomys soricoides. Lineage (NCBI taxonomy): Eukaryota > Metazoa > Chordata > Mammalia > Rodentia > Muridae > Rhynchomys > Rhynchomys soricoides. The sequence goes on from JADRCH010000042.1 coordinate 8,424,994, forward strand.
TTACTTGGAAATATTCAAGGAGAAGAACTGCTGGTTTCTGAATGTGAAGGAGGAAGTTCTCCTGCTTCTCAGGATAGCAACAAAGATGAACCTAAAAGTGGTTTAAATGAAGACCAGGCCATGATGCAGGATTGCTACAGCAAAATTGTAGATAAACTGTCCTCTGCCAACCCCACGATGGTTTTACAGGTACAAGAAAACTGATTTGTTTGTTATAAAGTAGTATTCATTGCAACCCCCCTTACCCAATCTTAAAGCTAATATCTCTTAGGAGAATCATATCAGAGAACCAAAGCTTTACAAATAATTGGAATTGGTCTCACTAATCTATTTTGATAGTGCTGTTGATGAATTTTTGAGAAATGAGCATTACCTCTGTATTAGTTGGATGCTGCCTTGTGAGCCATGTGGATGTGTTGTGTCTGCAGGTCCAGATGCTTGTGGCAGAGCTACGTAGGGTCACTGTACTCTGGGATGAGCTCTGGCTGGGAGTTTTGTTACAGCAGCATATGTACGTCCTGAGACGAATTCAGCAGCTGGAGGATGAGGTGAAGAGAGTCCAGAACAACAACACCTTGCGCAAGTATGTCTTCACTCCTTTGCTGGAAAGATGAGGCTGCTGCTCTTGTCTCTTAGATTTACTTGTTTTATGTGTGTGAGTGTTTGCCTGCCGGTATGTATGTGTACCACATGTATACCTGATGCCCATGGAAGTCAGGAGAGAGCATTGGATTCCCCTAGAACTGGAGTAAAGGATGGTTGTGAGCTGCCACGTGGGTGCTGGGAACGGAATCTGGATCCTATGTAAGAGCAGCTGGTGCTCTGAACTACTGAACCATCTTTCCAATGCTCTCCCTAATTTTTTTTAATGTGTTAATGAGCACATCAAAGTTCATAGTCTTAACCATTTTTAACTGTACAGTTGAGTGCTTGCAATACTGTGCCTTCATTGCCGCTACCCTCTGCTAGAATAATTTCTAATCTCAGATAGGGTCTGTACTTAGTAATAAACTAAGTTTGCCCCTCATTATCTCCAGTTCTTATTTCTTGCTCTTATGTCTCATATCGGTAGAATCATATTCTTTTGTAACTTTTTCATTTAGCCTTGGGTATTCAAGGTTTACCTTGCTATAGCATGGATCTGTTTCTTTCCATGATTAGTGAACAGTACTGCATTGTATAGATGCGTCAGATTAGGAAATTTTTATCATTTATATATGTGTGTATGCTGTGCATATGCAGATCAGAGGAAAACTTGTGCAGTTGGGTTTTTCCTTTTACCATTTTGGTCTAGGATAAGCCTGAAACTTTTGGTTACCAGCAAATATCAGCTGAGCTATTGTGTCAGCCCTCATAAACCAGATTTTACTCTTTGAAGATTTATTTATTTATTTTATATGTGTGAGTACACTGTTGCTCTCTTCAGACACACCAGAAGAGGGCATCAGATCCCATTACAGATGGTTGTGAGCCACCATGTGGGTGCTAGGGATTGAACTCAGGATCTTTGGAAGAGCAGTCAGTGCTTTGAATTGCTGAGCCATCTCTCCAGGCCCCAGATTTTACTCTTTGATTCCTCTGTTAGAGACTTGGGTTTGCTTTTAGCTGTGTGAACAATGCTGTTCTGAACATTGGTCTGCAGCAACTGACTAAGTCCTTGGATTATTCTGTATGTTACTTGGTAAATTTGCTGACTAATGTGATTATCTTGTTAAGCAAGGAATCTTTTCCACACAGATTGTGCCATTTTATGTTCCTATTTTCCATGCACAAGGATTCTGTTTTTCTTTCTATCTTTGCCAACATTTAATTGTATATTTGTATATATAATGCATGGGGTGTATACATGTGTGCCATGGCCTTCCCAAAGAGGTCAGAGGACAACCTTGGGTGTTGTTGAGCCTCATCTTCCACCTTATTTAAGGCAGAAATTCCCTCCCTCCCACCTGCTTTTTGCTGTGTATATGAGGCTAGTTGATCCACGAGCCTCTGGGGATTCTCCTTTTGCTACCATGTTCTCTGTGTCATCTGTTGATTACAGGCATTGTATCTCTGTGTCATGTGTTGATTACAGGCATTCTCACCACTTTCTGGCTTCTACATGACTTCTGAGGATTCTAATTCAAATCCTCATGCTTGTGTGGTAGACTCTTACCTACAGAGCCATTTCTTAGCCAACAGTTGGCAGTTTTCTGGGAGTTTTGCTCACAGTCCTCATGTATGCCAAGTTGTATCTCATTGTAGTTTTGAGTTGTGTTTTCCTAATGAGTACTAATGTGTAGCTTCTATTTGTATCTTAATTATTGAGTGTGTATCTTTGAAGAATGTTGAATTAAGTTGTTTTGCTGTTGAGATGTAGGGTTTAAAATCAGTTCTGGGTAAGACCTTGTAGATACATGATTGCAAGCATTTGTCACTATTTTCAGTTGTCAATTTGGTCCGTATGGTACCATATTCAAGGAGTCCCAGTTAAATCTGTTGTAAAGATCTCTTTCCCTTATGCTTTTGTTAAAGAGTTTGATAGTTTTAATTTTTCTGCATCTGGATATCTGGTCCATTTTGCATTGTTTTTGCTTATGATTATGATTAAGGCTCAGATCATTTTCACTAACACAATTGAAAGGCAAAGCAGTCTCTTTATTGATTTTTCTTTTTTTTTTTTATTTAAAAAAAAACAGCATTAAGTAATAAGTTATTTGTCAGTATATTGCTTCTGTTTTTTGATACTGTTTACTCAACAACTGATATATTTAAATTATCTCATTTTATATAAAACTTTTAATAAATAAATTTTTGAATGAAAATGTCTTTGGTCAGAGAAGAGAAAATTGCCATCATGCGAGAGAAGCACACAGCACTGATGAAGCCCATCGTGTTTGCTTTGGAGCATGTGCGGAGCATCACCGCTGCCCCTGCAGAGACACCTCATGAGAAGTGGTTTCAGGATAACTATGGTGATGCCATTGACAATGCCCTTGAAAAACTAAAGACCCCATCAAACCCTGCCAAGCCCGGAAGCAGCTGGATTCCATTTAAAGAGGTACGGAGTAGTTGTAACAGTGCTGTTAACATGGAAAGTTTCCCATGAGACCCAAACTTAAAACAGCATGCTGACTTTGGAACCCGAGATGAAAGTTTTATAAGTCTGCTGAAGTTATCTTGTTTTTATTTACTGGTCAAGAAAATGGAGAAAAGTATTTTACTTATTTTGAGAGTCTGGGGACTGGAAGGCAGAGAGGATGGCAAACACTGACCCTTCATATGGTAGGCATATCCTGTAAGGCATTAGCCTTAGCGGCTGTTTTGTATTCTCATAGGAGATAAGGAAGTTGAAGTTTTTGCCTATAGTTTTTAGGAGGACAAGTAGCCACTTCTAATAGTTTTTAGGCTCAGTATCACAAATTTGAAATGTTCCAAAAATCCAAAACTTTTGGAGTAATACTCAGATTTTTTTAGTTAGTGATTTACAGTAAGACTAATGCCAATATTCTAAAGTCCGCTGATCTCTGAAGTCTGAAACACCCTGAGTAATAAGATGGATTAATATTGACCTATTTTGTCATCAATATAGTAATGTAATTTGCTGATTGGAATGATTTGTGGATTCAGATATTTGAGAATCTTTGTCTCGTTCTTAATTCTGTTTTCTCTGTGGTCTTTTTCTTTCATAGCAATGGCACCACCAGTCAGAGCATCTTCGTATCACACTTTTTTTTTCCCCTTTCTCTGACACTTAGGGTTTTAGCTGATTTCTTTGTTGGGCTTTACAACCATGGAAACAAGAAAACACAAATCTAAACAGACGTAGGAACAAAAGTGCATACAGCTTCAGTAAATGAAAACTGCTAACTCACTGGGCATGGTGGTTGTGCATACCTTTAATCCCAGCACTTGGAAAGAGGAGGCAGACAGATTTTTGAGTTCAAGGCCAACCTGGTCTACAAAGTGAGTTCTAGAATATCTAGGGATGACATACAGAACCCTGTCTGGGAAGGAAAAAGAAAGATGAAAAGGAAAAATTCTGAAATACTAGACAAAAAAACTAATACAAACTATGGTGTTTGTTTTTATAAGCTTTTCTCTGTGGCCCTAGCTTCCTGGAACTCCCTCTGTAGACCAGGCTAGCCTCAAACTCATGGAGAGCCACCTATGTCTCTGCCTCCCAAGTGCTGGGATTAAAGGCATATGCTACCACATCCAGTTCACTATGGTGTTTCTTATGCCCAGTCAGTTTATTTGGTAGGGCCAGGTTTTCGTGGTTCAGGACCAGTTTCTTGTTTTAATTAGCTAAAACCTGGAGGAGGTATATATGAAATAAATCATTGAGAAAAGTTTTTAAGATTGTAGTTTAGGTTGGAGAGATGGCTGATTTGGTTAAGAGCACTGGTTGCTCTTCCAAAGGACCTGGGCTTAATTCCTAACACCCACATGACAGCTCACAACTCTCTATAATTCCAGTTCCAGGTTGCCTGATATCCTCACAGAGACTTACAGGCAGGCAAAACACCAAAGCACATAAAATGGAAATAAATCTTTTTTAAAAAAAAGCTGAGTCGGGTAATGGTGGCACACGCCTTTAATCCCAGCACTGGGAGGCAGATACAGGCGGATTTCTGAGTTCAAGGCCAGCCTGGTCTACAGAGTGAGTTCCAGGACAGCCAGGGCTACGCAGAGAAACCCTGTCTCGACCCCCCCCCCCCCCCCAAAAAAAAAAGCTGTAGTTTGTTGTTGCACGTTGATAGCATTGACTGTCAACCCTAAGGGGCCTTGTATGTTAGGTGAGCACTCTTCCATTCCTGAATCTTCAGATTTTCCATTTCTGCTCCATGTTTGACTAAACATAGTATCTTTATGTGAACATGCTATTTTATTTCCAGTTTGTTTAATTTTATAAACAATTTACTGGAAATTGCTTTGAAAGTTTATTCATTAGTTTGTTAATCCAGATATATATTAGCTATAAACAGGAATAGAGCTATGCTTGATTTTTCTTGTTCCCCAGGGATAGATCTGTGCATGATATATTCATTGCTCCCTGTAGTTACTACCTGTGGTTCTCGTGTTAAAATATTGTCTGCTACAATGTTGTCTGTTGTGCTGTTTAGTTTTGTACAACCTCTTATAAATTCTTGATAGAGCTGTACTTATAACTTTGTACCAGTAACTTTGCAGGTGACAGGCACCCCAAGTCTGTATCTGCTGTTGTACTATGGCAAAACGGATTGATTTGGCAAAGGGGGGGGGGGTGGTGTTAACAAAATAATCACACGTAATGTATTAGGAAAGCACTGTCCACTTCAATGGTGGTCCTCATCCCTAGCATCAAATCAAGCATAGAGACTAGAACAGCAGGTATATATGGGGGTGTTTGCCAAGTACAGTGAGAAGAAAACATGCTATACCAGAATTCAGACTTCTTTTTTTTACCTTGTGAACATAGATAATGCTGAGTTTGCAACAGAGAGCGCAGAAACGAGCAAGCTATATCTTGCGACTTGATGAGATCAGTCCTTGGTTGGCTGCCATGACTAACACTGAAATTGCACTTCCTGGAGAAGTCTCAGCCAGAGATACTGTGACAATTCACAGTGTGGGTGGAACTATCACCATCTTACCAACTAAAACCAAGCCCAAGAAACTCCTCTTTCTTGGATCAGATGGGAAGAACTATCCTTACCTTTTCAAAGGTAGAGCTAACTAAAACTAAGCTGTATTTTAAGACAAGTGTATGACTGTTAATGGCATGTGCATGTGTGCACCTATGTGTGTCCATGTGAGTGTGAATGCACATTAGGACAAGAGTGCTCTAGATGAAATTCTGTATTTATTGAGTCCTATGTGATTTTGAATGATTGGTTGGCTGCATGTCATGATATTTCTCCCTCTGCACCTTGCGTATGAACTAGTTCTAATACCGTCAAGTTCAACTTGCTATTGTTCTTAAGTCTGCCTTACTGTGTTCATTGCTAACTGAAAATGTAAGAAGTAGTGTACTCTCAGATGCATTTGTCACTTATTCTGGTAATTTTGATTTTGTATTCATAGGACTAGAAGATTTGCATCTGGATGAGAGAATCATGCAGTTTTTATCTATTGTGAATACTATGTTTGCTACAATTAATCGGCAGGAAACACCCCGTTTCCATGCACGGCACTATTCTGTAACACCACTGGGAACAAGATCAGGGCTGATCCAGTGGGTGGATGGAGCCACACCATTGTTTGGTCTTTACAAACGATGGCAACAGCGGGAAGCTGCCTTACAAGCACAAAAGGTAAAATTCAAGTGCACCTGTGTTCTTACTGGACTATGTATGAACCAGTGTGTATCAGGGCACTCTTAGGGACTCTGTGAAGTGAACATACGTACATGTGTATAATGGGTTAGAGTAGGCAAGGAGTTGATGCCTTAGTAAGTGGTGGTGAGGGGAACTTTGCGGAAAAGTAGTTTTAAAACATATGTAGTTGCTAATTGCTCAGAAATGTGATATTTCATATCTTAAATCCTCTTAAGAGCTTTTAAGTTAAATTTGTAATTAATAAGATGCTTTGAAACCCAGATTTAATATTCAATATTTAAATAAGAACATTGACCTATTTGATCACTACAGTGTTCTTTTTTTTGTACCTACCTGTGAAATTTGATTCAGACTAAGAATTTTAATTTGAAATTCAGTCAGTCAAGTACCTATGAAGCAGCAGAACTGAGTAGGAGGCCCAGGTCTAGCCAAGAACATTGTGCCGGCAGTTACTAAAAGCTGGTGGACCTGGAACAGAACCATGTTTTTTTCTTCTCTTCATTTTTATGTAATTTTGTGGTGCTTGGCCCCAAGAATGCTAAGCCTTCCTGTACCTTCAGCCTGGGAAGCTAAGTTTCGAAAGCAAGCACAAATCTATAGTCTAGTCATCGAAGAATACGTTAAAGAGCTTGAGGAGTTGTCCTAACTTTGTGGAACATGTTTCTTAATAGCTTCATACTGAGTAAATCATCAGTAAAGAATGAGAGTATATACACTAGTGGATTATGCCTTTAAAAGTGAATCGTGTTATAAAAAATATAGATTGGATTTTAAGTTGAACCTCAAAACTTGGGAAGAGTCCAATCTTTAAACAAACTCAATCACAAGAAAGACAAGATAAATAGTCCAGAAGAATTGACTTTTGATTTTGTTTTGTTTTTAAATATAAAATGTAGCCAGTCAGGTGGAGAATGCTATGAAAAATCAGTTTTTAGAAATACTTTCTAGTTTTTGTCTTTCCTCAAGTAAAACTAATCTGTTCTTTTAAAAAAAAAAATTTAAGGCCCAGGATTCCTACCAAACTCCTCAGAATCCCAGCATTGTACCTCGGCCTAGTGAACTGTACTATAGTAAAATCGGCCCTGCTTTGAAAACAGTTGGCCTTAGCCTGGATGTGTCAAGGAGGGATTGGCCCCTCCATGTGATGAAGGCGGTGTTGGAGGAGTTAATGGAGGCCACACCCCCAAACCTGCTCGCCAAAGAACTCTGGTCATCTTGCACCACTCCTGATGAGTGGTGGAGAGTCACACAGGTAAGAAGCATGTGGGGTGAGGTGTCACCAGTGTTACCCTGGTTTGATTGGGTTCTCGCTGTCAGTCTTTCTAGGCTCTGTCCAGACTTTGCAGTCGACTCCTGTACTTGAATGGTGCTCAAGAGTTATAAGTGTGGCAGTGGCTGTACGGGAAGGGTGGTGGGATGATGGATGAAATGAAAGAGTAAATAGGAAAAGAATCGAAGTTCTGTATTTTAAAACCTAGCCTTCTGGGCTGGGCATAGATCCCAAAACTCATGAGGCAGAAGCAGGCAGATATCTGTTAGAGGCCAGCCTGGTCTACATAGTTTCAGGCCAACCTGTCTAGGGGAAAACAAAACAAAACACAATAAAACCTACCCATATTATTTCTGGGGCTGGTGAGGGGGCTAAGAATATGCACTGCTCTTTCAGAGGACCCAAGTTTGGTTCCATCACCCACATCCAGAGGTTCACAGTTGCCTGTTAGTCTTACTCTGTGGGATTCAATGCCCCCCCCCCCCCCCCCCTTTTTTTTTTTTTTTGGAGACAGGGTTCCTCTGTGTAGCCCTGGCTGTCCTGGAACTCACTTTGTAGACCAGGCTGGCTTCGAACTCAGAAATCTGTCTGTCTCTGCTTTCTGAGTGCTGGGCTTAAAGGTGTGTGCCACCACTGTCCAACATGTGAGTACACTATCTCTATCTTCAGATACACCAGAAGAGAAGAGGGCATCAGATCCCATTACAGATGGTTGTGAGCCACCATGTGGTTGCTAGGAATTGAACTCAGGACCTCTGGAATCGCTGTCAGTGCTCTTAAGTGCTAAGCTATCTCTCAGCCCCTCAGTGCCCTTTTTAATGGCCTTCTCTGGACTGCACTGATGTGCACATGTCCACACACATAGACACATAATTAAAAATTGAACTAAGTCTTTAGCAACACTAACCCCTCTCCCAGCATTCATGATCTCCCTTAGATCTCAGTGTTATATGCTCCTTATATTATATGGCTATCTGGGGTAGCCATGTGCAGCAGTCTTAAGGAGTGCTTTGTGATTACTGGTTTCTTTGTTTCTTTGTTTGTTTCTTTATTTGTTTGTTTCTTTTTTTGTTTTTTGTTTTTCGAGACAGGGTTTCTCAGTGTAGCCCTGGCTGTCCTGGAACTCAATCTGTAGACCAGGCTGGCCTCGAACTTAGAAATCCGCCTGCCTCTGCCTCCTAAGTGCTGGGATTACAGGTGTGCGCCACCACTGCCCAGCTGATTACTGGTTTCTTTTAGAACAAGGGAGTAGGATTATAGAGCTGTATTGACCTCAGATCATCTAGTGCCTGTTGGAGGAGGATTGGCCCAGTATGTTTACCTGCTTCCTTCTCCTTAGTCTTATGCAAGATCTACCGCTGTCATGTCTATGGTTGGCTACATAATTGGCCTTGGAGACAGACATCTGGATAACGTCCTCATAGATATGACAACTGGAGAAGTAGTTCACATAGATTACAATGTTTGCTTTGAAAAAGGTAAGATGAAATGGGCTTTTTCTTTTATTTGAAGGTCAGGTTATTTTGGTGTTAAGGGCAAAAATAAAATGGTTTGTCTTTTCAAGGTAAAAGCCTTAGAGTTCCTGAGAAAGTGCCTTTTCGAATGACACAAAACATTGAAACAGCCCTGGGTGTAACTGGAGTAGAAGGTGTTTTTAGACTTTCCTGTGAGCAGGTATGTCTTTCCTCTTTTGTCCTGTAGTGTAACTGTTTAATGAGCAAAATCCATGGGAGGAAGTCATGAAACATTTGCATATGGAAACTTGTGTTGATGTTACTGAAAACACTTCTAAAAATAGGTTCTCCACATTATGCGGCGAGGCCGGGAGACTCTGCTGACACTCTTGGAGGCTTTTGTATATGATCCTCTGGTGGACTGGACAGCCGGTGGTGAGGCTGGGTTTGCAGGTGCTGTCTATGGTGGAGGTGGCCAGCAGGCTGAGAGCAAGCAAAGTAAGCGAGAGATGGAACGTGAAATTACTCGCAGCCTCTTTTCTTCCAGAGTCGCTGAGATTAAGGTGAAGCCCAAAGATGTTATGTCACTCACTGTCAGCTTTTTAACAGCAGATGTACCTAAGGGTTGAGTATGTCAGGGCTTTTCTGGGTGTGAGGAATCCTTGTCGTCTCTGTTAGATTGTCCTCCCACACAGACACTTTCACAAAACTCCTTGGAGTTATCCCAGTGAACATTTTAAGTTCACTCTAATGTAGTAATTGAATAGCCTTTTCTATCTTTCAGTAGTCAGAGATTCCAGGCTTATTTTCTGTGGCCTGTGAACCTCTTCACTTAATAGCGATGTAAATGTGAATGTATTGATTATCAAAGGTAGTGCAACAAACCAATTTCTTAGTTGGGATTTTAGGTAAAGCAGTACACCCAGATGTACCTGTATTTACTGTTCGTGATCACAACCCTCTTCCAGGTGAACTGGTTTAAGAACCGGGATGAGATGCTAGTTGTGCTTCCCAAGCTGGACAGCAGCTTAGATGAATACCTAAGTCTGCAGGAGCAGCTGACAGATGTTGAAAAACTACAGGGCAAACTGCTAGAGGAAATAGAATTTCTAGAAGGAGCTGAAGGAGTGGACCACCCATCTCGTACTCTGCAACACAGGTTGAAAATAATAATTGATTTGTGCTTATCGACATACGCTGTTACAGAGAGATTTTGTGTTTGTGTAAACACTGTCAGTTTGAATTTTCAGCAACTTGGTATGAATTCTGTTAACGGCCATGATTTCAAAGTGCAGATACTCTGCTGTTTACTTATATTTTTTTACTTTATTGTAGTTCTGTGACAAATTATTGGACATAACTGTATATATAGTGAGTGGTTAGAACACTTAGATTTAGAAAACCTAGGGTTTGGTTTTCTCTCTGCTTGTGTGTGATGAGTCTTTTATTCATTTGTGCAGTGGCAGTTATCTGCTTTCTTGAGTTTAAAAATAAAGCATACAGGAACCAGAGAGATGGCTTAGCAGTTAACAACACTAGCTGATCTTGCTGAGGACCTGTGTTGAGTTCCCAGCATCCACATGGTGTCTCCCATCTATAAATCCAGTTTCAGGTGCTCCAGTCCTCTCTTCCCTTCCCCAGGCTCCTGCACATAAACTTCATGTAGTCATACACAGACATAGGAAAGTAAGAAGTAAATAAACCTTTTTAAAGCATACAGCACATAGCAGTTAACAAGTTGTTGAATGTGTGTGACTACCATTGCTAGAGGCTTTTAGTCTATAAAGATCCAGCAATTTTCCTTCAAGAAATCTCAGACTCAGCATGTGTTAGTGCTTATTTAAAATGTTGTGAGCATAGTTAAGGAAATTGCAGGGTTGGAACAAACCAGAACAAGGAGACATTTGAACAGTGTCCCTGAGATTCAAAAGGAGCTAACTAGTCTAAATATTTACAATGTCAAACCTTTACTAGATAGAAAGAAGAATGAGCTGCAAATGATCTTTGGCTTTGGTTTCCTGATTAGGTATTCTGAGCATACTCAACTACAGACCCAGCAAAGAGCTGTTCAAGAAGCAATCCAGGTGAAGTTGAATGAGTTTGAACAATGGATAACACATTATCAGGCTGCATTCAATAACTTAGAAGCAACTCAGCTTGCAAGTTTGCTTCAAGAGATAAGCACACAAATGGACCTTGGTATGTGAGCATGTGGATTCTGTCATTGTATGTTTGAGAGAATGGGAGTCTAATTTTTGAGTCTTAAAATTGAGTCTGCTCTCAATGACTACTGACTTGAAATGGTTTTATTGTGACTATCTTTACCACAAGGTCCCCCAAGCTATGTACCAGCAACAGCCTTTCTGCAGAATGCTGGCCAAGCACACCTCATCAGCCAGTGTGAGCAGCTAGAGGGAGAAGTTGGCGCTCTGCTGCAGCAGAGGCGTTCCGTGCTCCGTGGCTGTCTGGAACAGCTGCATCACTATGCAACTGTCGCTCTGCAGTATCCAAAAGCCATATTTCAGAAACATCGAATTGAACAGTGGAAGGCCTGGATGGAAGAGCTCATCTGCAACACCACAGTAGAGCGCTGCCAAGAACTCTACAGGAAGTAAGTGGAAGGCATCTCCTGCTCCTCATCTTACACTGAGTGAGGGGAGTAGTAGGGTGTGTGTAAGTTGCTGTCCTTGTTAGTTAGTTAGTAGTTAGAGCTGCTTTCTGTTGCTGTGATGAAGACCATAACCAAAGCAACTTGGGGAGGAAGGGGTTTATTTTTATCTTACCATGTATAGTCCAGCATGAAGAAAAGTGAGGGGAGGAACTGGAGGCAGGAACTATGCAATAAGTAGTCTTCCTCCCTTGCTTGCTTTTTCATAGAACTCATCCACCTGCCCATGAGCTGTGCTCTCCCACATTAATCATTTATCAAGAAAATACCCTCCAGTCCTGTTTATAAGCAGGCAGTCTGGTGGAGGCATTTTCTCAGTTAGAATTCTTTTTCCCAAATATGTTGAGGTTTGTGTCTGGTTGACAGAACGAACCAGCACAGTTGGCATTTGTATTTTATTTTTTTCTGAAAAATGGTTAATAGATGAAATTTGAATGAAGTTCCTTTTGATTCTTTTTGTTTTTTAATGCTTTTGAGAAAGTCTGTCCTGTGTCACCTTTCCAAGTAGCTGAGATTACAGAATTGTGCTATCACCCCCAGATATATCTTGATGTATTAAGAGGATGCTTATTGTAAGTTTGCAGACAGCCTTGTCCAATAGGCAGACTGGCTCAAACTACTCAGGGCTTGGGTGTGATCCAGTGGTATATATATATGGAATTTGCCACGCCATGGGCTCCATTCCTGCAATACTGCAGAGGGAGAAAGAGGATATTAATGTGAGTTCATTCAGGGTTTCTCTTGCAAGACACTTTCTCCTAATTAGTAGATGAAAATGTTCACATGCTAGGATTGTTTAAGGAAGTTATGAGTCATTGCATCACTCAGTAAGGTATCTTATGAAATAGCCTATGTTCTTGAGACTTTTCTGAAATGCGATTAATGATTTTTATTTTTTGAGAATAGAATGCGATTTTCTCACTTTACTGTGTGAATGTTATTTATATGTAGGGGTATATTAATATAAACAAGCACTTGCTTTATTTTTATAGGTATGAAATGCAGTATGCTCCTCAGCCACCTCCAACAGTGTGTCAGTTCATTACTGCCACTGAAATGACCCTTCAGCGGTATGCAGCAGATATAAACAGCAGACTTATTAGACAAGTGGAACGCTTGAAACAAGAAGCTGTCACTGTTCCGGTTTGTGAAGATCAGTTGAAAGAAATTGAGCGTTGCATTAAAGTTTTTCTTCATGAGAATGGAGAAGAAGGATCTCTGAGTCTAGCAAGTGTCATTATTTCTGCCCTTTGTACTCTTACAAGGTGAGCTAGTATGCTTCATCCTAGATCATTGTCTTCATGTGTTATATTAATCCCAGATTTAAAACACTATTATTTTTGGCCAGCGTTAATCGCTTTCTTTGAGATTTGAAGTCTTCTAGTCTGTGTGCACTCAATCAAATTTGTTTTCATTGTCCATGTAGGCGCAACCTTATGATGGAAGGTGCAGCTTCAAGTGCTGGAGAGCAGCTGGTTGATCTGACGTCCAGAGATGGAGCCTGGTTCCTAGAGGAGCTGTGTAGTATGAGTGGAAATGTCACCTGCTTGGTGCAGTTACTGAAGCAGTGCCACCTGGTGCCACAGGACTTGGATATTCCCAACCCAGTGGAAGCGTCTGAGGCTGTTCATTTAGCCAATGGAGTATATACATCTCTGCAGGTGAAGACTTTGGTAGAGTGCTTGCTTAGCATGCATGAAGCCCTAAGTTTGATCCTGAGAGACATAACAAGAGTTGTGTCAAATGCCTGTAATCCTGGTATTCAGGCAGTAGAGTCAGGAAGATCAGAAAGTTTAAGGTCATCCTCAGCTGTGAGACCTAGTCTTAAAACAATAACAACCCAGCAGCAAAACAGATTATCAGGAAGTGGGGGGTCCCCACTTTTTGGCACCAGGTTTTCTAGGTTGAGGTTAGGTATTAAACAGTCTTGCTTATTTTCTTAATTCAAAGAGCAGTTTGACTGTTGAATGTTACTTAAGCAGTTATTTAAAATGTTGCTGTGGCTACATGTGTGTTCATAAAGTAGGTATTGGTATGAGGTTTGTAATTAATTTGACTGTTGCTTAAGCAGTCATTTAAAATAAGGATGGGGCTAGAGAGTTGACTTACTTGTTATGAGCACTTGTAAAGGTCTTGGTTCAATTCTCAGCACTCACATGGAGGTGGTTCATCACCTCCTCAGGCACCAGCATGTATAGTGTAGCGGTGAGTTTGGGTTACAACACTTTGGCTTCCTGCGGATTGTACATGTGCTCCTGCCCAGGAGCTATCTATGGATCTGTGAATGACAGACAGACAGACACACACACACACACACACACACACACACACACACACACACACCCTAGTTAATTTTAAAATGTCTTGGCTACCTCAAAGGCTGGGCACTCCTAAACCTTCTTCTGCTACCCTAGGCCCAATTGGGAAAGTGGCCAAATTCTTACATGGCTAATTGGCCTTATCTCTTGTAGCTCCTACGTCCATCTACATTCCACAGCTTCATGGTGATCCTTTTCCTCCCCACTGAGTCCTAGCCCAAGAACTCTAAGGGTCCCACCTCGTCTCTTTGTCCAGCCATTGGCCACTGGCATCTTCAACCAGTTGGGGACTAGGATCTTTAGTGTTTGGACATGCAAATTCTTGATTGAATCAAAGCATTAGAACCAATCTCTAATTGGTCTAATTAATTTCTGTCCAAATTATAAAAAAACAAAAACCAAAAACTCTACTCTCAGACATAAATTGAGTATAACCATAACAATTATGTAAATCATACTTACGATATACAATTAACATCTAGTCTTATCACATTTATCACTTAAAGTACTCTACCATCATTCCTAATTTAAAGAGTTTATGATTTTATACCTGAATTATGTTTTGATTTTAGCCTGTAACAACATTTGAAAACCATGTTTTCTACTCTATATCATATCTCTCAATGCTAAACAACTTAAGTTTTTTTATGAGACTATAACTAGTCTTCAACATCTTCAGAAATCCAAGAACAAATTAAATATTACCTGAGTATTTAGGAAGCACTAAATATAGCTTCTAAAACTTAAACAGTTGTAGAGACAGCTGACTACCTGCAGCGTCTGTCTGTAGCCTTCTGGCCCAGAACCCTCTAATAGACTTTGAAATGGAGCAGGAACTATGAAAGACTAATCTGTCTTGGCAGAACTAAACTGTCAACTCTCCCACGTTCTGTGTCCTTTCATGAGCAGTATTTTTTGTCTGTAGAGGGACAGAGCAAGTTTTGCCGCATGTCTACCTTGCCATGGTAAGCAACCTCTCCTGGAGGTAAAGATGGTCAGTTTTTCTTAGAAGGAGAGTGGGAAGCTGTCAGCAGACATGTGTTGTTATCAAATGACCTTTAGTAATGAAACCACAGTATTCTGTGGATCTCTGATGTTTTTGAAGACTATGTAAAGTATATTTGAACTGTTAAACCTTAGCTACTCTTAGCCATTTTTTTTCTTTTTTTTAAGATTTTATTTATTTATTTTGTGTATGTGAGTACACTGTCACTGTCTTCAGACACCCCAGAAGAGGACATCAGATCCCATTACAGATGGTTGTGAGTCACCATGTGGTTGCTGGGAATTGAACGCAGGACCTCTGGAAGAGCAGTCAGTGCCATCTCTCCAGCCCCATTAGCCATTTCTTTTTTTCTTTTTTCTTTTTCTTTTTCTTTTTCTTTTTTTTTTTTTTGTTTGTTTTTTGAGACAGGGTTTCTCTGTGTAGCCCTGGCTGTCCTGGAACTCACTCTGTAGACCAGGCTGGCCTCGAACTCAGAAATCCGCCTCCCGAGTGCTGGGATTAAAGGTGTCCCATTAGCCATTTCTATTTGAGTAAATTGAAAGCATTTTATTATAATTAAATTAGAATCTAACCTAACCATGAGTTTACTGTCTGGCACTTAACGTGTGTTACTTAATCATCTTAAACAGTTTGTAACAGCAGCTATTAGAAGGACTGGGTCAAAACCTTATCTTCTTGAATGAGTTGCATAGGCACAATGCATATCTAAGAGTAACAAAATTAATTTCAAATTTTGTATCAATAGATTTATACCAATGTAAGATTATGGCTATACGATGTTTTGTTCATCTGTTTCCTCTCTGTTCAAAATTATGATCATTTCCAAATTAGCCCTTAAAATGACAACCTATCTATCATTTGTAAAATAACTCTAACCAGACACCCAAACCCAGGGAATTGGGCTGACTACTCTCCATGGCTTCTTCCTGTTAGAGATTGGTTTTAATGCTTTGATTCAGTCGGGAATCTGTGTGTCTAAACTCTAAAGGTACTTGTCTCCAATTGGTTTTTGATTGATCAATAATGATGCCAGTGGCTAATGGCTGGGCAAAGAGAGATGGGGCAGGATCCTTAGAGTTGCATGGGCCAGGATGCACAGGGGAGGAAGAGAGATTGCCATGAAGCGGTGGGACAGGAAATAAAGCAAACCAGCGGGGCCCTGTACGAATTTGAGTAAGTGGCCACCGGCCCATTGGGCCTCCGTTAGCAGGGGAAGGTTTAGGTGTGCCCAGCCTTAAAATTAACTGGTGTGTGCATGTAGCCTAAGGGGTGTAGTCAGAACCTTATAGCCCAAGCTCACCACTACATCTAGTGTATAGATACACATGAAGCAAAATACTCATACACATAAAATAATAAAAAATAAAACTCTAAGAATCAGTGTGGCTTCGTGTAGGGTTTTTTTTTTTTTGGGGGGGGGGTGTTGTGGTAGTGTGTGTGTGTGTGTGTGTGTGGGGTTTTCTTTCTGCTAGGATTAAAGGTATACCGTAATACACAGCCTAGTTTTGTTTTTAAATTTTGGGCTTTTTGGACACAGCATCTCTTTTTGTGTGTGTAGCCTTGGTTAGTGTGGAATTTGCTGTGTGGTACAGGCTACTATCAAATTTATGGCAACCTTCAAACTTGAAGCTGTTCCTCCGGCTCTGCTTCCTAAGAGCTACGATTACAGGCTTGTGCTACCATGCCTTGTATGACTTGGGTTTCAGTTCTGGGACTGCATTATGAAATGTATAACACGTAGCAAAAGCATTAAAATATATATTCCTCTTCTTGTAGGAATTAAATTCAAATTTCCGGCAAATCATATTCCCAGAAGCACTTAGGTGTTTAATGAAGGGGGAGTGCACCTTAGAAAGTATGCTCCATGAACTAGACAGTCTCATCGAGCAGACTACTGATGGAGTTCCTCTGCAGACTCTGGTTGAGTCGCTTCAAGCCTACTTACGAAACACAGCCATGGGACTTGAAGAAGAAACTCATGCTCATTATATTGATGTTGCCAGGTAAATGTGTTAGCCAGCTATGTTCTGTTGCAGCAAAAAAGAGATGGCAAATCAGCAATAGTGACATACCTGAAATACCAGGGCTTTGGAGACCAAGGCAAGAACATGGCTAGTTTGAGCCAGCCTCTCTCAGAAAGAGACATGGTAGGAATTAGGAGATAACCAGGTAATGGGATTCTGACCTTTAACCTAATTAACTATTTTTAATTTTTAGGACAAATCTGATTACTGATGAATTTTTTTTTTTTTTTTTTTTTAAAACAAAACAAAACACAAGTCCATTACTTCTAGTTTTACTAGAGATTGTCTGCAGCCCTGTGGAGCTCATCTCTACTCTGACCTTAGTGCATGCTTCCTTCACAATAGAAGTGTCATGGAATGGGCAGTGGGCAAGTCATGGAATGTGCTTGTATTTCACTAGTGACATACAGACCTCTTTGAGTGTCTGTGCCCTTTAGTAGCTTATGCAGCTCTTTGTTGTACACACAACTACCCTTTTGCCTTGGCTACCTGTGTGTTCATAAAGTTCAGTGTGTGTATATGGGGGATTATTTTGTGGGGCCTGGGGGAGTGTGCACACTTGATGGGGAGGGGGAGTCACTTGCTACAGTGCATATGTCGAAGTCAGAGAACAGCTTTATAGTCAGTTCTGTGCTTCTATCTTTGTATGGGTTCTTGGAATCCAAGTCAGGTTGTAAGGCTTCTGTGACAAGTGTCTTTACCCACTGAGCCCTCTTGTCAGCTCTCAGTGTATTTTTTTTTTTTAAAGCCATGGAAGTATCTGAGGTGATTAACTTGGCTGATTAAATGTATACCCCACTTCGGGCAAACAGTTTTAATTTAATTTATAGTTATGTTTGGAGATTAAACATTCTATTCTTTAATCCGGAAAAACAGTTTGGAAAAGACTTTGGAAACTTTTGGGATTGCATAGCTCTGTAGACATACATTGTAGCTGTGCTGAGCCCTTAGAGACTCAGGATCGCTTTCTTTGTCATTCTGGTATTTACGTTCACTGCAGACAATATAACCAAGGGGACAGAAATACTGCCCACCTGATTTCCTCACCTGGAAAATCGCAAGAAGAGAGGAGGGAGGGAGTGAAGGACTGGTTTCCACGTGTGAAGTTATCTGTACTTGCTCATTCTGGTTTATGATCTGTTCCTTGTTAATTTTATGTGTTGCTGGGGAGAGTGCACATGCCAGTGTGCATACAGAGGTCAGAGAACTACTTTGTGGAGTCCTATGTCTCCACCCTTATTAGGGTTGTGGAGTTAACTGGAGTCATCAGGCTTTCCTAATCTGACAGTAACTGCTTTATCCCTTGTGCCATTTTAACAGCCTTCCCTTCATAATTTTGAAGTAGATTTTTTTCTTAAATAATTTAGGAAGTAGAATATGAATATAAACTTGTCCTTTGTTGTAAAGGTAGCAGTAATTCCTTCCTGAATCAGTACTGCATTTAGAAATCCTCTGTTTTTTCCTTTTTAGCTGTAGTTGTGTAAGAGTGTAACTATTAGTATAGACATGTACCAGCTAAAAGTGGCTTAAACTATTTATGTAATAGCAATATCATCATTTCAAGGAATGGTTAAAAGTTAGGTTAAATCTCTGTATGCTTTACTGAATTTCAGACCTCCCCTTGGTGTGTCGATGTGGGTGCAGGTACATGTGCTCATATGTGTGCATCAGAAGTTGATGTCACGTGTCTTCCTCTTTTGCTCTGTCTTTTTTTTTTTTTTTTTTTTTTTTTAATAAGAGTCTCTCATTGAGCCTAAGACTCTCTAATTGGCTATACCCTGTCTTGGATTTCCGTTGCTAGGGTCAGAGGCATATCATGCCTTGCTATTGATGAAAGTTGTCATCTGACATGTTCTAAATCACAAGATATTTTCCAGTTTTGAAATGTACATAATTCAAAACTGTATATACTCCAAATGGCAGGTACTTCCTTTACTATCTAAAGTTAATTCCAATTACATTGCTATAGC
Organism: Rhynchomys soricoides; assembly: GCA_019843965.1. NCBI lineage: Eukaryota > Metazoa > Chordata > Mammalia > Rodentia > Muridae > Rhynchomys > Rhynchomys soricoides. The sequence continues at coordinate 8,444,003 of JADRCH010000042.1, forward strand.
ACCACCACACTTGACAGTTTTATAGATCTGCATTTTGGAATTAGGTTATTCTTGACATTCTTATGTATTATATAGTAATTTCTAAAATGCCTTTCACATTTGAAATTCCATAAGTAGTTATTATACATTACTAAAACTGAGCTGGAATCTTTGATTTCATGATAGAGTTGGCACTAATACCATTCTCTCATATAAGTTACCACAATGCTAGCATGTTTCTGTAGACTTTGCATAAAAGTCTCAAAGACTCATAGACTTTTGTATTCCCTAAACAAACTCTCCTTCAGGTGAGCGTTTTAACACTAGTTTCTTTTTCTCTAGAATGCTACATGCTCAGTATGGTGAATTAATCCAACCAAGAAATGGTTCAGTTGATGAAACACCAAAAATGTCAGCTGGCCAGATGCTTTTGGTAGCATTTGATGGCATGTTTGCCCAAGTTGAAACTGCTTTTGGCTTATTAGTTGAGAAGGTAAACATTAACTTTGTTTTATGAAGGTGTAAGTGCAATAGTCGTTTAATGTGAACAGAGGAGAGTGAGCATTCCTTTTTTTTTTTCCATTTGCACAGTTAAACAAGATGGAAATTCCTGTTGCTTGGCGGAAGATCGACATCATTCGGGAAGCCAGGAGTACCCAGGTCAATTTTTTTGATGATGACAATCACCGGCAGGTGCTAGAAGAGATTTTCTTTTTAAAAAGACTACAGACAATTAAGGAGTTCTTCAGGCTCTGTGGTACCTTTTCTAAAACATTGTCAGGTAATATTAGCATTCTGGCTTAGGTTGCATTTATAGTACTCTAGAAGGGATCATTTGGAGTAGGCTTAATTTAATCAACTGTGCATTTGTGAATTCTCCATTTTTCAGATAAGCAATATCTTATATCTTATTTGTTCAGGACCCATTTTAAGATGATTCTTATTTTCTTTCTTTTTCTTTTTTTAGGATCAAGTTCACTTGAAGATCAGAATACTGTGAATGGACCTGTTCAGATAGTCAATGTGAAAACCCTTTTTAGAAATTCTTGCTTTAGTGAAGACCAAATGGCCAAGCCTATCAAGGCCTTTACAGCTGACTTTGTAAGACAGCTCTTGATAGGTCTCCCAAACCAAGCCCTTGGACTCACACTATGTAGCTTTATCAGTGCCCTGGGTGTAGACATCATTGCTCAGGTAGAGGCAAAGGACTTTGGTGCTGAAAGCAAAGTTTCTGTAGATGATCTCTGTAAGAAAGCTGTGGAGCACAACATTCAGGTAGGGAAATTCTCACAGTTGGTAATGAATAGAGCTACCGTGTTAGCCAGCTCCTATGATACAGCCTGGAAGAAGCATGACCTGGTGCGCAGGCTGGAAACCAGCATTTCTTCCTGTAAGACAAGCCTGCAGCGAGTGCAGCTACACATTGCCATGTTCCAGGTAAGCATTTTGCTGTGTAATTTGGTTTTCCTTACACAGTTCATGTACGACAATATAAAGAAAATATGTAAGCTGCCTCAGTTGTGCCAAACCAAAGTGAACACGTTCAAGGGTGTTGTGTTTTCTTTGTAATTAATTTTTTTTTTTAATGGAATGGAGTTGGTTTCATGTTTAATGTCCTTTGACTTTATTTTCAGCAGGACCGCATGATAAGCATTTTATATATATATTAATAAACAGTGAGTATTGTTTGTGAATGTAGTTTACAATGGTTGTGTTTATTCACGATGTAGATAGGTCTGCATCCTGTATTGTTGAGTTTATAATTAAATTTATCTCTAAATAGGTTTCACAGTGCATAGCTTTGGGTCTAAGTAAACCTGCCTTTATTTTGAAAAGTGCTTATAGAAGAAGCCTGTTTTGTCATATAAGCACAGGCTTTGGGATAAGATAGATTTATATTACAACCAAACCTAATTCTGATATCCTGCCTGTCGTTTGAGGGTGGTTTCCCTTGTGGAGGATGACCCCTGAGGGTTAGGCAATAATCCGTGAAGATGGCGAGAGCATTGTAGCTCAGGAATGGCTTTCTTAGTTATTCTTTTATAAATGTAGACTGACATTGTCAAAAGGATGGCAGGTTTTTTCAGTTTGTTTTGGCAAAGACAAATACTTTGTTTTACTTTTGCCAGTGACCAGAAGGAACTATTGGCAGTTTCATCCTCACTAGCTATTTTCCTACTTCATAAGTTGGGAAAAGTAGTATATTCAACCCTAATCACATTAGCTGTGTATTAACAGTCCTGCTTCTTGAGCATTGTCTATGGATTGGGGTAATGCTTTATGACTTCTGAGAATGTTCTGTTCTTTGAAATGCCACACATTTTAGATTTTATTCCCTTAGAAATTATCAGTGTTGGCTGGGGATATAGCTTACTTATAGTGGTAATGCATGCACAAGGCCCAGGACACCCAACACTGCATACATTGAACAGGGTTGTACACTTCTTTAGGCTGGAAGATCAGAAACTCAAAGCCATCCTCAGCTGTATGGCAGGTTTGAGGTCAGCCTGGGTTACATGAGACCTTGTCTAAAATAATAGCAATAATAATTCATGAAAAACAAACACCATAAGTTTAAAAGTGACAGTTAATATTGAGGGAAACTTGTTTAAATATGGGCAAACTTTAAAGCTTTAAGTGTAATATATAACTATTGGATTATCATTTAACTGGTGCTAGAAATCAAATCCAAGGCCTTACACATTATGTCAGGCTCATCACTAAACTATACCCCAGCTCCTATAGAAAGAAGTTGTGACCCTCAGAACATTAAAAGAAAATCTTTTAAATAATTGTGTGGAGACTTCTTCTGTGCTATTGTTTCTTTCAGTCTCTGTCTAGTCCCTTTGCTAAACATTCCTATCAGACCCCAGACTAAGTTCCCTGCATCTTCTTATCTGGAGATTGACACAGTCATTACCAAGATGAGGGTGGTGGTTGTTGTTTTGAAATGAAGCTCAGACTGACCTGGAACTTGTTACCCTCTTTTCTCCATCTCATAAGTCCTGGCATTATGAGGTTTTTCCACCAGACCTGGAAAGGTCAATTGTTTTGGGGAGCAGGTGCACCAAATGTACTTACCAGATGTCTTAAGAATTCTTATTTGAATGCCATATATTAGTGATCTTTGAAGTTGCCAGCTGTCTTCCATGTCAGGGAAGTTTTCAGTTAGACTTGATATTTCTTCTATTCTCCCCAACCAATTGTCCCTTTATTACAACTTAATTTTCTGTCTTCTCCCAGTCTTACCTCATGCAGCATTTTCCTTACTTATCTGAAGTTTTGTTCTACTGGGTCTATATTCCTCCTTTTCTTTGAATAGTGGCAGCATGAAGACCTCCTTATCAACAGACCTCAAGCCATGTCAGTCACCCCGCCTCGGTCTGCAATCCTGACCAGCATGAAGAAGAAACTGCATGCTCTCAGTCAGATTGAGACTTCAATTGGGACTGTTCAGGTGTGTCTGACTGTCTTCCTACTAGCACATTCTGTTATAGAAGTGTGTGACTCGAGGCTGGAGAGATGGCTCAGCAGTTAAGAGCACTGACTGTTCTTCCAGGGGTCCTGAGTTCAATTCCCAGCAACCACATGGTGGCTCATAACCATCTGAAATGGGATCAGTGTCCTCTGTACTCAAATACATTAAATAAATAAATTTTTTTTTTTTTTTAAAAAGAAAGCTTTAGAAGTGTAACTCAGCTTTTCTGTGCCTATCTTCAGCTCCTAAGCCAAATGAATATAACACAATCCCTTTTCACTTTCAGTTTTATTTGTTATTGAAAATTAAGTCCTTTTCATACAATATATTTTAATCACACAGTTTTCTATCCCTCATGTTCTCCCAGAGTTTCTCCACCTCCCCTTCCTTACAACACTGCCTTTCTCTCTTTAGAAAACAAATATGAGCTGGGCAGTGGTGGCTTAGGAGGCAGAAGCAGGTGAATTTTTGAGTTCGAGGCCAGCCTGGTCTACAGAGTGAGTTCCAGGACAACCAGGGCTACACAGAGAAACCCTTGTCTGGAAAAACAAAAACAAAAAAAATTAGAAAACAGCTATGTGTTTTGTACTTTTCCAAGGCCAAGGACTACTATAGTAACTATTTTACCTGGCTTATTGTGAAACTTGGTTACTTTTTACTTCTGTCCTATAGATAAAGGATTTAAGGTGTTCAGTTTCTAAATGATTGTTGACTATATGTGTTCAGATCTCTGTTGAAAGCTAAATATTTAAATATTTTTTAAAAAAGAAATTGGTCTAGAAGCTGTATATTTGTGTGTATCCTACATAACTCAGATATTTGGTGACATTCTTTTCTGGTTATACAATTTAATAATATATGAAATTCAGTAATAACAAAGTATTTTAAAATGAAACTTTTTGATCTTAGTTCTGTCAAGTTGGCCAGCAGTCTGCCACCTGAGCATGTCCTCAACCATGTGTTCTTCCTTCCATTCCTTTTTTTAATTTTAAACTTTAGTCTTCTTGTGGTGAGGATTGAGCATAGTCTCATGCTTCCTAGGCACCAGTTCTACCTCTCAGCTACATATATCTCCAGCAATGTTTTTATTTTTCAGTTTTTATTTATTTTTCTCTTTTGGCATAGAGATGACAGGTTCTTACCTTGTAGCCCAGGCTAGCCTAGATCTGGCCATTAGCATTCCCAGTGCTGAGATTACAAGTGTTCTACCACCATACTGAGTCTGCTTAAAGGGGCTAGAGAGATGGCTCAGTGCTTAAGAGCACTGATTGCTCTTCCAAAGGTCCTGAGTTTAATTTCCAGCAAGCACATGGTGGCTCACAACCATCTGTTGTGAGGATCTGATCCCCTCTTCTTGTGTGTCTGAAGACAATGACAGTGACAGTGTACTCAAATACATAAAATAAATCTTTTAAAAAGGTATTTTCTGTTTAAAAAAATTGCTTTAAAAAAAAGAATCACGAACATTGCAAGAAAAAATTATGCAAACCCCAAAGAACATGAAAGTGTTAGAGATTTTAAGTAAATCAAAAGTTAATATTTTCTTACCCAGACATCTTTGGCCCTTAAGTACTCAAAATCAAGATGAACTCTGAAACAGAGGTATTAGATATGTTTTCTAAATTAAGCATGCCCACCCATTCTACTTCTAAATCTGACCATAAAATGCTTAACGAACAGGGAGTGGGGAGTGTGGCAAAGGCTCAGGGTTTCTGCTGGCTTTTGCAGGAGAAACTAGCAGCCCTTGAAGCAAGCATTGAGCAGCGGCTGAAGTGGGCAGGTGGTGCCAATCCTGCCCTGGCACCAGTACTACAAGATTTTGAAGCAACAATAGCTGAAAGAAGAAATCTTGTTCTCAAAGAGAGCCAGAGAGCAAACCAGGTACTGCACACTTCTCTCAGGCTTCTGTTCCAGGATTATGACACCATTTGAACTTTGTCTTCAGGTACTTTTAGCTGTCTCAGATTTTGTAAATACTGACAAAAATTAAAATATGTACTACTCACAGCCTTTGTAAGTAAGTTCTTGGGACCAATGCTAATTCAAATTCTAGAAATGTGTCAGTTGTGCTGTTTATCTATCTCATCAATTTTTCTAACTCAGTGTGGGTTCTCTCTTCACAGGTCACTTTTCTCTGCAGCAATATCATTCATTTTGAGAGTCTACGAACAAGAACTGCTGAAGCCTTAAGCCTGGATGCTGCCTTATTTGAACTAATCAAACGGTGTCAGCAGATGTGTTCTTTTGCGTCACAGTTCAACAGTTCAGTTTCCGAGTTAGAGCTTCGTTTATTACAGAGAGTGGTGAGTCCTGTGGGAGAAACTTACTGCTAGTGTTTGAAATGATAAGGCCAGTAACCTAAATTAAGGTTATGGTTAATGGAGACTGTGTATATACACACACACACACACACACACACACACACACACACACATATAAAACAAGTTGCTTCAGGGATGCAGTGGTGAGTAAATCTTGCTTTTTAACATCCATGGAACTTGACTGTTCAATAAGATACTGAATGAAGAAGATACTGTGGCTTTATGTGAAAGTTCTGAAGGGGCTAAAATACGTATAGCATTGTGTGCCGTGTGCCTGGAGAGTGGAACAGGCTAGTGGAGATGGCTGCTGGAAGGTGAGCGAAGCCTGAAAGTTCCAAGTCAGTGAGCTCAATGTTTGAGTGCTGTGGAAAAGATTTATTTAGGCTGTTTTAGGAAGTTTTGTCTTCATTTCAAAGAGTAATTTAGGGTGAGTTTAGAGGATTGGTTATAGATATTTGTCATTCCAACTGTTACTGGTTTTCAAGCACTATATATATATATATGGATCAAGCATTTGTATCCTATATGATATGCAGAAAAATTAGAATTCTTCATACGGACTTGAAATTGTTAAGTATTGTCTTCTGTGTATCATCAAATCAAGAGCCAACAACTGAGAGTTTGTATCTCTTGCTGATGGTTACGATAGGACTTATTCCAAGTGAATTAATGCTTATTCTATTTAGGACACGACTCTTGAACATCCTATTGGCAGCTCTGAGTGGCTTCTGTCAGCACATAAACAGTTGACCCAGGATATGTCCACCCAAAGGGCTGTTCAAACAGAGAAGGAGCAGCAGATAGAGACTGTCTGTGAGACCATCCAGAGCCTAGTTGACAGCGTAAAGACTGTGCTCACGGGTCACAACCGGCAGCTTGGAGATGTAAAGCATCTCCTGAAAGCCATGGCTAAGGTAATGGATCTCACTGGCATAGTTTCCTGTCTCAAGGTAATAACTTTGTGGAAAGATGTGATACTATGTAAACAAAAATAACTTCTTCATTTACGTTTTGCAACTTGTTTGTAACTTCATCAAAATGCATTATTTTCATCGACTATGTTTTAAAGCAAGCATTCTGATTTTTGTACAGAGAGAATCCGAGGCTTAAATTGGTTAATTTAGTGTCATGGAGCAGGTATTTTGGTTTTCAGTCTTTTCTTCTCCACCTGCATTTCCAAACATACACAGCTTGCCTCCAAAGTGAATGAACTATGGTCTCTTCCTCTAGTACCTACCCTACCTAGTCTGGTTAATAAGGAAATGCAGTCCCAGAAAAGGCTAAATTAAATTACTTTATCATCACAAAATAGTAGGGACAGTCTGTAGTGAGAATTCTGGAATTTCGGTTTCTTTAAAAAAAAACAAATATGAGAATATGGTTTTTCATTTTAATCCTAGGTTTGGGGATATGGGACTGCTTCACAGCAGCTGACTATGAAGTGCCTAGTGCTCTAGCAGATGCGTGGTTTTGACAGCTGTAGATAGTTTCTGCAGTTGTGTGACGTTTGGAATTCTGGGAACATTTCAGAGGGTATATAAATAAATGCTAGAGCCCCAATAGGTTGGTGGCTGTTGGTCATTGGAGGTCAGTGGTTGCTGTTTGTTAATAGTCATGCTCAAAGAAGAAAGAAGAAGAAAGAAATTAGATTCCGGGATCTCTCTCTTCTCCTTCTATCCTTCTTTCTCTCTTATCTAGCGATAGGGGGTGAAACTGGAGGGATAAAGAGGTAAAAAGAACAACTCACAAAGTTGCAAAGACCGCCTACAACAGGCATTTTGGTATTTATTTTTATTTGGTGCTAGAAACAAAGAGTCTATAATAAAAGAAAACTGTCAAGCAGATCAAACACAGTGACATTTAGATCACTTACCACCTCTTAATCGAAAGGTGACTGTCTTGAAAGGAATTGCTGGAACAAATAAGTCTGTTCCTAATGGTTTATGCATTGGCGGCAGGATGAAGAGGCTGCTCTTGCAGATGCTGAGGACATTCCATATGAGAGCAGTGTCAGGCAGTTTCTGGCTGAATACAAATCATGGCAAGACAACATTCAGACGGTTTTGTTCACATTAGTCCAGGCCATGGGTCAGGTTCGAAGTCAAGAACATGTTGAGATGCTGCAGGAAATCACTCCCACCTTGAAAGAACTGAAGACACAAAGCCAGAGGTAAGGGTGCCCCCTTGCCAGCCCTGATGAAGCAAAGCATGAGAAACTTATGTCTTGTCATTTTTATTTCTAGTTTTGCTCATATGTTTGTAAACAGTTATATGGCAGAACGTTCCATAAATAAATATTTCATAAATTTTGTATTTCAGTATCTATAATAATCTAGTGAGTTTTGCATCACCCTTAGTCACCGACGCAGCGAACGAATGTTCAAGTCCAACATCGTCTGCTACTTACCAGCCATCCTTTGCTGCAGGTATGAAGCAGGCCCGACCTTGATGTGTTGACAGTTTTTATACATAGTGGTTTAGGTGTTTAGCTATGGGTGAAGGTTTATTGTGTTTGTAGTCAACTGCCTTTTAAAAAGAGTTTTCTTTAACACTGCCACATACTGGCTCAGTAGATTGGAATTATCAAAAATTCCCCATAACTTTAGCTCCTAAGGATCTGATGCCGACTCTGCCCTCTCCCTGTGTGCTACACACACATGAAGGGTATAGGGGTAAAAATGGCATAAAATCTTTACAAATAAACCAAACTGAAAAAGAAAAGTCAGCAAATTTGTTGAGATTTAATAGTTTTTTTTTTTTTTTAAACGAATAGATTGATTTCCCTCATAAAGAATAACTAAGGTCAAGTATGGTGATGCATACCTATAATCCCAGTACTTGGGAGGCCAAAGCAGGAGGTTTGCAAGTCAGGCCTAAATGAGTTCATACTCTCTCCCTTACCTCCCCTCTCTTCTTTATGCTTTAAAAATTTATTTATTTACTCATTTGTTTGTTTATTTGTAGTAGTTATCTTTCTGCATAGCTGTGGCTGTCCTGGCACTCACTGTGTAGACCAAGCTAGCCTTGAACTCACAGAGATCCACCAGTCTCTGCCTCCCAAGTGCTGGGATGGATGGTGTGCACCACATACATGCCCAGCTTCTGACCCCGACCCAAACCCTAACCCTAACCCTAACCTTCATGTTGAGCCCTTTAGAATAGTAGAATAATAAGAGAAATGGATTTTTGGAGTCTTCTGTCCAAATTAAGACATGAAAACTACTGTGCATATATATGTGGGGCTTTAAAAAAAAAAGGTTAGCACATAGACGTCAGGATCATTTTGCTTTTTTCCAGTTAATATTAAATTGGTAATTGATTTAAAGTTTATAAATGCCCAAAAAGTATGTTGTTCTATGCTGATACTTATTTTTAAAGGATAGCATTTCACTGCTAAGCCCTGGTTGGCCTAGAACACATAAAGATTTCCCACCTCTGCCTCCAGGGAGATGGATGCAAGGTGTGGCCACCAGTTTATCTTTTCTTTCCTGTGTTCTTATTGCTGTTGCTTTTCCTCCTCCAGTATGTTTTAGCCATGTTTTTTCTCTTACCCCCAACTCCTTGCAGATTTCCCCCCTCCTTACTGTAACTTCAAAAATAAAAATCATCAAAAACAGAAGCACACACAAAATCTAAAACCAAATGAAACAAAGAAAAAATATGAGTTCTATTGCATCAGCCCTGTTGTGTCTGGAAAATGCGGTTTACTTTGGAGTCATCTACCACTTCTGGCTTTACAGTCTTTCTGCCTCATCTTCTGCACAGATCCCAGAGTCTTGAAGGGAGGGATGTGATATATTTAGAATTGAATGCTCTAGGTTTCTCACTCTCTTGACACTGTCTAGTTGTAAATCTCCGTGTTAATTTACTTCCGTGAAGTAAATTAAATATTTACTTGAAGAAGAAGCTTGGCTGATAGGTTGAGTGATGCACTGATCTGAGACCCTGGTGTTCCTGGTGAGCCATTCTACAGTTGCCAGGGACAGGAAGTTGCTGAGGAATTGAGATTGGCTGGGAAGAATGGTTCAGGAAGGTGGTGAGGAAGGTCCCCCCTCCTCCCCCCCAAGATAAATGTTTTGCTTGCATTGTTCACCAATAGGTGCTGCCTTGTGTCCCCAGAGATCAGAAGAGTGTCTTGGTCAGATATTTCCATTTACCAATGGTTGTAAGCCACCATGTGGATATTGATAGCTGAACCCGAATGCCTGTTAGAGCAGGAAGTATTCTAAACTGCTGAGTTGTGTCTCCCAATTTTTAAGGAATATTTTTTTGTAGTGGGGTCGGAGGGGGGTGTGTGTTCCAGAGGTCAACCATCCACCGTGGGTGTGAGTGTGAATGTGAGCTCACTCTGTCGACCAGGCTGACCTCAAACTCAAGAGATCCTTCTGAGTTCTGAGAGTAAAGACATGTGCCATCACAGTGGGATAAAGACTTTTAACATTATAAAATCAAGTTCATTTTTAAGGTTGAGTGCTGTGGAATACACCCTATCAGTGTGTGTGTCCCCCCCCCCCCCTTCACTCCCAGTTTCTGTTTGTATGCATATTAAGCCACCAATTCTTTCTCTTTAGCGGTTAGGAGTAACACTGGCCAGAAGACTCAGCCTGATGTCATGTCTCAGAATGCAAAAAAGCTGATTCAGAAAAATCTGGCTACATCAGCAGATACTCCACCAAGCACCATCCCAGGAACTAGCAAGAGCATTGCCTGTAGTCCCAAAAAGGCTGTCAGAGACCCTAAAACTGGGAAAGGTAATCATTAGAATATGAGGGTGCCTTATAACTCCATAATACCCAGAAGTTGGCTTGACCTACGTGTGTCATTGCTTCGTAGCTGTGCAAGAGAGAAACTCCTATGCAGTGAGTGTGTGGAAGAGAGTGAAAGCCAAGCTAGAGGGCCGAGATGTTGATCCAAACAGGAGGATGTCGGTTGCTGAGCAGGTGACTATTTTTTAAGCTTAAGCTATGTATTAAATGCTGCTGATAGGATCAAGGGTCTCATTTATCCATTTCCTTATTTTATCAAGAAATAATAGGCTCTTGGCCTAGCAGAATGGTTCAGTGGGTAAAGGCATACGCCTTAAAGCCTGATAAGTTCAGTCTCTAGTTTCACGTAGTAGAATAAAGGTTGCCAATTCATTCAAGTTGTCCTCTCACTTCCATATGTGCGTCTCCCCCCACGCACACACACAAAATGTTAATGATAAAAAGAGAAATCAGCCCCTTAAACCTACATTCAGGACTCAGAACGTTATTGGTCACACAGCTCTAACGTTGTCAAATGCTTACTAGACTCTTCACTACTTAGTACTTCCCTTTTAAGGCAACCTCTTGCATAGAAATTTAAGCCATATGAGGTCATCCACCACACACTCAAGTTAACTCTCACCTTAAAAGATTCTGAAAGTGTCAGATGAAGGGAGGATGACAAGTTTTGGAGGTGTAGACTCTTTGGTCCCATGAATACCTGTGTGTTCTTCCAACGTCGTCTCCTGCTATTGTATCTGTATCACACTTCCCCGCCTCCTCCCCACCGTACCCCATCCTGGGGTGCTGGAGATTGAACATGGGTCCTTACAGGTGCTAGGCAGATACTTTACTGCTGAACTATTCAACTGTTAGTTGTTTATTTTGAAAAATGTTTAAAGTTACAGAAGTTGTAGGAATGCTATACTCTTTACCTAGACTGACCATTTCTTATCCACATTTGCATCATTTATTTTGTTTTAAGCAGAACATTTCATGGTATAGCCCTGAGAGCAGTTGGGGATTCGCGGGTGGGGAGGCCTCTTACCATTCCTAAAGTTCTAAGGGTTCTGACTTTCCTAAGACCACTTAGCTTGTGGTCATGAAGACCTCTGTGGTCATGAAGAGTGCCACCTCTTTCTACCAGAGTATAACCTCTCTTCCTTTGGATGATTTGTTTGACTAGAAACTTGCTCTTAAGATAACTCATGCAATTGGCATATGAAATGTAACCTTTTGGGTTCTCAGTGATTTTCAATTCTGTCCTACCTATGTTCACAGGTTGACTATGTCATTAAGGAAGCAACTAATCTAGATAACTTGGCTCAGCTGTATGAAGGTTGGACAGCCTGGGTGTGAATGGCAAGACAGTAGATGAGTCTGGTTAAGCGAGGTCAGACATCCACCAGAATCAACTCAGCCTCAGGCATCCAAAGCCACATCACAGTCGGTGGTGATGCAACTAGGGGCTTACTCTGAGGAAACCTAGGAAATCTCGGTGTACTAGGAAGTGAATCCTGCAGGACAGCTGCACTCAGGGATACGCCCAACACCATGGCCAGGGTCAAAGGTGAAGAAAGCAAGCTCACTGCCTGCACACGGTGATTGTCTTTCTGCCACAGAACAGCTGCAAACGTGTCAGGAGGTTAGCTGAGAAAGAAATCGGGCTGCTGCGGAGCACAGAGTGACTTGGAACTCAATTCCACCTGACCCTGTGTGTACAATCCAGGAAAACAAACCCCGATCAGAAACAGAGAACACGGGGCGCGAAGAACTCACAGCCAAGGAAGAGTTGTTGCATTCAGATTCTCCAGAAACATTTGTTGCTCAGCAACAGAACTGGTTGGGTTGACCAGTTAAGTACCAAAAGGCTATTCGGTATGAATTTCAGAAATGGACTGAAAAAATATGGAGAGCAGTGTAATAGACACACACTACATCGGAAGAACTGACTTCTGAGATGAAGAGAAAAAGCACCTATGGATCCCACTCCTTTCCATCGCTTACCTGTTCCCCAGCTCCCCATTGACCCACCCTGGTAGATTAGCCAGCTGTCAGACTCACTTTTATTTCAATCCTTACAGTCATAAACTTTGGTCTCCACGTTCTTACCATATTTGGAGACAGACACAAGAGCTTCTCCAAATCCAATGAAAACATGGAAAATTCAAGGATTGTTTAAAGGTCTGTGATCATCACATACAAGATGTAACTCTGGTTATTTCAGTCATATCTGTGACTCTATCATGTACAGTTTCCTGACTCGTCACTGTGCATCCAAACGTAATGAGTCTAACAGACAATGATTTCATATGCACTCCCCTCTGCTTACAATGTGCATTTTTTGGAGGTCATTCAAATTTTCCCTCTTCTGTGATTGCTGTAGTTTCTTTCATAGAAAGTAGCTGATCTGATGTAATCTTTTACCTTTTAAACAACCAGGATAGAGAACCTATTGGAGTTTGCATTGTTGATGACAGGTTCACAATAAAGTGATGTTCTGGTGGAGGTAGAGTGAAATGCTTTTTAATTCAGTTTTCCCATTTGATACTTTTAATTTACAAAGTGTAATTTTTCCTTTTATGTTTTAAAGTGTAAATTAAAAATGCTTTAGTTTACCTGGCATTTGGGGAATATGCAGTAATGCCTACCGGCAACACCTTAAAGTTCAGCTGGTGGCCTGTGATGGGTTCTGTTTACCTTTTGAACATTTTGTAGCTTGCTGTTGAATGACTAGAGTGTAGTGAGTCACGATCAAGGCATCCTTCAGTTTAGCATTTTCAGTACTCACTGCTGAGCTTTGATAGAAGTGCAGACTAAAATAGTGCTAAAAATCACGTATCAACACAGAATAGCACACAGTATTTTGAGTCTTTTCCTGTATTTTAGCAACTATTTTGGTGGCCACTTCATATGCCAGTCTCTACAAGCCTGAAAAGTTCAGGTGTCTCTGGGCTCTTTTCTGACTGCTGTGAATTGAATTCTAATCCTCACAGGATAGATGCCAGTGTCAGCACCTTCTTAATTATGAGTATTGGAAGGTGCTGTTTTTAGTCTCCACATGTCTGCTGACAAGTTAAAGAATCTATCTAGCATACTGCATTTGGTTTTATTTGTTGATTTTTGAGCCTTATTGTCACAAAACAGCCTAGCTGGAATATTGATGCCATACTGTATTTTGCATGCTCTTTTTTTTCCCCTAGAGGCATTGAGGGCAACTGCACTTTTTGCTCTCTCAAGATGTGTCAATTTCAGACATTCTTAATGCCAGGAAGAGCTTTTGTTGTAAGGAGAAAACCAGCTCAGGCTTTTGTAGGTGGTGGTAGTGGTCAGAAATGGCTTCTGCTTTGGTAGTAGGTGAATTTTATTCCTCAAGAGTCTCAGGCATCAGAATTACTTGGCATCTTAATCCAAATAAAAATAAGACAGCTTAAAAAAATGACCCATCCCTCCCTCCAAAAATGTGCCTCTGGTGAATTATCCATCCTTTTTATTTTAAACTGGTCTTGAGAGAAGAATAGTGCATGGTTATAGGACAGATAGGAGCAACCAAGGACTTCAAAGCTTGTTGATCACTGCACTCTGGATAAAAACTCTTGTATGGCTGGCTTCCTGTTCAAATAGCCTTTCCGGGTTTAACTTCTGTAAAGAGCCTCAAGTGAAAACAAACAGGGCCACTGGGGGAATGTTTTATGAAATCAGGCAGAGTGCTGTAGTTTTGAAGTCATCTTTTTTTTTTTTTTGACGACAAAATACCTGTGGAAAACCAGGGATATTTTCCCCTTTCCTCCAAATTATTCCCCTCTTTACTCCCTACTTCTGTCTTCCTTCCCGCCACTCTTTTAAGATTCAGAGGGTATAGAACAACCTCTTTTATTTCATAGTACCCCTGAGAATTGAAATGTATTACGATAGTTGTCTTTAATTATCTAGCTAGAGTCACTTGATATCTCTACCAAGCTGAAGCCTAGTACCTACGAAGCTGTTTTTTTTTTAAACCAAAGTGTCTTGTTTCTGTTTATGGTCATGAGCTGACCACACAGTTTGCTAGATGATTTGACACTGGTGGTGAGTTCTTTTGAGGTGTGAGATTTCTATGTGAAAGGGATAGGTCTTGATCTCCTTTCTGAGATCACTGATTGCTCAAATCCCAGGTTCAGGGTAGGAATTTGTAATACAAAGGGAACACTCCCTCCACTTTGCCCTTGACACTTGCCTCTGTTACAGCTAAGCTTCAGTAGGAGATTTCTTAATATCATCCAGTATTGGTGTTATCTGCATTGTTTTTTGTTTTAATTGTGGTTGTTCTGATGTGTGAAATTTAAGGAAAGAGCCATTTAATAAATGCCAAGCAGGGCAATGCAGCCAAATATTAGAGTTGATGTGCAGTCTTAGGTCCTTTTTAATCTGGGTATTTATTACAGGCAGTACTTTAAATCAGAGTCTTCCTGGCCTATTTCCCTCCACCTTTTTGTAGTTACTCGGGGACTTACTTGTGCAGTACTAAAATCAAAGGAGCTGGTTCTTCTTTTCTCCCAATCTTTTCTTAGTAATGAACACACCTACTACTAGCCTGCTACTCCTAGTCGTACACAGCAGATGCCAGTGCTGTGCTGGATTTCCTGCAGTGCAGGGATGCAACCTTGCACATGCTAGACGAGCTCTCTAACCCTGAACTACATACATCCTTACAACTAACACCCTGAAGCATCTTTGTTTCATGTGCTCAGATGCGGACTAAGACCAACATAGTTTTATATTGTTGAAGTTATAAAATGCTAGTAATTTAGAACCCCCTTCCCCCCCACCCCCATCCCCAACCCCCAAAAATCAAGGAGGCAAAAATTAACGCACTAGTCACTGAAGACTTCATCTTCAGTTACCTGAATAGGATAGGTAGATTCATCTTCAGTACTCGTTCTAACAAGTACTGGTGAGCATCACAATGCTTTGCAAAGATTGAAGAGGAGGCAGTCACTGTACCTTGCCTGCTTTGGGGCCTAGATAATGTCACTGTCTATTTACAAAAAGCAAACAGCTTGGGTTTGAAAAGGAAACCATGTAGAGAAAACTTGAGACTTGGGGCTCACTTGGAAGTTCTAGTGCTAATGTTAAAAACTCAAATCAGCTGGATATTTAAAGATGGTATAGAAAGAATTGGATATAGTTCTGAAACAAATTTTATTTTTCCAAAACAGGCTGATTAGCAGTGGTTGTTTTCCCTTTTTCTGACAGTGTGTTTCAGATTTCTATGTTATTTTTCCAATTTATAAGTCCCTTAAGTTTCCTCCTGGAATGTCAGGTGGCAATGACATCACATTTTGTGTTTTTTTCTTTTAAAAACCCTTATTTAAGACCAAGTTGAGTTCAACTGAATCTTCCTTGTCTTAGTAACATTGTACAAATAGTGGCTTTTAAAAAAAGTTGTAATGCCTCCTGATGGATATAATTTTGTGCTTGTATTTAAGATTAAAAGTTGAGTAAATAACACCAGCTTCCTGAAAATGTCCATAATGCATCTTTTGAAAAACAAAAACACCTGCCTACTTTACATTAACATGGTAAAGATTGTATGAAATACCTGTTTTTCAAAAAATAAAGGTTCAAGTCTTAAAAGAGAACAGTATCTAAGCTCCTAATTTATTGAAGTAGATCCCAGAATGTTTGTTTTGGAATAGTTTTGTGGCTTTTTTCCCTATTATCTCTCCAAATTAAAAAGTTCTCAAAAAATGTTTTACTCCTTTTTTATTTCAGTAGGAAAGTTCTTAGATAAGAATCAACACCTTTAATCCCAGGGGAGGCAAGGATAGGTGGATCTCTGATTTCTAGACCAACCTGGTTTATAAAGCAAGTTCCAGGACAGTCAGGACTACCCAGAGAAACCCTGTCTTGAATAACAAAAAATGTATAAAGCTTAATTTTAGCAATATTTAAAACAAAACTGCAGACCCTTATTGTGAGTGAAAGCCCTGAAGGAAGAGTGTCTGGGAAGAGTTCATTTGCTGTGCTAAAGTTCTCAGGAAGATTTATGTTACGGGCTCCATCTATTTCAAAAGGTCACTCCTCTTTGTGGTAGAAAAAGAGGAGGTGTTTGTAACCCCTGAGCCATTTGGAAGGTTAGTGAGAGCTGGATTTGGACCTTGGGCTGGCCTAAATTTAATCTTAAATTTTACTTTGGGAATACTGATTAAAGAAGCTTTCTGAAGCAGTAGCCAAGTTGCTGAGGTAGAAGTGACAAATCTTAAAAGTTTATTACTCTGCCCTCTCTCAGCAAAGTGACTGTTCCTGGTACCAGCAAGATGGGCACCAAACTGCTTAGCTTGGTAACAGCTGTTTGGGTCCTTTTCTCAATTCTGAGGAGGTGGAGGGAACTCCAGGCTTTACAATTTTCGATGATTTCTGTATCAACCGAGTCATAATATCACCACCACCACCACCACACATACACAAACACTATGAACTTCCTTCCTGGTCAAAACTATGTTTTCTTCTCCTAGTACTTTCTACAAGGTCTGTGACAAATTGTATGCCCTTTTGATAGAACCACCATAGGCCAGGCAGGGACCAGTCTTATTTAGGAGCACTATGTGATTTCTTTTAAACCTGCAATGACTTTAAAGAACCTGGTAATTACGTAAGGAACGAAATGTTTTGTTTTAATTTAAATCTAAAATAGTTGAAGTCCATATTTAGCATGCCCATACACCCATTAATCAGTCTGAAGCGCTCCATCATCTGATCTGAATTGCTCCTCTGCCCATCCAGCCCTTCAAATGATGCGTTCCCCTAGCTACCTGATGAACTACTCATAGATCTGCCAATCAAGTGAAGCGCCCCGCAAATGATTCCCCCAAAGACTGGCTGTAAATGAAGCCCTTTAAAAGTTCGTGCATCTTCCATATTCTTAAAAGGCGTGTTACACTGCTGGCGAGAAGGCAGCAGCACTAGACACAGCGCTCACGTGGGGCCGCCAGTTTTTCAGTCAGCAGGTGCCACAGGAACCTAAAGCGTCCTTTGCCCTTCTAGCCTCTGCATAGGACGCCACTACGCATTCTCCACTCAGCTGAGCATACAGGCGCCTTAGCGGCTTTGAGATCCAGCGGTAGACAGCTAGCGACTAGAAAGGGAGGCCCCAGCATTGTGGAAGGGAGACTAGCGATGGCGGTTGAACCGCTTCCTTCCGCTCCGCCTCCCGCGGGCCACACCTCTGCACCCTGATTGGTCAGAGTCTTTCAGCTTCGCGTAGCTTCGCTCTCCTTTGACCTGGATTTCAAGTCATGCGCTAGCTGCCGGTTGGCCTGGCTTCCCAGAAGCCGGAGTGTGGTCTATCCAATGAAGAGCGAGTTTCGCGAGGGCTGTCGGGAAAGACAGCTAGACTATATAAGCAGCCTGCGGGGCGTAAACCCCTCCCCCCCGCGCTCGGGTTCCCCTGCTGGTGTTGGGGATAGTGAGTTTGCGCTCGTTGATAATCGCGCGTCTGGAACCATGGCGGAGGGGGATAACCGCAGCAGCAACCTGCTGGTGAGTCGCGGTGGTCAATCTGTCCCCGGAGCTTCCGGATGGGTTTCCTGGCCTCGGTGAACTACAGGGGCAGCCAGGCCTGTTCACTGGGACTCCCTGCCCATCTCCACGGTGGAGGTTCCTGCTGCCGATCCCCAACGTCCCCCGGGGATCGTGCACTGTTCGGCCTGGACCGTGCGTGAGGAAGTGTGAAAGGAGGCTGTGGCAAGAAGGAACCTGAGTAGCAGGTTGGGGCACTCGGCCTCCAGGGGCCTTGTCTAGCACTCCGGCTCAGGCCGGAGACCTACCTGTTTTGCCCTCTGATCTTAATCTCTTGTTCCGTAGATTATTTTTAATCATGATTATTTTTCCCCTAAAACTTGGCGCAAGGATGGAGGGTCAAAGGGCTACTACAAGGAATTAGTTTATCGCTGACACAATTTGTTGGAGCTGACTGGTTGGAGTTCACCGCAGGAAGCCGAGAATGGGCTCCGAGGAAAGGATCCTGGCACTTGTCTGGGAACTGGCGAGGGACTCACAGGACTGGATGGAACTTTAAAATGATTAGCACGGATTTTAAGGAGCTGCCGGAGATTGTATTAGAGGAGGGCACGTTTGCTTCGTTACAGGTTTTTGTATTATAAGGCTAGGTTTTCGTGTAGCCTGACCTGTCGAGGTTAGCCTTGTATTTGTAATCTTCCTGTCTCCACCTCTCAAGTGCTGGGGTTACAGTTGCACGTTACCAGGCCCTGCTAGTTTTAAATTTTTAACTGCATCACCTAGGCAAGAAGGAAAGATCTTCTCTCCCCCAACCCCCATCCCCATATTGTCATTCCCCAGAAAAGGCAGGCCATAGCAGAAATGAAAAGAGCCATCAGCTTTTAACGCCTGCTTTTTCACTTCTAAGAGCCTAAGTGCCGACAAGATTCTTAGGGACGGTTTTGATTGTGCAAGATTTTCAATTTGTATTTCTTTTTAGAGGTGCATACCCTGTATCCTTTAATTCCCTCCACACACACGCGCGCACACACACACAACACAAGCAAACAATCCAATAGAGATGCTTGCCCTGCACCCGTAAACTCCCCCTACACATTACACACACACCAGCAAACAATCCAGTGAGAGGATTAATTGCTGTATAAGGAAACTAGCACAGGAGAGGGCCTGATCACCAACTTCACTGTTCCACCAAAGCAGTATCATGTCTTCTGTTTCCTGGATTTAAATATATTAGCCTCTTTGTCTCCTCATCTTAAGTAAAGGTTCTAAGAATACCTTTTCCAGTTTTTAGGAGCATTAATTGAAGTAGAACATGTAAAATGTTTAGAATTTCTAGTATGGGGTGATGTCAGAAGTACTTAGTCACATATTTCATCTTTATTAAAATTAGCTCGAACTGTTCTACATTTGTGTATTTATTCCTTTGTGAAAAGTTGATAGTGTCAGTTGGGCTTTGTGTGTATGTGGTTCCTGGAGGTTGAATCCAGGGTTCTGCACAGACTGAGCAACTGCTGGGTTCTAATTTCCTTCCTTTACCAAAGTCCCTGATAGGTTAAGGCCACAATAGCCCATGGGAAAGGTGTGCTTTTGACTCGTCACATATGCAGAAAAAAAATTGAGATTTAATTGAAATTCCATCATTAATGACGAGGAGCTATTATGGAGAACTTTAAGTGCTGAGCTCACATAATTTGTTTGGAAATAGTTTTCTTTAATTCCACAGTGACTGCTAACGTCAGAGTAATTCCATTATACAAAGAGCTATTTTAGAGATTTATGTACTTAGTGATAAGGGAAAGGTTCTCCTGATGGATTTAGAAGGGCTTAAATCAATAAAATGACCAATCAACAGATCAATGCCAACCACCTGAAATGAGCAAACGTAGAATATTCAATTTAGCAATATTCTGAGCACTGCCTCATGGCTCCGTGGGTGCATTTGGACGTATTAGTTAACCATATAAAGCTCATTTTCATGAATATTGAAATACATTGTGAAACCTTGGGAATATTATGATATATCATGGACATGTGGCCCAGGGCTAAAGTGACCATTAAAGCCTAGGTTTTCTCCTATCCACAGATTTTCATGTTTGGTGCTAAAATTGCAGGTTTTCATGACTCACCTTGTTTAAGATAACAGTTTTGTTAAAGGCATTTTACATTTGATACCTTAGAAAGATTTACTCTCTGAGCCACCAAAGTGTTGAGATTGGCAAAGTAACAGTCTTAACTGTTGATCGTGTATAGGCCGTGGAGACTGCAAGTCTTGAAGAGCAGCTGCAAGGCTGGGGAGAGGTGATGCTGATGGCTGACAAAGTCCTTCGATGGGAAAGAGCCTGGTTTCCACCTGCTATCATGGGTGTGGTTTCCCTGCTGTTCCTGTAAGTGAGATTCTATTGCTAAATGCTTGGAGGTTCATAGCCTGTGCTTAAAGAAGCTTTTGTAATACATAATCCAAAAGGAATGCCTTTATTGCAAGCAGCTTGCCCACTTTCTAGATTTGGGGCCCTTATGTAAAGCTGTAACTTAATACAGTTGAATAAATCCCAGACCACTCAAACTCTTATGTTTCAACACTTTTGCTTTACATTCTTTTTGATAAACATTGAGGACTCCAGAGTTTTTGGCTATTGCTGTTTACATTAACCACTAGAGCTGTGACAACATCTTGCCATGGTGCCTCCAGAATACCACTTGTGAGGAAATTAGAAAGGAACCAGGAGCATCTCTGAGAAGCTGAGGGTGAGGGAGTGAACATCCTTGACTAGGAACAATGACTGCTGTGGTTCTCTAACCTTGGCTAATTTTCTTTGTTTTTAATAGGATCATCTATTACCTCGACCCATCTGTGCTGTCCGGTGTTTCCTGTTTTGTTATGTTTTTGTGCCTGGCTGACTACCTTGTTCCCATTCTAGCACCAAGGATTTTTGGTTCTAATAAATGGTAGGTGGCTCTGCATGATTAGTAAGCTGTGGTTAAATGAAAACTGTTGTCTAGCCATCAGATGTCTGCTGGGAGTCAGAGTCATTTCTCTTATGTGAAGAATTTCATACCTGACTTCAAATGTATATCAGGAATTTTCAGTACTTCTATCACTGTGGTTCACTTTGTTGTTTATTCAGTTTTATTTCTATACCTTGAGTAAGGGTATTTTTTAAAGGTGATGTTTTAAGTAAGAATTCCAGAACTCTTTTTGTTTTTTTTAAACTACATTTGTTTATTTGGGGCTGGGAGTACATACACCATAACATGCATGTGGAGATCAGAGGTCAACTTTCCAGACTTAGTTCTCTACTATATGTGGGTTTTGGGGATTGAACTCAAGTCAGAAGGTTTTGCAGCATGTACCTTTGCCTGCTAACCCCCTCAGTGGACCTTGAACTCAGTTTGTTTAAATGTGTCTCTTTGATGTGTGTGAGTCCTTGTTTGTGTGTACACTTGAGGACAATCTCATGTCAAGCAAGGTTTACGATGTATGGTCACCAACTTTCCCCAAACACAACAGTATTAGGTCATAATGGCAACTTAAAAGCAGGTTAGTTCTTGCCTTCACTGGTATACCTTTTAATCCTAGTACTTGGGAGACAGGCAGGCAGGTCGGAGTTCAAGGCCATCCTGGTCTATAGATCAAGTTTCAATACAGTATGGGCTACACAGAGAAACTGAAAAAAACCCTACTTGTAGACTTTATTAGACTTTTAAGCTTGATCTTTTGAGCTGTGAGGAATGGTACACACCTCTAATCTCAGCACTCTGGATGACAGACATTTCAAGATTAAGGCCAGAGTGGACCACACTCTGGGCTTGGCTTGGCTACATAAACATTCTGTCACAATCACATGCAGTGCTCCTCCACACACCCCCAAAACAAACCAAGAGGGGTGTTGTGTTTAAGGTTGAGTGGGGGGGGGGGTTGCATTGAGGCAGTGCAGGGGTGGCTGACCACATCACATGTCTTCTGAGTAGATGAGAGTAGGTGCTCCTGTTGGATACACATGAGCTGTTGATTTCAGTTTTACCATTCTCAAATGGTTACTTATGATGTCCTAAAATTATAGTTAAGTGGTTAAGGATTACATTAATAACATTTGAACTTCCTGTGGAATGTTGGCTTTCTCAGTTTTGATCCAAACATGGAGCCAGGCACTGGAGGTGTAGCTCAGTATTTAGAGCTTGCCCAGAACACAGGGTCCCTAATTCTCTTCTCAGCTGGAGGAATGAGAAAACACATAATGAACAGAGTGGATTTTTCTCTTATCAGCTGACATATTCAGTTGATTAGTGTTCTGCTTGTACTCTTATTTTTTTTTATTTATTTATTTTTGTATCCAAAAGGCAGCAGCTTATATAATCTGTAGAGATGGGAGCTTTCAGTGTGTACCTTCCATATCTTTAAGAACGAATTCACATAACATGGGGGAGTTAGATCAAACTCTGGTTTAAGTAAGCATGTTTCTTTACAGAATAATGGATCGTTGTTAGATTTGTTATTCAGACTGCTTTTCCCTTGCCATGAGGAGTTAGTGCTATTATGTTGGGGGAAGTTTATGACCTCGACATTAGCCAGAAAGCAGTCCACTAACTCCTAATCCTGGAGAAAAATCATCAGTGAATAAACAGTGTTCATAGCATCAGTGGAGCAAGTTTCTGTTTTGATTATCTGCGCTGATGCTGTGGGAACGAAGGGACACTAGCCACCCCCTAGCCCTGACCATAGATAGCGTGCAAGATCTGAGAAACCGTCCCACGTTTGCTTCACTTTGCCAGGCTAACACTAGAGGAGAGAGGCCAGCATGGTCCCCAGCATGGGTCTTTTTTAGAACTGGACCTGTGCCACAAAAGTAGCAGAGAGTTAGATTATAAATGAGAAAAATAGGGCTTTTTTAGAGAGGCCTGTCTTTTTTTTTTTTTTTTTAAACTGCTGTTTTGTTTAGTGCTTGCTTTGTGTTTTCTCTCCCTGGGACTGAGTTTATAGTGAATTTGGACTGGGCTCTTTTTAAAGTTAGAGTGCATGTGTGTGTGTTCTTTCACCCATGTACGCCTGCCCACTTGAACGTGTACCTTAGCATATGGAGAAGTCAGAGGGCAACTTTTTACAGTTTGTTTCTGTCCTTCCATGGCGTTCTAGGATTTGCACTCAGGTCCCCAGGCTTAGCAGTAAGTAAGCATCTTTATTTTCTGAGCCATCTTGCTGAATGGTGTAGAAGTTATGCAAGTCAGATGCAGCTGCTTTGGAGCCCTGGTGGGCACAGTACAAGATTCATACTGTTAGAACTAAGTTCACTGGCTGAGGTGGATCAGACAGTAAAGGTGCGAGCCACCAAGCCTAATTACCTGAGTTTGAAACCTGGGGTCCACATGGTGGAAGGAGAGAACCAACTCCCACAGGTTGCCCTCTGACCTCCACACGTATACCATGTCATGCACTTATACACATATGTACACTCACACATAAAATAAGTAAAATGTAAAGAAAGAGAATATGTACATGGGCATCCTTTATGTAAAACATAATGTTGTTCTGTGAAAGCTGTCTTAAAATGTAGTCACTTTGGGGGCTAGAAAGGTCTTAGAGGTTAAGAGCACTTGCTCTTCTTTAGGGGACCTGAATTTAATTCTCAATACTCAACAACTGTCTATAACTCCAGTTCTAAGGACTTTAATGCTTTTTCTGGACTCTGCATGTACCAGGCACTGCATACATGTGGTATATAGATGTAGGCAAAACACTTATACACATAAAGTAATGCAATTTTTAAATGTGTTGGCACCTTCCTGTGTGCTCAGCCCTTGGGAGGTAGAGGCAGGAGGGTCAGCAGTCTTAACTGTTAGCCAGGGTATTGTGGCTCATGCCTGTAATCCTAGGACTTTACAGTGCTGAGACAGAAGGATGATGAGTTCAGAGGCAGCCAGAGAGTAAGAATCTGCTTTAGGAAAATTAACTAAGTAACCAAATTGTACTATAGCCATTTACTTATAACAAAAAGAGAAATCCCTTTTCTAGGACCACTGAACAACAGCAAAGATTTCATGAAATCTGCAGTAATCTAGTAAAAACTCGACGCAGAGCTGTGGGCTGGTGGAAACGCCTCTTTTCGCTAAAGGAAGAAAAGCCTAAAATGGTATTTATGTTTTTAAACTTAATGAATGTGAAGCAAAATCATGAGTTCACTGATTTCAGCCTAGTGACAGCATTGTTAGGAATAAAGTTCAATACTTCCTACCCTTTTCTGTAATTCTGACTTATAAATGTTTTCATATCTTAGCTTTGGTTTTGGTGGGAAGTTGCTAACTGGGAAGGTAACATAGTTTCTGTTGTAAGTATTAATCTATATAGACACAGTAATTCTAAGAATAATTTACATTCTGTAAAAGAAACTTAATAAACATGGTATTATTTTCCCCGCCTTTTAAAATAAAACTGTTTGAACCTGCACATGAAGCTGTACACGTGCACATAGCATGATCTTTGGACCTCTGTAGAGTGTTGAGGCATGCCTTCATGCTGTGGTTACCTGTGTACAGTGTAGAGTGGTCATGCTTCAGAGTTGCCCTGGTTAGGCTGCCGCTGGAAGCCGACAAGTTGTTATTCTTTTTATTGCCAGTACTTCATGACCATGATCATTTCTCTTGCTGCGGTTGCTTGGGTGGGACAGCAAGTCCACAACCTTCTTCTCACCTACCTGATTGGTAAGTCATTGAAGAAACATCACACATGCGTCTTAGCGGGGAAGTCTGACTGTAGTGTGTAGTCACTAAATAGATTGAGTATTCACAGGGCCTGTGGGAGTGTAGCCAGGTGAGAATGAAAGACTCCAGCCTGTGCTGGGGTCATAGCTCAGTTCGTAGGGTGCTTGCCTTGTGTCACCAAGGCCTGGGTTTGATAAAGCTGTCATTCCAGCACTCAGGACCTAGATGCAGAAGGTACAGAAGTTCAAGGTCATCCCTATCTGTATGCTCCATGTCAGGGCTTAAGAAAGTTCATGGTTAAAAACACTTGCTTGGTTCAATTCCTGGCTCACAGCAGCCTCTTCAGGCATTTCTGGGCACTGGGCACACATGTAGTACACATATATCCATCTATAAGGTACTTGTGTATGTACATAGAATACAGGTCTTAAAGAAAAAGAAGACTGGTCCTTGTTTTCCTGGAGTTCAGTAAAGCCTCATAGGAAGTGAGCAAAGAGGAATGAGCTAGGATGCACAGTGGTGTGAGCGTGAGTGCAGGGTCAGGCTGAATCCTAATGGCTTTTGTATAATTTTCTCCACAGTCCACCTGCTTTCACTGTGCTTATCTTCAGAGAGTTAAATACTGTTTCCTCAACTTCTTCTTTTTTTTTTTTTTAATTTCTAGTGACTTTTGTGCTGTTGCTTCCTGGACTAAACCAACATGGCATCATTTTGAAGTACATTGGAATGGCCAAAAGGGAGATAAATAAGCTTCTCAAGCAAAAAGAAAAGAAAAATGAGTAGTGTGTCTGCCGTGGAGTGTGCCCTGGCCCTGGGAACAGTTGTCCAGCACTGTCTGGACACTGAAATGTTACAGTGGCTCTTTGCTCCCCTCACTCTGCCCTTGTTCATAGAGATTCTCACAGGCCAGGCTTTGTGCTGTGTCTAGTGCCAGGTGTAGCTGGGTATATTCCCGTCAGTATGACCTGTTTTATTGAATTTTTATTTTTGACAACTTCCTTTAAAATACTAAAGTGGTGAACTTTACTGTTTTGTACAGTGAACTGTGACTTTGCATAATTGTTACGTTTGCTTTAGCTATATTCAAGGTAGTGGTCTGTGGCTACAGGAAGCTGGTTCTACTGTCTGCTTCCACAGTCTGCTTAACAAACTGTCTTTGTGAGTACAGAGATCAGGTTTACCACTTCTGATGATGAGACCACTTAAGATTCATTCCTGATTTTCCACTGTGGGAGAATACCCATAAAAGATAAAATTAATTCCACACCCTCGTGTGTGAGCTCCTCTCACGCAGCAGTTTAGGGAGCATTGCCCTTTTGTTCCGTGCGGAATCTAGCAGGCTTTGACTGACCTCTCATTCCCTTTGCACTGCTTCAGGTTAGTCCTAGTCCATAACAGATTTTGAGCAACAAGCTTCCAGAAGATTATATTTGGGAATTTTAGCAGTGTCTTTGTTCCAGATTTTCAGCTGACTTAAAATGTTTGTGACTTTACTGTAAGGCCAGCCAGGGATAAAAGTATCCTTTGTTTGCTGAGTAGAAAACTAGATTATCTATTAATATTTAAGACCAGGAAGAAAAGGCTTTAAAAGTAAGCCTGGAAAATTTCATTTGTTTCCGTAATATTGGCTGTATTTCAGTCACTCCAGCTTTGCACTTGAGAGACAGTGTTTCCTGGTGTTTGACCTTCTCCTTGACATTTCTCAGAAAAATGCAGGGCTGCAGCTGAGAGCAGACTGCTGATTGGTGACTCTGGTCTGCATAGCTTTTGCAACTCCTTAAGCTTACTGTGATCGCATGCCCTCTCGGTAGGCTTTTATAGCAGTTGAAGTCTGTAGAACTGAACCTCTGAGGGCCAAAATAGACACTTTTGGGAACAACTCCTTATTTAACCCATGAACTAGCTGTAACATAGTTTGTGGATCCATTGCACTGATGCTGTGAAACCTGACCCTGTCTGTGTATCTGCCTCTGTTCTCAGCTCCCTAGCACTGTAAGCAGTGGTGCCTCTAGTAGCATGTGTGTGTGTGTGAGTGTGTTTTAATGTTCATGACACCCACTTTGATTTTACATGTTTTCTTGTAAATAAGCCTACTTTCCTACCTGGAATTTGTGTGTGTGTGTGATTAATACATGTTCTACCAGTTAACTACTTTGGCAGTTTTAATCATTTCTTCTACTTTGTTTTGTGGTAAAAGGGGAAAAATTAAAAAACAGTTGGAACCTCTTTGTCTCACTTTCTTTGTTGTTTATGAATCTGACTAGTGACCTCCCTGTTGTCATTACAGCTTCTAAGGTCCACCACGTCCAATAGAAAGGGAAAACACTGAAGAGGAGGAGACCCTAAGATATGAGGGAGGGGCCTGCAGGGCACAGTAGAGGCTCAAAAGAACATGCACTTCTGCTCCCAAAGCTGGTGGTTGATAATCATCAGTAGGTGACATTTGTCTGCCCTTTTTGACCTGAAGTTGGGGTTGGTGGTGGTTGGTTTTTGTTTGTTTGTTTGTTGGTTTTTTTAAATTATTTTTATTTTGGGGGGTTTTCAAGACAGGGTTTCTCTGTATAGCCCTGGCTGTCCTGAAATTCATTCTGTAGACCAGGCTGGCCTCAACTCAGAAATCCGCCTGCGTCTGCCTCCTGAGTGCTGGGATTAAAGGCGTGTGCCACCATTGCCCGGCTTGAAGTTGGGTGTTAAAACTTGGGGTCTCACTGGGAACAGGCTCTACCCTTAAGAACATATGGATCCCTTTCTGGAGGTTCAAGCAAAGGCCATCACAAATCCTGTGGCTTTGAAATTGCTGGCTTGTAATCTCTTGAGGCCAGCCTTGACTACAAGGAAAGACTTTGAAAGTTAAAATCACAAAAGGAAACACTGGTGGTAATTGTGGTACTTGCTCAGATCAGCTGTATGTGGCTGAAGCCATAGACGTCCCATTCTTGGCTACCTCTGCCCATAGCCAAAGTCCCCTTTTCAAGACTGATCTGAGTGCCCTCCTGAAGTTCTATCAGTTTAAGGCTCACATGGAGACATTAAGAAAGCTGGGCCAAGAAGGAAAGAATGGATCCTGAATGTTTCCCTGTGCCCTTTGGTCTGGGGGCTCATGTAAAGCCTGGGCAGGCCGTGGACTCCGGGCCCTTCTGCCTTCACCTCTGCACAGTCCAGTGTCACTTCACCCAACCAAGTTTTAAAAATTTTAAGGTGTTAATTGCCAGCAGCTCATCCTTCACCAGGTTCTAATTTGCCTCTGACAAATCACAAATGGGAGTCAGTTTCTACAGGGTTCTTTTTTCTACCTTTTCCAGCCTAACCACCCCAAGTTTCTTCCCAATTTCTACACAAGTCCCCCCAACACACCCACACACACACACACACACACACAATCTAGATGCTGTGGTGCACCAAGGCCACATAACCAGACACCGGAGTCAGGTAACCAAATCCCCATGGAACCTAACTAGTATTTCAGACGAATTAACTACCACCCCTCTCCACTGCTGCTTTGGTCTGATTCCTTAAGTGTTTTTATTGGGTCCATGTTTCTTATCTGTGAAATGGTGACAATATCAGTTCTCAGCATTTGTTAAGAGCTAAGCTTACGGAAGCACTTCCTCTTGAGAAGCTGTAGCAACTTCCCAGGTAACCTACATCCTCAGAGCACTTCCCACTGCCACCCTGTGTGGCTGAGGCCTTAACGTTGATTAGCTGTCTTTCTGACTGCTCATTTTGCTCCTTGACTCCCAGTACTGGGTGCAAGAGTTAGCACATGCTAGGCACTCAGATATCAGTTGAACAGTTAAGGGAGGATGCAGTATACAGAGACAGTGAACATTCTCTCCTATGGATAGCCCTTGAAAATAAATGTTGAGACTGGAGAGATGGCTCAGCTGTTCAGAGCAGCTCTTCCAGAGGTCAGTTCCCAGCAACCACATGGCAGCTTACAACCATCTGATACCCTCTCTGGTCTGCAGGAAACATACACTCAAATATAAAATATGTGCATAAACCTTTTCTGGGTGGTGGTGCATGCCTTTAATCCCAGCACTTACACTCTGAAGGCAGAGGCAGGCAAATCTCTGTGAGTTCAAGGCTAGCTTGGTCTACAGAACGAGTTCCAGGACAGCCAGGGCTACATAGAGCCAGGGCTACCCCGTCTTGGGGGAAAAAATGAAAAACAAAAAACAAAAAAGTAAACAACCCCCCTCAAAATTAATAGAGGTTCTCCTAACTCTGTAGCTTGCTGCTACGGTATTAAAGGAAAGTATACTGCACTTATTTAGGAAGAAGAACAAGGTAAGTGAACAAGAAGCTACTATGTCAAGGGAAATGAGAGACTGAGACAGGATGGTGAGTTTGAGGCCAGTCTGAAGTACACAGATCTGTCCTCAAAATCCTTATAAACCTTGGCAAAGCCAGTGGTCCTTGTGTAGTGTGCATTATGACTGGGAATGAAGATTCCCCTGAGGTGAGAGAAGGTGGAGGGGGAACTCTGGCTGGCCTGAGCATGACAAAGATGGCTCTGGAAGGCCTTTCTCTTCTCCATTCCTTCCTCTTTGCTAAAAACCATTAGGTTACATCCCTAAAACTAGCCACCAAGTTCCCTTATTTGGTCACTTCTGAGGCTGACTACCAAGGTCCAGCTTTCAAAGGACTGAGGTCTAGCAATCCAGTCTCCTTGTGGCTGCCCTAATTAACCTGTCCAATCAAAATTCAACACCTCATCCTAACATGAGGTTTCCCTTTTTACCGTTATAAACTCATTTGCCTAAGGGCCACATCTGTCTCCTCTCTATGCAGAGGCTGTGCTTTGTTGCTCAGGACATAATATCCTTTCTCTCCCTCTCCCTTGTTCCCTTCTTCTCCCTCACCCTCTAGCTCCTGTCTTTGTATTTTATTCCCTGTCCTTTGTTCCTCTGGGGGAAACAAATCTTTGGGCTGAGAACTTGGACTTATGCTAAGTACTCTGAATGTTGGTTGTATCATTCCTGTTTTAGAGATGGAGAAACTGAATTGTCCACTCGACTCATTTTATTCTTCAACTATGTATTGAGGACC
Source organism: Rhynchomys soricoides (assembly GCA_019843965.1). Lineage (NCBI taxonomy): Eukaryota > Metazoa > Chordata > Mammalia > Rodentia > Muridae > Rhynchomys > Rhynchomys soricoides. The sequence continues at coordinate 8,473,774 of JADRCH010000042.1, forward strand.
TACTATGTGGCAGATGCTTCTCCAGACTTTGTGTGAACAGCAATGGACAAAGCTTACTGAATTTCTGTTGGCTTGAAGCTTAATGGTCCAGGCTAGAAGACAATAGATTCATTTCAGGTGTAACCCCAGTTCCCAGGCAAGTGAGGCAGATGGATCACTGGGCTTCATAGGAGGAGAAAGAGGAGGGGGAGGAGGGGGGAAGAGGAGGGAGAGGGGGGAAGAGGAAGGGGAGAGGGAGGGGGTAGGAGGGGAGGGGGGAAAAGGAGGGGGAGGGGGTAGTGGACTATGGTAGTAATCTCACTTCAGAGGTTGAGTCAAGATTATCAGGACTCTGGGGACAGAATGGGCCACTACTGGTCTCCAAAAGCCAAATTCAAATCAAACCAATCAAAACAACAACAACAAAAGCCAGGTGTGATGATGCACACCTTTAATCCCAGCACTAGGATGCAGAGGCAGGCGGAGGCTAGAAGTCAGCCAGGTCTTCATAGTTCCAGCCCAGTCCTAGATACCTAGTGAGTTTCATTGTCTAAAACAAAACTAAACGCAAGAAACCAGCTGTGGTGTTAAGAGGCTGAGCGAGGAGAACTGCCGAAAGCTTCAGACTATACTGAGCTAGACGCAGTCCAACACACAGCCAAGAGCCCACCTTTCCATTCTCAACCGCCCCTCCCAGAGAAGGCCCCGCCCTTGCATGATTGTCCTATAAGAAATCACTTAATTTTTTTTTTAAGAGTGTGACCATAAAGTCTCGCGATAGCACTTCCGCTTCCCATAATTCCGTGCGTTTGCCCACTTCCCATAATTCCGTGCGCTTGCACAGCCCATTCTCTTTCTGCCATCTTCCCTCGCCGGTGAGTGAGTCTTTGTTGAGCTCCGTGTTCAATCCGTCCGATATCTGCGCCATCCCTTTACCTCAGGTTCGGTTTCGGAGTCCCGCGGGCCTATGGATCCCTGCCGGGGTCGTAGCTTCCGTCTGCCGGGGTCGGGGGTTATGTGTAGCCACTTGCGGAAGCCGGCCCACTGCAGCCGGCCGGACTCGGCCCGGGCCGGCGGGGACGGTGGCCGGCGTGGGCCCTGCAGCTTCTCGTGTCTGCGGGCGCTCTGGAGTTCCGAGTGTCCCACGCGGCCTTGGCCAGGATTGTCACGGGGAATTCAGCTCAGCCACTCACTGTCAAGTTCGGGAACCGAGTCGTGGTTTACTCTTGGCGCGTAAAGTATGCCTTGGCAGCGTCCCGAAGAGCCTAGGAGGTAGCCTATGCGTCGTGGCCGTGCAAGAGGCCGTTTGGGTTCCCTGTCACGTAATGCCTCTTCTCCCGGAACAGATTTTTTTGTGTTAAATGGTTACCTGTAAGTGAGTTGAGTCGCGTTAACTACCCGACACTCTGCTAACTTTGAAGGTCTTGGCAAATGGTGTCAGAACTTATGCCTAATGACATTCCACCCCGCCCCCCCACTTTCGTTTGGCTAGCTGGTAGGTACCAGCATCTCTAAGGTTATCTTCTGTGTAATGAGGCTCGGTTTGTGTTGTGTCATTTTCTCTCCAGCTATTTGTGTGGTGGGTAATGTGAATAGAAGTGTCTTGGGGGGATAGTTTCTGGGGAACAGTGCTGAACAGTCGGTAAATTGTGAATTTTTCCTGGGAGTTAGGAATGTTGCTTAGACCTAGGAAAAAGCTGATAGTGGGGGTAGGAAGGCAGCTTTTAAAGAGGCATGATTGGGTGTTGATGCATGCAAACCCCGGCTGTTGTTTCCTCAGTCACCATGGTGAGAATGAATGTGCTGGCGGATGCTCTCAAGAGCATCAACAACGCTGAGAAGAGAGGCAAACGCCAGGTCCTCATCAGGCCGTGTTCTAAAGTCATCGTTCGGTTCTTAACTGTGATGATGAAGCACGGTGAGTATTATTGGCATCTTGGGTTTTTGACAGTGCTGGGTCCTGGGAGGGAGGGAAAGTAATTCTAGAAAAGAACGTGTGTGTTGATGCTAACTCCAACGTTTTTATGTGATACAGATCCTTCAGAAATCTGATGCAGAGAATAGATGGGAGAAAAATAGGCAAACAAGCAGTGTTGGGGGCATAAATGTTTGGGTCTCAAATTGATGTCTGGCTTGATGCGAGTCACTTGTTTTATAGGCTACATTGGTGAATTTGAGATCATTGATGATCACAGAGCTGGGAAGATCGTTGTGAACCTCACGGGAAGGTTGAACAAGGTAAAGAGACACATCTTTTTTTTTTTTTTTGGTTTTTCGAGACAGGGTTTCTCTGTGTAGTCCTGGCTGTCCTGGAACTCACTCTGTAGACCAGGCTGGCCTTGAACTCAGAAATCCACCTGCCTCTGCCTCCCCAGTGCTGGGATTAAAGGCGTGCGCCACCACTGTCTGGCTCAAGAGACACATCTTAATTCTCAAATTGCAGCTGTCTACAACTTTTACAGTGTTGCTGTCAACCTTGCTCCACTTCCCCAATTTAAGGAATTCGCTAAGGCTATGCTTCTGTTTTAACACACATTTAACTTGTTACCTTTGGTTACTTGCTCAAAGTATTGGTTAGTTTTGTGAGGGTTGGAAATCAACTCTATTGTTGACTAATGATTTCAATAGCTTGAACTTTGGGTCACCATGGCTCAGTATATAAATAATTCAGCCTTGTACTGGTGGTGTGCAGGGTCTGTTTATTTTCAAGATGGGGGTCTCAACACAGAGGTTGGCTTTTTAACTCTGAGGTCTATATGTCAAATTGCTGAATTGAAGGTATACAATGCACAAGTCCAGTGGTGTGCTGGTTTTGTTTTTTTTGTGTGTGTGTATGTGGTTTTGTTTTTGTTTTTTTGTTGTTTTTTTTGGTTTTTCGAGACAGGGTTTCTCTGTGTAGCCCTGGCTGTCCTGGAACTCACTCTGTAGACCAGGCTGGCCTCGAACTCAGAAATCCTCCTGCCTCTGCCTCCCAAGAGCTGCTGGTTTTTAATAAAATTGTTATCTTGAGTAAATGGCTAGGTGGTAGATGGGGTTCATGGGTACAGGTTTGTCATCAACATAGCCTGTCCTTTTGTTTGACTCCATGGTTTGATAGCTGTTTGGGGTAGTGTCAGTAAGTTAGTGATGTGGCTGAGCCTGAAAGCCTTCTGGTCTGTAAGGAGTTTGAGGTCCTCTAGTCCTACCTGTGTGACCCTTTGAGGAGGGTCATGGCCTAAGACCATTAGAAACACAGATACTTACATTACAGTTCATACCGGCAGAAGTGCAGTTATGACGAGCAGTGAGATGTTATTGTTGGAGTCACTACAACGTAACTATGTTAAAGGGTTGCAGCATTAGAAAGGCAGAGAACCACTGCTCTAGTCCAGGTAAAATGCCTGGTCAGTGGTAGTAGTGGTTGATAAGGTTATTGATGTTATGAAGATTTTTTTCAAAAAGTTGTTCTCAATATCCAGAAATCGTTTCAGTTTAAGTAACTACTGTGTTAGAAGTTGGTACCAGGGACTGCGGTATTACTGTGATAGGCCTAACCATGCTTTTGTTTGGAAAAATGTGGATTTGAAAGCAGTGGAATGCTTTAAGTGGGGCTTAATGGGTTATCCTAGTAGGACTATGGAAGACTTTGTTGCTGAGAGCGATTGGAACTGTGCAGACCTGGCCCAAGAGGTTTCAGGAGAGAAGAAATAACTTCAGTATGTGGCCTAGAGACTTTCTGTTGTATTTGGTGAAGAACATGGTGGCTTTTTTGCCCTTGTCTGAAGAGTCTGCCTGAGGCTAAGGTAAAGAGACTGAGATTAACTGCATTGACAAAGGAAGTCCAAGAAACTTGGTTCTCTGGTTAAGTCTCATTAAGAACATTTTAAACATCTGGGCGTGTTGGTGGCACACGCCTTTAATCCCAGCACTCCAAAGGCAGTGGCCGGTAGATTTCTGAGTTCAAGGCTAGCCTGATCTACAGAGTGAGTTCTAGGACAGCCAGGGCTACACAGAGAAACCCTATCTTGCAAAACAAACAAACAAACCAACAAACAAAAAGAATATTTTAAACAAGCATAACAAGCTGAGAAAGGAAAGATATAAAATATATGGTTCTAGTATTAAAGGGGCACCAGGAAGAGAAATGGGGCTGAATCCTGTGTTCAAGGATATTGAATGGACAGCTGGAGAAATGGCTCAGCCCTTAAGAGCATTGACTGCTCTTCCAGAGGTCCCGAGTTCATCTCCCAGCAACCACATGGTGGCTCACAACTATCTGCACTAGGATTTGAAGCTCTCTTCTGGTGTGTCTGAAAATTGCAACAGTGTACTCATATAAATCTTTTTTTTTTTTAAAGGATAGTAAATTGAATTAAGGGATTAGTGACCTTGGCAAGATCCCACCCAGTTAAATTTAGGTCCAGGCATGGTAGTATAATCCCAGAAGATAAAGCCAAACATCTTGTGAGTTCAAGGCCAGCCTGGGACAGAACAAGTTCTAGGTGAAGAAAAACAAATCTAGGGTTGGTGGACCACATTTTTAATCCCAGTGCTTAGGAGACAGGAATGCAGATCTCTTGTGTTCAAAGACAGTCTATAGAGCAAGTTCCAGGACAGCCAAGCTTAGGTAGTGAAGGAGTTGGAAAGCTGGTGATAATGTAATAGAACAAGGGGGCATGTTCCATCCCCAGTAAGCAGCAGAACTTGGCAGCTTTGGCCACGTGGCTTTGGCTTTAGAGTCCAAGATAGAAGGGACTACTGGAACGATTGATGCTGGTTAGCTGGAGCTAAGAAATTAGCGGTGATTAAGAAGAGACCAGTATCGTTGAGGTGAAATCTTCTGGGAGTGTTTTCTGAGAGCACAAAGAATCTGTGTCCAGAGATAGGTAAGGTTGTACCTTGTGCTTCTGCATACTTAGTAATATATAAGAGTCACCTAGGTGGTACTGATTTTTGAAGGCATGAAGCAATCATGGAGAGCAGCTGAGACCTGGCACTGTGAGAGGCCATAGAAGGCCATTGGTGAAGGTGTAGCCTCAGGACTGAAGGGGTCATGCAAAGGATTTGAGGCTTGGCACTATGAAGAGAGCCTATGAGGCAACTGGTGAAGCCTATTTGTAGCAGAAGACTCCAGTATATTGGAGATGCAAGTACCGTGGGATGATCACCAAGAACAGCAGCAGCAGTGGAGTGGGTCAACCTGAGCTTAGAGTGCTACAGAGGGCAGAGCTGGAGAAGTGATGCCAGCCCTTTGGAGGACTCCAAAAGATCATGTGTGGTCCCAGACATTGGAACAAGAAGCTCTAACATTGAAGTTGCCCTGGAGACCCCAAGATGTTCAAGATGGCCAGAGCCATGGCTATTGCTGAGGAAAGTTGCTAACAGGGAGTGGAACGAGCTCAGGAAAAGAAGTTTGTTGTGTTCAACAAAGATGAAAAAGAAGTTGGAGATGTGAAAACTGCTTTGACATCAGACATGGAGATGCAGAGTTTGGAGTTTGCCCAGCTGGTTTCCTGTCTTGATTTGGGGATTACAGTTAAGTGATTGGATGGATCTCAGAAGAGACTTTGAACTTTGGACTTTTAACATTGTTGAGACTGCTATAGACTACGAGGACTCTGGAAGTTGGATTAAATGTATTTTGCATTATGCTATGTTTAGGTGTGGCCCCCATAGACTCATGTTTGAACAAGCCTATAAGAGCCAAGGAGTGGGATGTGATAGTTTGTTTATGCTTGGCCCAGGGAGTGTCACTATTGGGAGGTGTGGCCTTGTTGGAGTAGGTGTGTCACTGTGGGTGTGGGCTTAAGAATCTCCCCTGGAAGTCAGTCTTCCACTAGCTGCCTTCAGATGAAGATGTTGAACTCCCAGCTCCACCTGCCTGGATGCTGCCATGCTCTTGCATTGACAAGAGTGGACTGAACCTCTGAACCCGTAAGCCAGCCTCAAATGTTAAATGTTGTCCTTAAAAGAGTTGCCTTGGTCATGGTGTCTGCTCACAGCAGTACAACCCTAAGACAACTGCTTCTGAGGTCTTTGAACATGATGAAAAGTTGGCAAGGCTAGTTTTGCGCCATTTGTGTTTCTAATTGTTCCAGTGAGAATGCATCTCAGGTGTGCTTTTATAGTGGGAGAATATCTGTCCTGTTTTGGTTTCCCTGTTTATAGGAAGCTTTAGTCTAGCTCATGTCTCTGGCCAGTTAATTAGCCTGTAAGAGGTGGGAGAGCTCAATGCTTGTTGCCCTTAAGTCAGAGAAAGAAGACTTACATTTCCTGGGGATGAGGTGAATCTGTAGATACAGTTCCTGGCCTTCATCTCCTTCCTACTTGTGCAAGGGTTGTGCTGGCTCCTCTGGAGAGAGTTTCACAGTTGGAATGAAGGCTCTGGTTATAGTTCCTGACAGCCAGCAAAATGGATATTGGGGCAGTGGAAGGATAGGGTCAGAACGGGAGGTACAGCCTGGAGCTGTTTGAATGCCTTTACCAATTCTAAATGGTTGTCCTGTATGGGAACCCTAGGTTCTTGGAGGAGGGGTAGTAATCTGAGATGCACAGGGATATTGAGTATAAACAGCAAGAGCCCTTTCTGTGTCTCTGCTCTCTGTGTCCTCCTTGATTCTGTGGCTGAAGTCAGTGATTAAAGTGGAGCTCTTTCTCTGGAGGATAGAGTTGTCTGTAGCAGAGATGGGCAAGTTGTAAAAACATTGCTGTCTGCCTGCTGCCACCTTCCTTCTGGGTGGGTGTTGGGGGCAGGTCAGGCTGGGCACTTGTTACTTAGATTATTAAACTGTAGAAATGAAATTTTGGCAATAATTTTACGTAGATTCTGCTGTATAATGAGATGACTTGTTCTGGGCTAGTTTTCTAGGCACAACTATGTGACTGTAAAGTCATTTGGCCATACTTGTTTGACGTGGCTCTTGTAGGCAAGAGTGTAGATGTACAGCCTTGCTTGGGTATAGTTGTACATACGTGTTGTGAGGGTGGTGTGTGTATATACTTGCTGGGACAGGATCATCTTACGTAGTGCAGGCTGTCTTAGAACCCAAGTCTTCCTGTCTCAGCCTCTTGAGTATCAGGTTTCTAGGCATATGCTGCCATGCCCTGTTTAGTGTGTTGAATGTCATTTATAGAAAAATTTCTATACAGAGTAGGTGCCTGTAAATATGGATGATTGGTTTTGAATCAGTTTTATTCCGCAGTTATGAAAGGCTTCTTTGGTAAAATGTAAAAAATTTAATCTTTGGTTCCTTTTACAGTGTGGCGTTATAAGCCCTAGGTTTGATGTTCAACTTAAAGACCTAGAGAAATGGCAGAACAATCTGCTCCCATCACGGCAGTTTGGGTGAGTTGCTTTCTACATACAATTAAAAGTCAGTGCTTTGAAAAGTTGGGATATGGCTGGGCTTGAACTTTGTTTTTGTAGCTGTCTTTTCCTAATGAGCTTGACTTACGTACTTTAGTTCTTTTTATCCATTCTAGGGTCTAGGGATGAACTTCAGGCATGGCAGTAAGCACCTTTACCTCTAAGCCATTTCACTGGCTCAGTACCTTTTGTTTATTTGACATAGCTTTTTGCTGATCTGGAACTGAAAGATTGCCTGTCTCTCCCTCCAAAGAGTTGGGGTTTAAAGGCCTGTGTCACCATGCCTCTGTATTTTTTTTAAGCTTTGTATATTATATACATAGCGTTCTGCCAGTATATGCCTGCAGGGTAGAAGAGAGTACCAGATCTTAGATGGTTGTGAGCCACCGTGTGGTTTTTGGGTATTGAACCCAGGAGCTTTCTGCTCTTGGGGGACTATGAGCTTAGCCCCCTAATTTTTGTTTTTTAGACTTAGTTGTTCCCAGTGTTATTGGAAGTCAGGGCAGTGTGTAGCTGGAATCTTTATCTTTTTTGGTTCCAAGATTCATTCCTGCACACTGCCCTCTAGTCAGCCAGCATTTGCCTAGACAGCAACAGCCCCTGTGTGACTTCCCAGGAAGGCAGGCTGAGCATGGTTAAGGGGGAATAGCTACTCACCAGCGTGTGTGTTTCCTCTGTAGTTTCATTGTGCTGACAACCTCGGCTGGCATCATGGACCATGAAGAGGCAAGACGAAAACATACAGGAGGGAAAATCCTGGGATTCTTTTTTTAAATGTAAAGCATAAATAAAAAGCCTTCGTGGACTGTGCTCAGGATCGGTCCTTTTGAATCTTCACAGCAGAGTAGCTGGTTGTGCTGACTGGTGACACTTTGATGCTCACTGTGAGGTTTATGTAGATATTGAAAGCATGACCACTTTCACCCCCAAACTTGGGTTGTATGCCAGTAACATCTGCCTAAGGTGGTTAGTGACAGTTTGGCCCCTTGGTGTGCAGTGAATCTGGTTTATTTGCCAGTGAGAGGCATAGGGCTTCTGCCTGGGTCTTTGCCTACAGCCCCTTTCATCACCCTGACTTGGTAGACTTGTGTTATCTGTCAAACCATTGACTCTTTTCCTCAGCCCTGAGAAATATCATTTCTTGGTTATCAAGGCTCAATCTGAAAGATAATATAACCTGAGTCAGTTGGAGGTGTAGGTCATCTTCCTAGTCTAGGCTCAGAAACCACATAAAGGTTGACAAAGCTGGTAAAAAGAGAACGTGGAGCTTGATTTGGTTCCCAGGTAATTCCAGGGGATCCATCTGCCTTGCCTCCTAGATTTAAAGGTAAGTGTCACCATGCCCAGCATGGTGACTTGCTAGCTCTCTTTCTGTGGAAAATACATGGAATGAAACATTGGTATGGCCATGGTTACTATCTGGTGCGCAGACACCTTCAGGTGGGGGTTGTGTGGCGGGACTAAGCTGTTCGTCCAAAACAAAGCAGCAATGGTCTCAGTATACAGGGCGGTTCCCCAGACTCTTGTCTTCCCGCTGAGTTCCACCCCTCCAGCTTCTAGTAACTCCAGAGGCTATGAACTGTGGACTTAGTCCAGCCACAACAGTTAAAATAGGTATGAAATTCAAGTCATTTGGCAGAGGTCACTCAGCACCCTCAGAAGACTCTTCAGAAGACTGGACTTATCTTTTGAAAAAACCAATTTGAAATCATGTACCTGCTTTAGTTGAGAAAATGCTACAACTGGTGCTGTGTCCTTGCCATGCTGGTGAGCTCTGCTCTGCTACCTGACTTGAGGGATCTCTACCCTCAGCCTTTCCTAAGATCAATTGATAGTTTGTGCATACAAGGAAAGAGTAGTTTACAAGGACTCTGTGTCTACTGGTTACTATTTGCTGTGACAAAAATACCTGACAGGTATTTACTGTGAGGCACAGAATTTGTGGGAAGCTGTGCCCTCCCTCATTTTGGTGCTGCTCCTGTCTTGCCTGGCTGGGTGAGCTGCCCCAACCATCATTGCCATCCTCTTCCAGTAAGATGCAGGTGGCTCTGTTGAGTTCCATGGAGGTGATCCCAAGGGAAGGAGGAGCCTGGGAAAGTGGACCTCAAGTCCCCTTGTCTGTCGATTGGCTGTTTAGAAAAATCCAGTGTCTGGTATGTTGTAAGGAATCCAATTCAGGTTTTGGCTTACAAGGAAATGGCAGTTCCCATTACTTAATGCTGTCTTTCTCCTTGGGGATCAAAATTAGCTTCCTATTCAGTTGCTAAGCAAATTTCATAGTCAAATAATCCTCTTAATCATTGCAAGTGAGATTTTCCTTGGTGTGGATATCGAGTCCTTGATCCCTCCCATGGCTTCTGTCCCTACTGTCCTTGTGTGGGAAGTTGAGCTTGCTCATTTCTCATTTGTAGATTAGCAGTCCATTACACTGCAATTTAGGGGCCTCAACTTTGCCAGCTACTCATGCATTCTAAGCCCCCTTCCCTCTCCATGCCCTTCAATATTTTTTTTTTTTTCTGAGACAGTGTTAGGGTTTTTCCTGGGCTAACCAAGTTCAAGAAGTTTGCTGGCCTCAAACTTGTAATCTTTCTGCCTTAGCCTTCCAAATTCTAGGATTACAGAATCATGTGATCGTGAACTTTTAAGATTCACTGTATTTTTTTTTATTTTTTTTTTGAGATGGAATTTCTCTGTACCTTTGGCTGTCTTGGAACTTGCTCTGTAGACCAAGCTGACCTTGTACTCAAAGAAATCTGTCTGCCTCTGCCTCCCAACTGCTGGTCTTAAAGTGTGAGCCACCATGCCTATTTGACAGGTGAATTCTTAATACCCACCAGCCATAGGGAAAGTGATTGTTACCCCTTTCCGCTTCAAGGGGCATAGTTAACCAGGCCATACCTTTAGCTTGAGCTTTTTGTCAGTGGAAAGGTCTGATATACAAGAACAGTGTCAAGAGCCTAATATGCTCTGGCCTGGATGCTCAGGATAAAATGAATAGATTTACCAAATTCTGCTGTCCCCTTGGTAGGCATGAAGTTGTTGTAAGAGTCCTAGACTGTTAGCACAGACTATACTGTCAGCCAGTCAGACTATAGGCTTCTGGAGGGCAAGTCTACTAGCTATTTCCATCTCATGCCTGCTTTGTCCATCCACCCACCTACCTGTCCACTCAGCCCTCCATTCAAAAACTATTGTAGGTTCCTAGCCAAAGGATAAAAATCAGTCGGTGGAAATTTGAAGCTTGCCTGTCTTAGCATCTTAATTACCTTCCCCTAAGGATGGCACCTCTCTCAGCAACATCCTTAGTTTATCTTAGAAATCCTTGACAAATTTGAACAAGAGTGGAGAGAGCTCTAACTACCATTGGGTTGTGCAGTTTATGCCTCCAGTGTCCCAGAGACTGACAACTTGAGAGAGCCCATAGGGAGGCTTTTTTTTCATCCATCCCATCCTCCCTCCCACTTCCCTCTTTTGTCCTCAAGTCCACACCTAAGAGAAACCAGGCCCACTAAATTTTTTTTTTCAATTTGTTTTACATGTGTACACTTCATGGGTGCTGTGCCCGAGCAGGACAGAAAGTGTTAGATTCCCTTTTAACTAGTGTTAATAGACAATTTCAAGCCCCAAGTGGGTGCTGGGAATCCTCTGGAAGAGCAGCTATTTTTCTTAATTGCTGAGCCATTTCTCCAGCCCCATTCCACTCTCCCCATTTTAAAAGCTGAGTCTTGCAGTGTGGCCCAGTCTAGCCTTGAATTCATAATCCTATAGGCCCAGCCTCCTGAGATGTTTGCATTGCATGGTATGTCCACTGGACCACCGTCATAGTTCTTACCACTGGTACAGAGGATTATCACTGTAGTGTAAAATCAAGGGTTGCTTTAGGCTGAATAGGAACAATCAAGATAGGCCAGGGTGAGCCATGACCAACCTTGTTTGCTTGTGTGCATGTGTAAGCTTTTGGGCAGATAGAGGTCAAGCTTGTGAGAAACGGTTCCCTTCACCGTGAAACTGGATCCAGTCACTATTGGCAGCAAACACCTTTGCCTGCTGAGTCTACGTGCTGTATGGCCCAACATTGTTGTGTAGTGTGGCAGTGCATTAAATGGGCTTTTCATTTACAATGGCTTTGAGCTTAGGGTTTTATCAGGAGAGAACCCTACTGAAGAAGCCTCAGCATTCAGATCTTGCCAGTTGCTTGAAGCACAGTTTTGAGTGTAATTTATCCCTTCTAAATGGGTTTTCGTTTCTGTGAAGTAGGTACAAAGAAGCTATGTTCTAGTACTGTGGTCAGGCATGTGCTAAAATTAAAGTGAAAGTGATGTTTGGTGCAACACTATTTTACTTGTCCTTTAATCCTGTGAGTCGGGGTAATCTGAGTGCTTCTGGGAAAAAGCTGTGGAGTTTGGACTCACCTGTCCTGACTGCAGTAGGTCTGCAGCCCTGATACCACAGCCGCTCAGGGGTTCTTTACTTTTCCCTGCTTTTGTACTCTGACCCAAGAGCAGGCACAGAAAGTGATGGGGGCTAGGGAGGCAGCCATGTGGGAAATCCAATAACCAGGGGTATGAGAGACAACTGGGAAATTTTGAGCTGCTTTTCTGTAGATGATGAATGAGGGCAAGAGAAGCGGTATTTGCGGATGAGAGGAAGGGAAGTTATAATGGAAGTCTTGAGTCAGCAGAGGCTCCCATGAGTAGGAGCTGACAGGAATCATGAGTCAGCAGAAGTGAGATAGCAAAGGTGATGAGTCACCATCATTCCTGGTGAATCAGGGCTGAGCTGGTGTTATGGGGGAAAGTTCCATTTTGGGTTCTTAGTCTTAATCAATAAAATAATTTAGGGGCTGGAATAATGGCTAGGTTGTTAAGAGCACTTGCTGCTCTCAGTGAATTCAGATTCAGTTCCCAACACCTACATTGGGTGGCTTACACTAGCTTCGAACTCCAGTTCCAGCGAATCTGATACCCTCTTCTGGCCTTCACATGTACATGCACACAAGCACGCACGTA
>JADRCH010000042.1:8486116-8499490 GCA_019843965.1 Rhynchomys soricoides
GTGTGTGTGTGGGGGGGTGGGGGGTTGGAGATAAACGGAATTTCTAATTTTTTAAGTCTTTGAAAGTAAAATATAGTTCTCTTCCCCTGTCCCTTACATTCAACCTCTTCCATGTGCTCTGCCCCTTGTTCATTCTCTCAAATTTATGGCCTCTTTTCTTGCGTGAACATGTGTGTGTGTGTCTATATCTGTATCGGTCAGTCTGCATAATGCTACTTGTATGTTAAATGATTTTAAGGACTTCACATGTATGTGGAAAAAAAAAAACCTCTCTTTTTAAAAGTTTAGAAACTCCAAAGGAAGCTTGAGAACAGTTTGATCTAAGTTTAAGAGAAGAACACTGTTGTAAATTTCAGCAGCTGCCAGGCAAGGGAAAAAGAAAAGGCCAAACCAGCACGATTAACATGGGGAAAGGAGAGGGGGCTTCCTAGAAAGACTGAGAAAGTCTGGAAAAGCATGTTAAGCCTTTGGCCAGTATTTGAGAAAGAGATGAAGAGAAGAAAGTTTTGTTTTTCTGAGTCCTAACTCAGAAAAATGGATAGACTGCATAATGGGTTCACAGTGCAGCCTCATTTACCTCAAGGGGAGGCTTCTGTGAGGGAAAAGCATGTTAGCTCATAATAATCTATTATCAGACTTAAGAGTCCTCTAACAAACCATGTTTGGCCACCACTCTGAAGTAAACCAATTAAAAGAGTCAAATTACTGATAAAAAGCAGAAAGGGGCAATTTATTCAACATGGCCACTGGAAAGGAGACAAAGCAACTACTCAAAGTCCACCTTCACTGTCCTAGCTAAGCAGTCCTGGCCAAGGTGTGCTGCCTGGCAAACTGTTGGCACTGTGTGGAATCTCTGTTGACAATGCCTCTGTTGGGTTGGCTGGTACCACACCTAAGCCTTTTCTCATGGGATTCCTGGGGAGATTCCACTTTTGTGGAGTCCAGGCAGCTAGAGAGGGACACTTTGTTTCCATGGCAGTTTCTCTGTGTAGCCTTGGCTGTCCTGGAACTCTTGCTTCGTATATTGAGCTGGCCTCAAATGAGATACACTCTTTAGAAGGTCCTCATTCCTTCCATGCATCATTGCCAGGACAGTGACAGATAGCTGTGTCCTGCAAGTCCACCGGCCGTGAGAAGGCATCCAACAGTTTGGGAACACCTGCCAGAACCCTGTATAACTTCCTAACTACAAAATGAGATGCTGGTTGGGTTTGTTTTTTGTTCCTTTGCCACCCCACCCCCCCGAGACCTCTTTGTTGACTCTGCTTCTGCAATAGTCACCTTTTGAATAAATGTGCCTGGACTCTGCTTGATTAGACTGCTGTACAGTGAGCAGCTGCACTTGTAACAATACGACATTGATTGTTTGCTGCTTTGAGAGTGTACTGTGCACTGGCCATGTCATACTTCTGGGTTTGTCACCTTGCCTGACTGCTGCTTAAAGCCACTCAGCACACACCCATCCCCAGCGGGGTGCACAGTCCGCAGGAGGCTGACCCTTGGATGCAGCAATGTGCTCTTGGGGCAGGTTGCTAGAAACCTTGATAGAGCCTCAGAGTGTCCCTGCCTGGGCTCTTCAAAGCTGTCCTGTTCTAGTATTCTCCATGGTCAATTTCTTTGTTCTGAAGATTTCCTAATTAGCTTCCTACAGATGTCTTTCTTGCTTAAGTAATAGTCTTAACTGTGGGTGGAATAACACAGCAGGTGTGTGAGGAAGCCTTGTGTATGGTTGAACCTTCTGGCATAGGCCATAGTTGCAGTGTGAAGTCTAGAGGAGAGGGGAATCCATGAGTGTGTGATGATTGGTGACGAAAACTCCCAGATGGAGGCTCATGGTGGCTCCCTCCTGCCACCCTGGATAACCGGGTAAGTACACACTGCTCACTTCAAGGTCTGCATATCTGAATTAGCCCAGTCCTTTCAAAAACAATTTTGAGACCGTGCCCAAGACAATTCCCACCTGGTGCCACATGGCATGGGTAGGGCATAGCACTTCTGAGACCACTCCTAAGAGTACCCCAGACACCCAGAGGCTCTGGGCACCACTAGGATGAGCAAGTAGTGGAGAGATGGAAGAGAAAGAATCAGAAGGATGTGCGCACAATGAAGAGAGGCAAAGCTGGAGAATCGAGGAACCTGGTTTGAATAGCCATTGATAACCACCTAAGGCCATAGCGAGGTCCTGGCCTGTGCTGCCACCAGTCATGTCTAGGTCCCTGGCCCTGCAGTAGCAAGGGTCTGTTACCACCAAAGGCTAGTCAGATGTTCCCTGGTCTGGGCTGTTGCCTGGTGCCCTGTCATTGTACGAGGGCTATGCAGAGCTGGCCCCATCCCTTTCCTGGATACCCTGGGAGTGGGCCCTGAAGGTGGGAGAGTAGGAGAGTTCATCCCACCCACCCATAGCCAGCTGCAGGTTCCTCACCTCACCTCACCTCACCTAGGAAATGAGCTGGTCCTGGTAGTGGGGGTTGTGGGTGAACTGGCCCCAAGGGGGTGAGCATGACAGAGCTGGCCCTGCCACTTAACTGTTGTGTGGTGACATGGGTGAAGGAAACATGCTCCCTCACCCACTCTACCACCTGTGGCAAGTGGGAGAGCCTGCTCAAGGGCATGAGAGTGGGAGAAGTGGCTCTGCCCCTTGCCAGTTGCAGCATTGGGTGAGCTGGCTGGAGCAGTGCTGGAGAGCTTTCCCTGGTGCTGTGGGTGCAGGAGAGCTGGCAGGTGACCAGATCAGATACCATCCAGGGCTTTGAGTTGGCCCACCCCAAGATCAACTCCATCTGTGAACTGAAGTGTCAAGTCTTACAGATCCAAGAGGAGTTCTAGTTAGTTTCCAGTGTTGATAGAGTAGCAGAAGCCAGAGACCCTGAACCAGACCAATGAGTCATTGCAATGAACATTTGCAAGCAAAGAAGTGTGGACAAAAGGGTATACTGTGGGACACACAGGGACACATTACAGCTTCCACACATTTTTCTTTTGTTGGGGAGGTTGCAAGGGTGAAGGACAGGTACGAGGGGCAAGGAGACGAGTGGGATTGGGTTGCTTGTATGAAATTCATGAATCAATAAAAAGTTAAATAAAATTAAAACCAGTAATGAATCCATCCATGAGCCTTGTTAAATTCTCTCCAGGTGCCTATGAGTGCTTCAAGCATCCTCTGCAGTTTCATAGAATTTCCACTAGGTGACAGCACAGGACCGCAAGTGTCCTGGAACAGTTTGCTCCCATTAACCTATGTCTAGACTGGAAATCTTGTGAGATGAGACAGATTATTTACGACCACAGGAAGAAGGTTCAGGAGTCGGGGGGGAGGATGTTTATCATTGACATTGGTCTTCAGGCCAAAGAGTTTGTCTTAGCTACTTTTACTACTGATGCGACAAAGTTCTAAGACCAAGAGAACTTAATAGTGACTTGCTTACAGTTTCAGATGGTGGGTCCATGACTATCATGGCAGGGAACATGATAGCAGGCATGAATGATGCTTGGGGTGGGGGGGAGAGGGAGAGGGAGGAGAAAATATACACCTTCTTCAACAAAGCCACACCCACTAATCTTTCCCAAACAGTTCCACCAACTGGGGATCAAACATTAAACATTCAAATATATGACCCTCTGGGGTCCATTCTCATTCAAACCACCATGACAAGGTTGTTCTGAGGACTGGAGGCTAGGTTGTGCCCAACAGCCCATTCACCCATCCATCTATCTACCTAGTCACCCACCCATCTATCCACCCATTTATCTGCCACCCATCCACTCATCCACTCACCTAGCTATGTTTCTGAGTGTGCATGCTCACACACGCACACACACACACAGCACAGCACATGCTAACACATGTTATACCAGCACCAAGCATAGCTCATCTCCCTCCCTCATTTCCTTCCTTTGGAGCATCTTGCTATATGGTACAGGTTGTTCTTGAATTTGTGATCTCCTTCAGACTACCAAGTGTGGCATTACTGGTGTGTGCCATCATGTCCAGCTCTACTGCCTTTATTGAGTATACAGCTCTCTTTGGTTCATTTGTGGTTTTGAGACAAGGCCTCACCCTGTTGGCAAGACTGGCCTGGAACTCGCTACTCTCTTGCTTATAGTCTCCAAGTGCTGGGATTGCAGATGTGCCCGGGAGTCAGGACTGCTTTCATCTCCGGCTCAGTGCTAATGACTGTTAGATCTGTCTGTGCTGTTCATTCTTTGCCTCCCAGTTTTAATATTACTTTCTCTTCTGCACTTTTTAATATAAACCAGATAATCGTCTGGAGGCATTTTTGCCCCTTGTGATCTCAATAAAGTTTCCCCAAATGCTTCTTCCTGCCCACCCCCACTCCCATTCCTAGGGGAGAACCAAGACGACGCTGATTTCTGCTAACTCCTAGCTTTCCTAGCTCTAGGGCTCTGCTTCCTTAGAGGGACACTGTGACCTACAGCACACCAAAAGCTTTAGTTTTTTAAATTAAAAAAATTATGGTGGCGGGGTAAATAAATTAATATTTTAATAGCAATAACAACCAGGAAACAGCCCGGGCCTGTATGAGCTTGGCCAGCTCTCGGAAGGTTCTGAAGAGGGACATAGGGACATCATTACATTCCAGACCTGGGTTCTCATTTCTCACCCACCTAACTTCCTCCCCCTTCCCCAAGGGCTCATGCACTCAGCTCTGCATGGCTTTCTGCTGCTATGAAAGTGGAGGCCTGAACAGTTTTTGCAAAGTTGGTAGTCCAGCTGCCAGCTAGCGCACCCTGAGTGCTCACACGGGGCCAATCAGCACATGGTTTGGGTCACACTGAGTTTGTGGTGTCCAGTTAGACATGGTCAGGTAGACAAACACAGGGTACAGGTTTAAGGATTCACCAGCATGATGGAGAGGTGCTCCATCTGTATGAAAGGCAGGCCTCTGACCTCCAGTGACCTGGAGCAGCTGGTTCTTCAGTGACAGGGTCCTAAGCGAGACCAAAAGATGAGAAGATCAAAGAGAAGACAGGAAAGCTGAGGTTGGGAGGAAAGTCTCCCACAAATTGTCTCCTGCCCAGCAAGTTCGGTAAGAGTTACAGCATCTTACTATTTGCAGGGAAAATAGCAAATGGGACAGAGTTAGTGGAAAGCTAACACACAATGGGACAAAGCCAGCGGGAGGCTAGCCAAGTAGTGATACACGGGAGGAACACAGGATAGCTCAGAGGCCTCAGGACCTTTGCCACTGACCCCCATTTACCCATATGTATATACACATATATGTTCACTCCATCCAGTCCTGCCCACCACACATCTTACTCATCGACCCACCCTTTCCTTCTCATCTCTATACCCATTTACCTGCCACCCACCCACTCATCCATTCAGGGGTGTGTGTGTGGGGGGGGGGGAGCTGAGTTCCCAGGATTCAAAACTGTAACTCTTTTGAGATCTTAGCCCAAGATCCAGACCCACCAAGCAAAGTCTGCCCCTGGACAAGGACACAGAACGACTGTTCCCTTTGTCTTTTCATCAGGGACTCTGAGAAGGCTTGGGTCAGTCTTGCTCACAGCACTCCAGGACCTGGTCATCCCACTTTGTAGCTGCTTTCTCCCATTGTTTGGTGAACTCCTAGGCCCTGCAGGGCCAAGAACTCAGGGAAATGTGAGTGCCTTGCTATTCCCACGCCAAATCCCCATAATCACTTTCTTCCTTCTTTCTGACAGGATTTGCCTATGTAGCCCAGGCTGGCCTCTTGCCTTGACTCCTGAGTGCTGAGATTATAGACTGGGCTTCCTTGCAGGGCTGGCCACCCCTTTCTCTTAGGTGC
Organism: Rhynchomys soricoides; assembly: GCA_019843965.1. Lineage (NCBI taxonomy): Eukaryota > Metazoa > Chordata > Mammalia > Rodentia > Muridae > Rhynchomys > Rhynchomys soricoides. Next base: position 8,491,909 of record JADRCH010000042.1, read on the forward strand.
CATCTGAGGTGGGCACTCAGCGGATAGTGCATTTGAATGATATCGTTCTCATATCTCTCCTTCTGAAGGAAGCAGTCTAGAACCCTTTGGAAGGATCTTTCCACTGGCCCTGAACCTGTTAGCGATCCCCTTTAAAAGGCAGAGGGGACTGGGATGATGACACAACCCCTTCATCTGCCGTGTAAAATAGAGATAGTTTAGGAATGTGTTGTTTGACTTGGCAGTGAGTGGGCTTTCATGAGAGAGGAAGATGGATAGCTCAGAGAGGGGTAGAGGTTGGCAAGAGACCACACACTGAACTGGGCCACAGCTGAGACTTAACCAGGTGTATCTGATCCCCTGCCTGGGCTCCGAACAGGATTCATGCAGCCCCACACTCCTGTTTGAAAAGAAAAGAGGTGCCAGAGGTGGTACATAGTAGGGCAAAGAGCTGGTGCTGGGCCCCAATGTTCTTTGGGGTAAGGAGGTCATAGGGATCACCCCTGCTCAGAAACACTGGCCCAAGTCTGTCCATTGCAGAGGTGTCCAGTTAGGTGTCCCTCAACTAACTTTGTAAAGGAACAGGTGTGTGTGTGTGTGTGTGTGTGTGTGTGTGTGTGTGTAGGGATGTGAATCTGAGGACCACAGGAAGTGGTTGGGGATTAAAAGCTTCTGTCACAACTCCTGTCCCTGTCCCCCTTTGAGATAGAGTTTGTCTTTGCAGCCCAGGCTGGCCTTAAACTCACAATCCTTCAGTCGTAGCCTCCTGAGTTCTGGGATTTTAGGCACACACTGGCTGAGATTCTAGCCATCCATTGTATTTTCTGTCTTCTTAAATGAAGGATAAAGTTCAGTGTTGGAGCCATGGGCTGCAGCAACAAGTCTCAACATAACTGATAATTAAAAATTTTGGCTCTGGACATTTGGCTCTGAGCAGAATATGGGAGCCATACCTAGCAGGCTGGGGCCCCAAATCCCAAGCCAACTTCGTACTCTGGGAATCAAGTGTGACTCACCGTCAACAGGTGATGCGGCCCTTCTTCCTCACTCACTAATGAAAATAGCTCGGTCCCTGTAAATAAGCAGCTCACAATTTATTCAGTGGGAAGAAAGAAGTACATGTGAGGGAAAGGAGGTGCCTTCACGGAAGGGGGGTGTTAAGGTGTCGAGGCTCAGCTATGCAGAGAACCTGGTCAGGACACTTCTTGTCTGGGTCTGCATCCTACAGCTGTATACTTTCCCTGTCATTGTCACTGGGGCCATAACTGGAGAGTGAGTTTTAAGCTGTAGGTGGTCTGGATGTGGAGGGCAGGGAGTGTTGTTTTGACCTTGGTTTGAGATATACTGAATCTCAGGGTGAACAGGAAAGTGTCACTGCCATCTCTGCCTTCTTCCTCAGCAGCTCTTCCTCCCCTCCCTCTCCTCTTCCCCTTCTCTCCTTCTTCCTCACCCCGCCTCTTCTTTTGAGACAGGGTCTCATGTAGCTTAGGGTGGCTTTGATTTCAGTGTGCACTGCCTAAAATTGTGCAGAGGGGCACACACCATGCCTGGGGCCTAGAACCTGGGAGCTGGAGGCAGGAGGAACAGAAATTCAAGATCATCCTTGGTATGGCAGGCAAGTTTTAGGACATCCTGGACTACAGGAGTCCCTCATCTCAAAACAAAAGCTAACAATAACAGCAAAACAAAAATCCCAACCAAACAACAATGTAAAACCAAAAATTAATTAAAAAACAAAGTGGAAGTGCTTTAGCTGTAAACCCAATTCCTGATTTTCAATGTTAAGATGAATGGGACGTCCACCATCTTTATTTGCCTATTTGTTTGACACAATGTCTTACTGTGTCCCTGGCCTGGAACTTATTATGTAGGATGGCCTAAAACTTGTGCTTATCCTGCCTCTACCTAACAAGTGCTAGAATTATAGGTCTGTACCACCACATATGCTTGGAATATCCTTAGGAGATTAAAGAGCTTCTTCATATGTCTGTACACATGGTTGGTATCATTCTAAACCCTGAAATGTGACATGTTGGGCATAGAATTGGTAACTTATCTTTTTCATTCATCAGTGTGCTTCTGAGACTGGTCCTTGCAGATCGATCCATGGAGAGCTAAGCCCCCTGGGCTTCTGGGTGGTACTTCCTCATGCTAACTCTTGCCTTTTGCTTTCTAGCTGTATCTGTATTGATGGGTGCTTACACTGTGCCTGAGGTCTGCCATCCTTCACAGCACCTCTGGGAGAATGTGGCTTTAGATGTCCTCTTACTACATAGAACGTTTCCCTGGGCTAACTGTTCTCAGCTTGGCTGCATATAGACTCTTCTGGAAGCTTTTACAATCATCTGTGTTTGTCCCCAACAGTGCTCAGTAGTTTCAGAAATCCCCAGGTGACTTGAGTGTGCTTCTGGGATTGAGTCCACTACCCAGGGATGTATGCTGGGTATGTTGGTTGTTGGTAGCGGCGTTATTGGACCAAAGTGGAACACAACCTGTTTTTTGTCACCTGTTCTGACATGACTTGAATCCTCTCTGGCAGTGTGCAAGGGAATAACTGTTTTGTGTGAATGAAACTGGTGAGCCAGAGCCTTCATCCGAAGCATAAATTATCTCTGGTGTCTTGTCCCTGAGCCACAGCCCACAAACGTGTGTGAAATGCCTTGTGTCTTTATGTGGCAGTGTGGCACAGCTGAAAAAGTGCCCACCTGCCAACGGGACAGCCTGGCTTCCAGTCAGGCTAGCCTCTACCTCGCTGTGTGTACAAGCAGGTCATGTCTCCTGGGTGGGCTCCCTACAACTGCAATAGAGAAAAGCTGGAATCCCACCCAGGTTTGCCTTGAGTGCCCACTTTCAATGTGGGTTTCCGGGTACTGGCAGCCAACTGGTCCTAACCAGGAACCTCTAGAGTTCAGGTGCCTTTCTGCCCAGTAGCCCCTTTGCAACACGTAGAGAGGCTTTAAATATGAACTTCATAGAATCACAAAGACAGCCAATATGGATATGGAAATAGAGTTATCCATTCAAATATTGCAAAGCCAGAGATCTGTCTCAGGAAGCCTCCCTCCAAAAAATTGCTTAGGGTTTGGGATTGTAGCTTGGTTGATAGAGTGCTTGCTTAGCATGTACAAAGCCTTGCTTTTGATCTCCACCACTGCATAAACAGATGTGGTAGCCCCTGCCTGTAATCTCAGCACCCCAGAAGGGGAGGCAGGAACACAAGAAGAGCACAGTGAGTTCAAAGTCAGCCTGGACTGTGTAAGACCCCGTTTCAATCAACCAACTATCCAACCAACCAACCAACCAACCAACCAACCATCCATCCATCCAACCAACCATCCAACCATCCAACCAACCAACCAACCAACCAACCATCCATCCAACCAACCAACCAACCAACCAACCAACCAACCAACCAACCAACAAACCGTGCAGTCAGACTGGGCTATGTGAGGCCTTTTCAAACAAACATTGCAGAGGCACCCGTGATGAAGTGATACCCTTTCCTCTTTATCAACAGGCAGCATACTAAAATGTGAAGGTGCAGGTGGGAGCACCATGATTGTAGTTTCAAGGCACTGATGAGACTAAATAATATTTCAAGGTCTGTGTAGTAGACACATGGTAGTGTCTGTGACTGCTGTTGGTGACAAAGTTATGTGTTCTGAGGAAGCTACTGCGGCTTGTTGTCGTCTCTGTGTCAGAAAGAAATACATCCCATCATTAACATTAAGACAAATATTTTGTGTGGATAGGAATGCTCACACGTGTGTGTGTGTGTGTGTGTGTGTGTGTGTGTGTGTGTGTGTATGCTGGAGCTGACTCAATGTTAGAATGTTTACCTAGCATTCATGATGAGGTTCTGTGTCACATCTTCAGCATTACCAAATGGATAGATGATAAAGAGATAGATAGATAGATGGATGGATGGATAGGTAGATAGATAGATAGATAGATAGATAGATAGATAGATAGATAGACAAAATTATGGCATAATTTCTCATGTAAGTTCACTAGACCACAAGCCATGGAGCCTGTGGTGGTTTAAATAGGAATGGCATTCATAGACTCATGTTTGAATGCTTGGCCCATAGGGAGTAGCACTATTAGGAGGTGTGGCCTTGTTGGAGGAAGTGTTTTATTCTCTTCCTGAAGCCTGCCTTTCCAGTGCCATGTCGGCCTGCGTGCCACTGTGTTTTCTGCCATGATGATAATGGACTAAATCTCTGAAACTGTAAGCTGGCTCCAATTCAATGTTTTTCTTTGTAAGAGTTGCAGTGGTCATGGTGTCTTTTCATAGCAACAGAAACCCTAACTCAGACAGAAATCAGTACCAAGAGTGAAGTATTGCTGTGACAGATCTGACCGTGGTTCTTGTTACAGAATGTGGGTGTGGGGATTAGAAAGCAGCTCAATGTCCTAAGTGGGCATGAGTGGGTTATACTATTTTTTTTTTTTTAAAAAGATTTATTTATTTAATGTATGTGAGTACATTGTTGCTTTCTTTTTGCTCTCTCCAGCCCTGCTCTCTCTAGCCCTGCTCACTCCGGCCCAAAGATTTATTTATTATTATATGTGAGTACACTGTAGCTGTCTTCAGACATACCATCAGATCTCATTACGGATGGTTGTAAGCCACCATGTGGTTGCTGGGATTTGAACTCAGGACCTTCAGAAGAGCAGTCAGTGCTCTTAACTGCCGAGCCATCTCTCCATCCCCAGGGCCATACTATTAAGAACATAGAAGACAGTGATGCTGAGGGTGGGTTGAACTATGGAGGCCTGGCTCAAGAGGTTTCAGAGGAGAAGAATTTTAATATGTGGTTTAGAGACTGTTCTTGTAATATTTTGGTGAAGAATGTGTCTGCTTTCTGCCTTTGTCCAAAAATCTGCCTGAGGCTAATTTGAAGAGTTTTGGATTAGTTATATTGTCAGAGGAAATATCAAAACAGCCTAGTATTGTCATGTGGTTATTTTTGTTCACTCTTATGAAGATCTATAATGAAAAGGAGCGAGCTAAGCAAGAGAAAATGTACAATTCAAGGAGAAAAGGGGCACCAGGAAGTAGAATGGAGCTAAATCCTGTTTTCAAGGAGATAAACAGATTAAAGAAAATACTGATGTTAAGTGGAATAAAGAGAGTGGTAATCTCAGGGCAAGATCCCATCCAGCTAAGCTTCCAACTTGTGAAAAGGAATTAAAGAACAGTTTAGGACCAGGTGTGGTAATGCTTGCCTTTTATCCCATCATTCAGAAGGCTGAGGCTGGTGGATCTCTGAGTTTGAGGCCAGCCTGGTCGACAGAACAAGTTCCAGAATAGCCAAGTTTAGCTAATGAAGGAAACTATCAAAACCAAAAAGCTGGTGAAGATGTAACTGAATAAGCGGGCCACGTCTCAGCCTCAGCAATCAATAGAACTTGGCAGCGTTGGCCATGTGGTTATGGCTTTAGAGTGAAGTATAGAAGAAAGGGGTTATGGAATCTCCCTCAGTGACTAAGAAAAGTTTCTGAGATGGAGTGTCCCTGAATGGAGGCCTAGAAAGGCCCTTGTGTGAAGCTGTGAAGATGAAGTCTAGGTTGCTTTGGAGACCCTAAGAAGTTAGAGATGCCAGAGCTGTGTGATACCTGCTGAGGAAAGCTGCTAACAGGGAGTGGAGCCAGCCCAGGGGAAAGAAATGAATCATAGTCAACAAAGCTGAAAGGAGTTGGAAATCTGAAGAGCATTTTGACATCAGACGTGGAGATGCAGCGTTTGGAGTTTACTCAGCTGGTTTTCAGTTTGGTTTAGTCCAGTATTTCCTCACGATCTCTCCTTTCCCTAGGCTTTGGAAAGGTAACGCTTATCCTGTGCCATTGAATATTGGAAGAATGTGATCTGCATTTTCATTTTGACTTTTCAGAGGATTACAGTTAAGAGATTGCATGAATCGCAAAAGGGATTGCAAACTTTGGATTCTCAAACAGGGTTGAGACTGTTATAGACTATGGGGACTTTTGAAGTTGGACTGAATGCATTTCTGCATTACGTTATGGCTACAAACCGATGGGGGCCAGAGAGTGGAATGTGGTGGCTTGAATAGGAATGCTTGGCCCAGAGGGAGTGGTGCTATCAGGAGTGGGGCCCTTGTTGGAAGAAGTGTGTTTCATTCTTTTCCTGCCAATCAGAATGTAGAATTCTCAGCTACCTCTCCAGCACCATGTCTGCCTGCATGCCTCCTTGCTTCCCACCATGATGGTAATGGACTAAACCTCTGAACCGTAAGCCAGCCCCAATTTAATGTCCTTTATAAGAGTTGCCATGGTCATCCTCACAGCAGTGGAATAGTGACTAAGACAGTCACTAAGACAGAGCCCTTGCTGGAGCTGCACAGACTTGGGCTCCTATCTTTGTTTGCCAGCTTTCTGTGTCATAGATTTTAGTAAACTGCCTTTATTCCTTTGAACCTTAGTTTTCTCATCTGTGAAATGGGTGTAAGATGAGTGAGATTTTCAGGATGCTGGGAAAGGATATATCAAAGACATACATTTGTTGTTTGACTGTGTGTTTGGGGCCCTTAGGTATCAGAGACATTGATTTCACACAGCGAGAAAGGCAGAATCTCGGCCCTTATGGACTTTATAACCTATGGAAAAACACATAGAACAGGGAGGCAGCATGCTGTGGGTTTTCAGATAACTGAAGGGCCTGAGGAGGGTAAGTCAGTTGGCATAAAGGAGAGCAAGTGGTGTCAGGAAGATGGCTCAGGAGAGAGAGGCTGTTGCCACAAAGGTCTGTTAATCCCTGGGACCCACATGGTGAAAGGAGAGAACCGGCTCCCACCAAGTTGTCCTCTGATCTCCCCAGGTGCTCTGTAGCATGCCCCCCCCCCAACTAATAAATAAAATATAATTGAAAAATTGAAAAAGAGAAAACAAATGTCGAATGTGGGCAGCACAAGATGGAATAAATGGTAGAAATGAAGGAATTATGTTAATATGCAGCGTGCAAGATGCATTCAGAGCGTTTGGCACGTGGCCTGGGTTCCTTTTAGTGATGAGGATGGTGCCCACACTCCTAAAAGTCTATCTCTCTGGGGATGGAGAGCCCCTGCTAGCGCGCTAGCCTATCTGGTGCTGGCTGAGGGTTGGATCTGGAAACCACACCCCAGTGAGAGCAGGGTCTGAGGGAGGTGTTTCTGATTAAAGAGAGATAGGGCCTTGCTCTGCTCTGACTTGCAGAGGGAGTGGAACAATCCATAGATCTTGCAGATCAGTGGAGGGCGTTTGGAATCTGGCAGCTCTGGCTCCTTAATTAAACCTGCAACTGAGCAAAGGTAATGGCCTTCCTCTCTCTGAGCTTGTTTTGCCTGTCAGAGACTGCATCAATCACTACGTTCCCAATGGTTCTGAGATCCTGATGAAGTGGCCTTAGGCTTGGGCAAAGCCAGATTTCCCCAGGATGGACTGTTGCATGGGCATTTATTTCAGAGAATTTTGCCTACACATCACCCACAGGAGCTGTGGTTCCTTCTCCTCTTCTTTTAAGATTTATTTTACTTTTAATTTGTGTGTGTGTGTGTGTGTGTGTGTGTGTGTGTGTGTGATGTGTTTATGTATGTGTCATGTG
>JADRCH010000042.1:8507667-8543981 GCA_019843965.1 Rhynchomys soricoides
GAAGAAGAAGAAGAAGAAGAAGAAGAAGAAGAAGAAGAAGAAGAAGAAGGAAAAGGAAGGAAGGAAGGAAGGAAGAAAAATGCTCACAGGTCAATCCGATGTAGGTTAGTTGCCAACCAGGATTAGCTATTACTATATCAGCTCCATCAGCCCTTCTGTGTTGGTGGGAGAGTGAGGCAGGGCTTGTTTGCATCTTTGTGGGCCAGGAAGCAGAGAACCCTAGGGTCAGGACCAGAGGTGGCTATAACTTTCCAGTACTCCCCGGTCAGTGTCCAGCAGTTAGACCCCAGGTCCTAAAGGTTCTTTCTCTAACCTCCCCAGATGGAGGCAACTGCTGGGAAACAAGCGTTTGAGCACACAAGCCTATGGGGATTTCTCACATTTAAGCCATAACACAGGTAAGAAGAAAAATGTAAAGTGGTGCTTGTGAATGTATCAAAAACTGAGTAAGGAAAGTGGGATGTAATTTAATCCAAGAATTGAAACATGCATAGAATGAAATCTTCCACGGACGAAGGGAGAAGCTGGCATCTTTATCTCTCAAAGAACTTGAGCAAATCAGTCAGACAAGTACTGAAATCCAGGTAGAAAAAATATAATAAGTCAAGGGGGAGGAACAGGCAGCTAACAACCACAAAAGAAGGAATGCCATTAGCTCGGCACATGGAGAAACTCAGTGGCAACCACAGAGATGCAAACTGAAGCAACAAATCGGTACATCTTTCACCTAGTGAGGTTTTTTAAAACCTAGAATCTTAGCTCTAGACAGGTTAGAACAAGGCAGGCACAGGAGCTTATGTTGTGGGAGTCAGAGGCCCTGATGCGTGGAAAGCAAGACCCCAGCTGCTGGTGTTCTCTGTAGTTCAAGAAATCCATTTCTGGCAAACTTGCCCAAGGAAGTAATTCGGAACATGGAGAAAGCTGCGTGCATTGCAGCCAAATATTGCAAACAGCTAAGCTGCCAGCGGGAAGCTAAGCAGGCCATGGGGATCACACTTTTGATATTTTTGTCAATAATATGGATGAAGTGACTGTTAGGGACCAGTCGCTGTCCTAGGTGCCAGAAATACAGTTGTGAATCAGCCATCCTCAAGTCTCCTCAAGCCTCAGATGCTCCTAAGCAAATGAATGAGCTGAGACCTGAAGAATGTCATGTGACAAGGAAAAAATAAGTAGAGGTGTGGAGTGGTGTGTGGTGGGGTCTGAGGGGTGAATAGCCAGGACAGTAGGCTGGGGACTTCAATGTAACATCTGGTGCAACATCTTTTGTGTGCTGGGGTGCTGATGATGGTTAATGATAATGTACTGGGTGTTCCTGTTGTGCTTTGGGCGTGAGCTGTTCCTCCTTACAGGTGTGGGTATTTGAACCTCAGATGCTGTCACTGGAACATTTAGGAGACAGAATCTTGCTGGAGGAAGTGTCTCTGAGGGTGGGCCTTGTGGCCTCTGGCTTCATCTCCTCTCTGTTTCTTGGTGTAGGCACAATGAGGCAGGTACCTCCAACCCTTGCAACTATGCCTTCTCTGCAATGATGGATTATGCTCTTCTTTAAGGCTGAGCCCAAATCAAGCTCTCCTCTTCTTAGCCATTGTCTTAGTTAGGGGTTCTATTGCTGTGAAGTTACCATGGGCAGGGCAACTCTTATAAAGAAAAACATTTGATTGGGGACTGGCTTACAGTTTAGAGGTTCAGTCCATTATCATCACGGTGGGACACATAGTGGGAAGCAGGCAGACATGATGCTGGAGAAGGAGCCGAGAGTTCTACATCCGGATCCATAGGCAGCAGGAAGAATCTGACACCCTGGGCCTGGCTTGAGCATATGAGACCTCAAAGCCCAACCCCAGTGACACACTTCCTCCAACAAAGCCACACCTACTCCAACAAGGCCACATATTCTTCTTCTTCTTTTTTTTTGAAAAATATAAAATTTTAATAAAGGCTACATCTCTTAATTACAATAATTATTGTACCAAGTAATGTTCTTTAAATGAAGTCTTTTTTTTTAGTTTTATTTTTTTATTTTTTTAAATTTTTTTCATACTTTCTTTACATTTCAAATGTTTCCCCCTTTCCAGATCTCCCCTTTGTAACCTCCCCATTCCCTCCCCCTCCCCCTGCCACTATGGGGGTATTCCCCCACCCACCCACCTACCCACTCTTGTAATCCCTCCTTGGCATTCTCCTATACTGGGGGATCTAACACCCTCAGGTCTAAGGGCCTCTGCTCCCCCTGATGTCTAACAAGACCCTCTTCTGCATCATATGTGGCCAGCACCATGGGTCCCTCCATGTGTATTTTTTGGTTGGTGATCCAGTCTCAGGGAGCATCAAGAGGTCAGGCCAGTTGCCACTATTGCTCCCTCCCTGGGGCTGCAAACTCCCTCAGCTCCTTCAGTCCCTTCTCCAACTCCTCCATTTGGGACCTCACGCTCAGCTCTATGGTTGCTATAATGTGACTCTTGGGTATTTCAAACTTTTGGGCTAATAATCACTTATCAGTGAGTACCTATCATGTTCATTCTTTTGTGACTGCTTTAACTCGCTCAGGATGATATTTTCAAGTTTCATCCATTTGTCTGCAAATTTCATGAAGTCATTGTTTTTAATAGCTGAGTAGTATTCCATTGTGTAAATGTACCACATTTTCTGTATCCATTCCTCTGTTGAGGGACATCTGGGTTGTTTCCAGTTTCTGGCTATTATAAATATGGCTGCTATGAACATAGTGGAACATGTGTCTTTATTATATGTTGGGGCATCTTCTGGGTATATGCCCAGGAGTGGTATAGCTGGGTCCTCAGGTAGGATTATGTTCATTTTTCTGAGTGTCCACCAACCTGATTCCCAGAGAGGTTGTATCAGCTTGCATTCCCACCAGCAGTAGAGGACTGTTCCTCTTTCTCCACATCCTCTCCAACATCTGCTGTCATCTGAATTTTTGATCTTAGCCATTCTGGCTGGTATTGAGGTGGAATCTCAGGATTGTTTTGATTTGCATTTCCCTGAGGAGTAAGGATGTTGAACATTTCTTTAGGTGCTTCTCAGCCATTCGAGTTTCCTCAGTTGAGAATTCTCTGTTTAGCTCTGTTCCCCATTTTTTGATAGGGCTGTTTGGATCTCTGGAGTCTAGCTTCTTGAGTTCTTTGTATACATTGGATATTAGCCCTGTAGCAGACGTAGGATTGGTAAAGATCTTTTCCCAATTTGTAGATTGCCATTTTGTCCTATTTACAGTGCCCTTTGCCTTACAGAAGCTTTGTAATTTTATGAGGTCCCATTTGTCGATTCTTGATCTTAGAGCACAAGCCATTGGTGTTCTGTTCAGGAACTTTTCCCCTGTGCCCATGTGTTCAAGACTTTTCCCCACTTTCTCTTCTATTAGATTCAGTGTATCTGGTTTTATGTGGAGGTCCTTGATCCACTTGGACTTGAGCTTTGTATAGGGAGATAGGAATGGATCAATTTGCAATCTTCTACATGTAAACCGCCAATCGATCCAGCACCATTTGTTGAAGATGCTGTCTTTTTTCCACTGGATGGTTTTAGCTCTTTTGTCAAAGATCAAGTGTCCATAAGTGTGTGGATTCATTTCTGGGTCTTCAATTCTATTCCATTGATCTACCTGCCTGTCACTGTACCAATACCATACAGTTTTTATCACTACTGCTCTGTAGTACAGCTTGAAGTCAGAGAGGCTGATTCCCCCAGAAGTCCTTTTATTGTTGAGAATAGTTTTTGCTCTCTTGGGTTTTTTGTTATTTCATATGAATTTGAGAATTGCTCTTTCTAAGTCTATGAAGAATTGAGTTGGGATTTTGATGGGGATTGCATTGAGTCTGTAGATTGCTTTCGGCAGGATGGCCATTTTAACTATGTTAATCCTGCCGATCCATGAGCATGGGAGATCTTTCCATCTTCTGAGGACTTCTTTGATTTCTTTCTTCAGAGACTTGAAGTTCTTGTCATACAGATCTTTCACTTGTTTGGTTAGAGTCACACCAAGATATTTTATATTGTTTGTGACAATTGTGAAGGGTGTCATTTCCCTAATTTCTTTCTCAGCCTGTTTATCCTTCGAGTATAGGAAGGCTACTGATTTGCCTGAGTTAATTTTGTATCCAGCCACTTTGCTGAAGTTATCAGCTGTAGTAGATCTCTGGTGGAGTTTTTTGGGTCACTTAAATATACCATCATATCATCTGCAAATAGTGATATTTTGATTTCTTCCTTTCCAATTTGTATCCCTTTGACTTCCTGTTGTTGATTGCTCTAGCTAGAACTTCAAGTACTATATTGAATAGATAGGGAGAGAGAGGGCAGCCTTGCCTAGTCCCTGATTTTAGTGGGATTGCTTTGAGTTTCTTTCCATTTAGTTTGATGTTGGCCACTGGTTTACTGTATATTGCTTTTACTATGTTTAGATATACTCCTTGAATTCCTGATCTTTGCAAGACTTTTATCATGAAGGGACGTTGAACTTTGTCAAATGCTTTTTCAGCATGTAATGAAATGACTGTGTGGTTTTTTTCTTTGAGTTTGTTTATGTAGTGGATTACATTGATGGATTTCCGGATATTGAACCATCCATGCATCCCTGGGATGAAGCCTACTTGGTCATGGTGAATGATTGTTTTGATGTGTTCTTGGATTAGGTTTGCAATAATTTTATTGAGTATTTTTGCATCAATATTCATAAGGAAAATTGGTCTGAAATTTTCTTTTATTGTTGGATCTTTGTGGGGTTTTGGTATCAGTGTAACTGTGGCCTCATAGAATGAATTGGGTAGTGTTCCTTCTGTTTCTATTTTGTGGAATAGTTTGAAGAGTATTGGTATTAGGTCTTCTTTGAAGGTCTGATAGAATTCTGCACTGAACCCATCTGGTTCTGGGCTTTTTTTGGTTGGGAGACTTTTAATGACTGCTTCTATTTCTTTAGGGGTTCTGGAACTGTTTAGATAGTTTATCTGATCCTGATTTAACTTTGGCAATTGGTATCTGTCTAGAAACTTGTTCATTTCCTCCAGATTTTCCACTTTTATTGAGTATAGGCTTTTGTAATAGGATCTGATGATTTTTTTGAATTTCTTCAGAATCTGTTGTTATATCTCCCTTTTCATTTCTAATTTTGTTAATTTGCATACTGTCTCTGTGCCCTCTGGTTAGTCTGGCTAAGGGTTTATCTATCTTGTTGATTTTCTCAAAGAACCAGCTCCTGGGTTTGTTGGTTCTTTGTAGAGTCCTTTTAGTTTCCACTCGGTTGATTTCAGCTCTTAATTTGATTATTTCCTGCCTTCTACTCCTCTTGGGTGTATTAGCTTCTTTTTGTTCTAGAACTTTCAGGTGTGCTGTTAAGCTGCTAGTATATGCTTTCTCCAGTTTCTTTTTGGAGGCATTCAGAGCTATGAGTTTTCCTCTTAACACTGCTTTCATTGTGTACCATAGGTTTGGGTATGTTGTACTTTCATTTTCATTAAATTCTAGGAAGTCTTTAATTTCTTTCTTTATTTCTTCCTTGACCAAGTTATCATTGAGTAGAGTGTTGTTCAGCTTCCATGTGTATGTGGGCTTTCTGTTGTTGTTGTCATTGAAGACCAGTCTTAGTTCGTAGTGATCTGATAGGAGGCATGGGATTATTTCAATCTTCTTATATCTGTTGACGTTTGTTTTGTGACCAATTATATGATCAGTTTTGGAGAAGATACCATGAGGTGCTGAGAAGAAGGCATATTCTTTTGATGCAGGATGAAATGTTCTATAGATATCTGTTAAATCCATTTGGTTCATAGCATCTGTTAGTTTCACTATGTCTCTGTTTAGTTTATGTTTCCAAGATCTGTCCATTGTTGATAGTGAGGTGTTGAAGTCTCCCACAATTATTGTCTGAGGTGCAATGTGTGTTTTGAGCTTTAGTAAAGTTTCTTTTATGAATATGGGAGCCCTTGCATTCGGGGCATAGATGTTCAGAATTGAGAGTTCCTCTTGGAAGATTTTTCCTTTGATGAGTATGAAATGTCCTTCCTTATCTTTTTTGATGACTTTTCGTTGAAAGTCGATTTCATCCGATATTAGAATGGCTACCCCAGCCTGTTTCTTGGGGCTATTTGCTTGGAAGACTGTTTTCCGGCCCGTAACTCTGAGGTACTGTTTGTGTTTAACACGGAGGTGCATTTCCTGGATGCAGCAAAATGCTGGGTTCTGTTTATGGATCCAGTCTGTCAGTCTATGTCTTTTCATTGGGGAATTGAGACTATAGATGTTAAGAGATATTAAAGAATAGTGATTGTTGCTTCCTGTTATTTTCGATGTTGTTTATATGTTTGTGTGGCTATCTTCTTTTGAGTTTGTTGAAAGATTACTTTCTTGCTTTTCTTGGGTGTAGTTTCCCTCCTTGAGTTAGCGTTTTCCATCTATTATTCATTGTAGGGCTGGGTTTGTGGAAACATACTGTGCAAATTTGGATTTGTCGTAGAATATTTTGGTTTCACCATCTACGATTATTGAGAGTTTTGCTGGGTATAGCAGCCTGGGCTGGCATTTGTGTTCTCTTAGAGTCTGTATGAGATCTGTCCAGGATCTTCTGGCTTTTATAGTCTCTGGTGAAAAGTCTGGTGTAATTCTGGTAGGTCTGCCTTTGTATGTTATTTGCCCTTTTTCCCTTATTGTTTTTAATATTCTTTCCTTATTTTGTGTATTTGATCGTTTTGACTATAATGTGATGAGAGGAATTTCTTTTCTGGTCCAGTCTATTTGGTGTTCTGTAGGCTTCTTGTATATTTATGGTCATCTCTTTCTTTAGGTTAGGGAAGTTTTCTACTATAATTTTGTTGAAGATATTTACTGGTCCTTTAAGTTGGGAATCTTCACTCTCTTCTATACCTATTATCCTCAGATTCTGTCTTCTCATTGTATCCTGGATATCCTGGATGTTTTGGGTTAGAAGTTTTTTGCATTTTGTGTTTTCTTTGACTGTTGTGTCCATGTTTTCTATGGTATCTTCTGTACCTGAGATTCTCTCTTCCATCTCTTGTATTCTGTTGGTGATGCTTGCATCTATGACTCCTGATTTCTTTCCTAGGTTCTCTAACTCCAGGGTTGTCTCCCTTTGTGATTTCTTTATTGTTTCTATTTCTGTTTTTAATTCCTGAATGGTTTTGTTAATTTGTTTGATTGTGTTTTCCTGTAATTCTGCCTGTTTGATTGTGTTTTCCTGTAATTCTTCAAGGGATTTTTGTGTGTCCTCTTTAAGGACTTCCAGTTGTTTACCTGTGTTCTCTTGTATTTCTTTAAGAGAGTTATTTATTTCCTTCTTAAAATCTTCTATTATCCTCTTGAGATGTGATTTTAAGTCTGAGTCTTCCTTTTCTGGTTTGTTGGGGTATCCAGGGCTTGCTGTGGTGGGAGAACTGGGTTCTGATGATGCCAAGTAGCCTTGGTTTCTGTTTCCTTTGTTCTTGCCCTTGCCTTTCGCCATCTGGTTATCTCTGGTGTTAGCTGGTCTTACTCTCTCTGACTGTGGCTTGTCTTTCCTGCAAGCCTCGGTGTCAATACTCCTTGGAGACCAGTTCTCTCTGTGCTTAAAGGTGTGTAGGCACTCCTGGTATACCAGCTCTCTCCTGGCACTATTTGAGTATGGAGCTCTGTGTCACAGGATCTGCTCCCCAGCTACCGAAAGAAACCAGATCCCCGTTCCTCAGTTCCTATGACCTGGGTATTCCAGGTGGGTTCCTCTGAGCACTGAGTCTTGTCCCCTCTCCTGGGAGGCTAGCTTTCTCCCAGTGCTATTTGTCTATGGAGCCCTGTTGGCCCAGGCAGAGGTCTCCCGCCACAGATGGAAACTGGAAGGCTCTTACCTCCCGGCTCTAAATGAATTCTTTATAATGCATAATTTACAGTCTAAGTAGAACAAAATGCCATGACAAAAGTCATTGAGTAACAAGCCTTGTAATAAAAAGGCATAAAATATATTTATACATAAACCCCTTTCAAAAACCAAGGGAGAGCTGGAGCCCTGGATATAGAGTGGTGCATGGAGCAGGTCCTTGTGCCTGTACAGGTACTGTACTGATTCCCAAGTCAAGCACTAGCCAGTGGGTTAACGCTCTGCCCTACACTATATACAGGCCTATAGCACAGGGAACGCTGGCAGACAGGATATACAGATTAACTTAACACAAATCAGAGTGAGTGCCAAGAGGAAGGTAAAGAAGGAGAGGTGCTGCTAGGTGCCCGTGTCCTCGAAGGGTCAGGTGGGCAAGGGTAGATTCCTGATAGGAGCCCTATGAGCTTGACCCACAAGGGTCGTGACGGGCTCCATGGAAAGCTATTTGGATGGTGTGGCCTCTGGCTCTGGGGTGAAGGCTCCCCCACTCCTCCACTCTGGATGGTCCCCACCCAACTCTACATTCCTAAAGTGTGAAAAAGGGCCACATCTTCTAATAGTGTCACTCCCTATGGGCCAAGCATTCAGACACAGAGTCTATGGGGACCACATCTATTCAGTCTCCACAGTGTTGTCAGGCATACATACACAGCAATGAGAAAAGTAACTGATACAGGAACCCTGGGTTGCAGTGGGTCTCAGTGGCACTTGCTTAACATGTAACTAGACCCTGGGTTCGAGCCTCTGATGGGCCACAAAATAGAAGTCTGGCTAGGATACCTTTAAAACTATGTGTGTGTGTATGTATGTATGTATGTATGTATGTATATAATAGTTTAAGTGTTTATTATATTTATTTAGTGTGTGTATGTGCATGCATACGTGTGTGTGTGTGCACACACGCCTGTGCACATGTGTGTGAGTGTGGAGGTCAGAGGACAGCTTGCTGGGTCTGTTCTCCCCTGCCACCATGTAAATCCTGGGAATAAAACTCAAGGGCAGGTTGAGAGTCTCAACCCACTGAGCCCTCACACTGGCCCAGCTGCAGTTTGAATGGGAGTTATCAATTCCATTTTGACCTCATTACATTACAAAAACATCTCAGTCTGACCACAGAATAGCCCTAACACCTTCCTTCTCCAACCCCCTCTTTATTTGAACAAAGGCCTGGAGGCACAGAACATCTCTTGGAGAACACTAGCTAAAGCTTAATGTTTAAGGAAGTCTTCATTATATTTTATTTTTATGACACAATATTGGTTTTCCATTCACAGAAATCTTACAAAGCTTCCATGGTCAATAAAAGCATTTAATTTTTAAAAAGTGAGTTGCTTTCAGCTGGGTTTGTGATTACTGGTAGAGGAGAAGCTGAGCCAGATCACAACTGGAGTTGGTGGCTCTTGAGAGACTGTGGTGTGAAAGGTACTGTCCTGAGCTGTGCTTGTCTTGGGTCCAGCGAGTGCACTTTGACCTCATTGACCTTTCATTATCCCAAGATGCTCTCAACCATCTCCGAGCGCAGATCTAATAATCCAGAATGTGCCGCCCATCCCTTGTCCTGATGTTCAAGCCTCTTTGATTCATAGGCATTTATAGTGTAACGTGTACTAGGCTTGGGGTGAAGGTTTTAACCTCAGTGCCCAGCATCCCTTTGGGAAGCATTTTACATGGCACGAAGAAACATCCCAACAGTTTACTTAGCAAACACCAAGCATCAATGCATAGGGCTGCCCATGATAATGTCTCTCATGCATTATTTATAAATTTACTTCTTGGAGTGGGAGAGGAAGAGAGAGAAATGGGTGTGGGGTGTGATGGGATTTAGAACTCTTCTGCCCTTGGTTTTCTCATGTGCATGCTACTGGGCGAGACAGAGCTGAGAGCTAAGTCTTCCTTGGATGGTGCTAGAGGCTGTAGGGTTGGCTGTGGAGGTTACAGAGGACTCTGTGAGTCTCAACGGTGGAAGAAGAATTGGGGCAGGTAATCAGGAGGTATTTTGGGGACAGCTGTAAACATTTTTTTGGACCCATGAATCTATTAGTTCAAGAGGGCAGATACTACTTTCTCTTTTAGCATAAATAGTTCATAAACCAAGCAATTAATAGTTCATAAGTAAAGCAACGCTTGGTTGCAGGATTATTGTTGGACAGTGCTGAACCAAACATGGAGAGTGTGCCTGACCCTACTGAATAGATTCCGTAGCAAACAGTGAGGTGGTTTTCAGTGCTTGGTGTGTGTGTGTGTGTGTGTGTGTGTGTGTGTGTGTTTTCTTGGTGGAGCAAGGTGAGGGTGCCGTGACTCGAAAGCAGGGATTTACTCTGACCAGAGAAGCCGATCGGCGGTACTAAACACACAACATTTGCCACTGCAAGCCCCTTGCTAGGGTAACCCCACATAATCTGTGCCAGGGGAGTCCCTTCAGGGCTTTCTTTAATGGTGTTAATTAGGGTGACTCTCCCCTCAGTCCATAAAGGTGAAATTGAGCATGGAGACTCCTTTACAAAGTAAAAGCCCTTTTATCTATAGTGGTTGTCTCCGAGGCAGTCATGTGATGTGGATGTGGGCCCTGAGTGGCTTCTCTTGCTCACTGTGGGATTTGTGGGGATAGGCTGTGTCTGCTCTGGACTCTCAGTCTGGTGTGCCTTATCACTGCTCAGGGTCCTGTGATTCCATGTAGCCCTGGCGAATGGCCGACTCCTATGTCTGTGGGAAAGCTGCACTGTGGCATGCTTCTCGAATGCTCTGTTTTTTGTTACCATAATGAACCACCTGGCTGCTTCCAGACTCAGGTCCAATTGTAACCCCTGGGCCAAAGAGAGGAGAAAAGATTAGGTGGGAAGATCTGTGCCACACAGCTAAAGAAGGTCAGAGTATCCAAGGTCTGCAATTCTGAATTCCAGAAAAGGGCTCCTCTTAGATCTCAGTTTTGCCATTGTGGCAGGAGACCTGTCAAGCCATTCCACCTACTGTTCCTGATGGGACTGCACTGCTGACACAGGCATATGGAGGGAGCACTCTGATGGGCATCTGGCAGACAGCACAACCTCAGCATGCTTTTGTCGTTGTCTTGACAGCCACAAGATGCTTCCCTCTTTGTCTGTTAGCAAGCATGACTTATGCCCAGACTGTCCGCTCAGATTCCCTTCTCAAGAACACTGAAGGTCTTTTTAAAGGTCTTAGGCAGTTGTAGAGACCACAGTAAGCAGAAGAGTGTGAGCCCCACCTAAAAAAGCATATGCAGTCAATGAAAAGACAGCTGGGTTTGTATTGGAGTCCTTTGCTCCTATGCTCCCTATGGAGTGAGTCTTGAGTGTCCTTCACGGGTTTGTGTTGTGAATGTATGCTCCCAGCTGGCTCAGAACTCACAGAGATCCACCTGCCTCTACCTCCTGAATGTTGGGGTTAAAGGGTGTGCTATCTCTGCCGGGCTGGCTCCAGTGTTTGAAGACTGTCTTAGTGAGGGTTTCTATCGCTCTGAAGAGATCCCAGGACCACAACAACTCTTATAAAGAAAAACATTGAATTGGGGCTAGCTTACAGTTTCAGAGGTTTAGTCCATTATCATCACAGCAGGAAGCATGGTGGCACGCAGGCAGACATGGTGCTGGAGAGTTATCTGCGACTTCCATCTGGATTGGCAGGCAGCAGGAGGAGAGTGAGACATTGGGCCTCATTTGGAACCTCAAAGCAGGTTGATCCACTTCCTCCAACAAGGCCACACTGACTCCAATAAGGCCACACCTCCTAATAGTGCCACTCCCTATGGGTCTGTGGGGGTTTTCATTCAAACCACCACAAAGGCTTTGGGGAATGAGGCCTACTTAGTTTTTCTCATGGAGGTCACTAGAGGCAGGTCAGCCATGGAGAGTCACATCTGAGTCTGGTTGCTGCCTTCTCTGTCTACTCTTTGTTGCCACCATTTCCAGCTGCCATGGACTAAACAGCTCCAGCCGCCATGCCTTTCCTGCCGTGGTAATGTGTTACCCTTGGAGACCACGAGTTAAAAATAAATCCACCCCTTACAATATTGCCAGACATTTTCTCCTGGTGTCAGGAAAAGCAGCTGTGCTGGTTGGTTTTTGTTAGCTTGACACAAACTTGAGTCGCCCAGGAAAAAGCCTCAGAGGAGGAATTGCCTCCATCAGATTGGCCTATGGGCAATTTCTCTGAGGGCATTATATTGATTGATGATCCATGTGAGAGGACCCAGTTTGCTGTGGGTGGGGCCACCCCTGAGTAGGTGGTCCTGGGTGTTGAAGAAACAGGCTGAATGAGCAATGGGGAGCAAGCCAGCAGGCAGAGCTCCTCCGTGGTTCCCTGAGTTCCTGCTCCGACCATCAGTGATGGTGTGTGATTGGAATGTGTGAGCCCTACAGACCCTTTCCTCCCCACATTGCTTTTGCTCATGGCGTTTGTTATAGCAACAGAAACCAAACTAGGACATCAGCTCCTATGCACACACTGTTGGGATATGTAGTGATTTTGATGTTTAGGGCTTCAGCAAGTCACTTTAATAAAAAAACAAACAAACAAAAAACCATAGAATACTCAGTTGGGTTGACTTCCCCCCTCACCGATCAATATATGGTGTATCTGGTAAAGGAGAGGATGTGATTGACAGATCTCAGGTCTGTACAGCTGTGCTGTTGACTTAGTGTAGGCATTCAGAAGGCAAGAGCGGAACATTGGGCAGCATGACCTGCATTCTTGGTTTTTCTGCTTGTCAGCTATGGGTAAGATCGCTGTCTGTAACTCAGTTTCCCCTTCTGCAAAAATGTAGATTAAAAATAGCCTATCCTATGCATGTCTCCACTGTACAGTTGAGTGAGTGTTGATGTTATTCTAGTCAAGGACGAGAACAATTCTGGGCTGGAAAAGGCCCTCCATGTTTTTTTTTTTCTCCACCATTTAATTTTACATACACTTAAGCTTAATGATCAGTATAACACCCAAACAGGAGCTCGCTCGCCTTACCCTGGCGATACAATCACGTGTAATAATGCCACTTGCATAGCTCCCACCTCTTTGTTAAATCCACCCACGCTCTGCTCTGCTTCATGCTGTAAAGAATTTTCTCTCCCAGAGGGAAAACGACACCCAACTTTATATTAATTATTGCTTTAAGGCAGAGATCCTGGGCAGGGGGTGGGGATAAAGGGGCTGGAGGGGCTGGAAAAGAGATCTTGGCAGTGAGCTTGATTGGCAGGAGTAAAGCTTTTAGTCTAGAGTCTAAGTTCAGCCAGGAACTCTCTGGGGACTAGAGAACTTGAGGTAGGTTGTGTCTTCCCTCAGATGGACAGGCCCAGTCTGTTCCATAGAGAAAATGTGTTGATGAGCCCTGTCTCAAAAATGAATGTAGATCTATGTTTTGATGAGAGAAATGTACTGAGAGCAGCAGAGAGCTCTACCAGTATTTTTTCTTTTTTACATTTAAAAATTTTTTTTGGATATTTACTTTATATACATTTCAAATGATTTCCCCTTTAGAAACCCCCCTATCCTATCCCCCTTCCCCCTGCCTCTATGGGGGTGCTCCCCAGCCCACCCACCTACCCACCCACTCCCTTCTTCCCTCCCTAGTATTCCCCTACACTGGGGCATCTAACACCCTCAGGTCCAAGGGCCTCTCCTCCCACCGATGGCTACAAGGCTATCCTCTGCCACATATGTGGCCAGCACCATGGGTCCCTCCATGTGTATTCTTTGGTCCAGTCCCTGGGAGCTCTGGGGGATCTGTCCAGTTGACACGGTTGCTCCCTCCATGGGGCTGCTAACTCCCTCAGCTCATTCAGTCCCTTCTCCAACTTCTCCCTCCGGGACCCCACGCTCAGTCCAATGTCTACCAGTATTTTTTAAGCCTCAGATGCATCTATACTTGGACCTGATGCTGTCACACCTTGTTATTGGCTGGAAAAGGGTCTGTGGAAATGTCTCAGTTAGTAAGGAGCCTGCTATGCATGTGTGATGACCTGAGTTTGGATCCCCAGAATCCAAATAAAAGAGTTCCCCTTTAGAAGGGGACAGGCTCAGAGGCAGGTGGAACTAGCTGTGAACACCAGGGTAAGTAAGGGATGAATCTCAGAAGATAAGGTGGTGACAGTAGAAGACACTCAATGTCAACTCCTGACCTCCACATGCACAAGCACCTTGATACTCCAGGGAATCTGACACCCTCTTCTGGCCTTTGCATGTGCATGTGAGCACACACACATCACACACTCACTCACTCACTCACTCACACACATACACACACACTCACACACACATTCACACACGCATTCACACACATACTCACACACTCACACACACACACAAATGGCCCGTCTACCATTGATTTCTAACACTCAGATAAATGGCCTCTGACCTTCATGTTTTGCTCATCTGGAGTTCTACATGGTCACTGTGTGTGTCACTGTCAAACATGCCATAGGTTGGTGGGGGAGGGGAGCCATAAAGGCCATCTATGCTTGCTCCCTTTCTTTTTTGATTTTTAAATTTAATTTTTAAAAAGGTTTTATTTGTTTATTTTATATATATGATGAGTACACTGAAGTTGTCTTCAGACACACCAGAAGAGGGCATCAGATCCCATTACAGATGGTTGTGAGCCACCATATGGTTGCTGGGAATTGAACTTAGGACCTTTGGAAGAGCAGTCAGTGCTCTTAACCACTGAGCCGTCTCTCCAGTCTTACATTTAATTTTTATTTATTTATATGTGGGTATAGTTCATTGAGTTCTCATTTCCAACCTTTGTTAATTGTTTCCAAGCTTAGTTTTCTTGTTGAATTTTTCTTCCATGTTGCTGCCATTTTTGTTCATGTTTTGATTTTCTACCCATTTTCCTGACCATTTTCTTATGTTGCAGACTTTCCAAGGCTCATGTCTGTTTTTCCCTTTTCCTATCTCTTTCATTTGCTATTTCCACATTTATTTTAAACATGTTCTAGCTTTCGGGAACATTGTATGTCAGTTTGTCCATTTTCTGGTCCATGGTCATTGCCAGCACCTCGGTAGCTTCAATCAGTGTTAAATGTGCATTGTGTCTGTTGTGCAGTTCCATGATGTTGCCGTTATGTGTGTTTTCTTCTCACTACTTAGGATGGAGTCTGGAAGAGTAGAGTGCTTGATAAAATTGTCTACAAGCCAGAGAGCTATCCAAGCCAGCAGATGCACAGATTTTATGATAGGCACAGGAGAAACAAGCCACAGGCAGAATCAGTCTCACCACACCTGCGATGGGTTTTGAGGGTTTACAGATCTTAGCAGGTCCCTAAGGGTGAAGGTGCCAGTCTCCAAGTCACCAGGGCCAGGTGGAGGCGGATCTGTTCCCCTCCCCGTGTTGTCTGTTGTATGGATGGAGCTGTGCTCTGCTTGTCTTTCCTCCTTTTAGGTCACCTGTCTTTTTTTCTGTGCTTTCCAAGCATTCTGTCCCCACCTTTGTGAACTTGTGGCAGCTTTTCCCTTGGAATTTCATACAGTTTTTTCTTACTCTGACTCTTTCCCTTCTTCAAGTCACATGGACCAGCTACTAGTCTGTCATGTCACCTAGAAATGTGCCCAACCCCTAAGTTTTTGGGACAGAGCTATGTAGTTCTGTTGCATGTAGCTCTGAAGCTCTTGTGGGCCTGAACCTTGTTTTATAGACCAGGCTGGCTACAGATTTGTGGAAATTCTTCCAAATGCAAGGATTATAGGTGTGCCACCATGCCCAGCATGGACATTCACCATTGACATCAGCCTGGTCACTTGCTCCTTCTCCTCCTCCCCCCTATTGTTGTCAAATATTAATTCAAATGTAGACCAGACCATGTCAGGCATTACTAGAAAGACAGCTGCCATTTATTGAAGGTTTGGTTACCAACTCCTTTGAAGAATTTCCTCTCATTTTATCTCCCTATAAGCTCTAGGATACAAGTCCCACTGGGGGTGTTTAAAGATCACAGATGTGTTTGGTTAAATAGCAGAGAGTGGGTCAAACCCAAGTCTCTTCCACACTAGTCTCCTCTTTACACTCTGTAATACACATCTGTGATTCTTAGCATTGTTTGTTTGTTTTGTTTTTTGACACAGGGTTTCTCTGTGTAGCCTTGGCTGTCCTGGAACTCACTCTGTAGACCAGGCTAGGTTTGAACTCACAGAGATCCACATGCCTCTGCCTTCCCCCATCCCCAAGTGCTGGGATTAAAGGCATGTGCTGCCACTGCCTGGCAGTTCTTAGCTTTTTGTTTACATTTTTGTTTTTATTTTTAAGTTATTTATGTGTGTGTGTGGAGTGGGGTAGGGTGGGATGTCTAAGAATGGGTTTGAGTACATGTGTGCAGTGCCCAACATGTGTGCAGTGCCCACAGAAGTCAGAAGAAGGCATCAGATCTCCTGGAGCTGGAATTACAGGCTGGGAGCTAAGAGTTGAATGATGGTCCTCAGTAAGAGACTATGTATGTTCTTGATTGCTGAGCTAGCTCTCTAGACTGATTCTTAGTTTTTATTTTATTTTTTTTGTTTTTTGTTTTTCGAGACAGAGTTTCTCTGTATAGCCCTGGCTGTCCTGGAACTTACTCTGTAGACCAGGCTGGCCTCGAACTCAGAAATCCGCCTGCTTCTGCCTCCCAAGTGCTGGGATTAAAGGTGTGTGCCACTACTGCCCCACTTGATTCTTAGTTTTTAAAAATTCATTTATTTGTTCATTCATCAAATATTTAGGGAGCCCCTAGTAGGTGCTAGGCACTCTGCTACTGATGTGGGCTAATACAATAGACACAATCCCACTTCTGTGAAGTTTATAATCTCTTATTATGTTGATTTGTAAGAGGAGATGATTTCTGCCTCCAGGTCAATGCCAGCAAACATGTGTCTAAAACATAGTAGGAGATCAATAACCATTGGCTCCTGGTCTTTCTCCCTAAGAACTAGTGGTCCTTCTTATCCTTGAAGTTTGAATAGGTATGGCCCTTTTAGACTCATGTGTTTTAATGCTTGGTCCGTAGGGAGTGGCACTACTAAGAGGTGTGGCCTTGTTGGAGTAGATGTGTTCTTGTTGGAGGAAGTGTGTCACTGTGAGGGTGGGCTTTGAGGTTTCCTATCCTCAGGCTAAGCTCAGTGTGGCACACAACCTCCTTTTGCTGCCTTAGGATCAGGATGTAGAATTCTCAGCTCCTTCTCCAACATCATGCCTGTCTGCACACTAACATGTTTCCTTCCATGATGATAATGGACTAAACCTCTGAAACAATAAGCCAGCCCCAATTAAATGTTTTCTTTTATGAGTTGCTATGGTCATGGTATCTCTTTACAGCAGGAAAACCCTGACTAAGAGAGTAGCAAAGAATGGTTGGAGCCTATGAAAAGAGATTGACTATGTTCTTACAATACACACAGCCCATGCTTTCCTACCCATGTGAGCTGGTGGTGTTCTACACGGCCTTGTGGCAAGACTGGGCTTTTCCTTTCTTTTCTTTGATACCTTCTCCCTCCTCATTCTGCTTATTCTAGTATCATTCATTCTGTTCTGTGATAAAACATTCTGATCAAAAGAAAGCAAGGGAGGAAAGGGTTCACCTGGCTTGTACTTCCAAGTCACAGTCCATCACTGAGGGAATTCAGGGCAGGAACTCAAACAGGGACAGAGGCAGGAACACTGCTTACATGCTCACTAGTTGGCTCACTCACCAGTTCATGCATAGCCAGCTTTCTTATACAGAGCAGAAACATCTTGCTTAGGGTTAGCAGTACCCATAGTGGGCTGTGCTCTCCCACATCAATTAACAACCAAGAAAACCCCCTTCAGATATGTCCATAAGTCCATCCTGATTTAAGCAGTTCTTCAACTGAGGCATCTACTCTCAGATGACTCTAGGCTCCATCAAGTTGACAATTAAGGCTAACCAGTTCTCTACACAATATCTCAATATCGCAGAATGTACACAAAGCAAAGCTGTCATACTTGGTTCTGTGGTAGTTTAAATAGGTATGGCTCCCATAGATTCATGTGTTTGAATTCTTGGCCTATTAGGAGTGGCACTATTGGGGGTGTGGCCTTTTTGGAGTAGGTGTGGTCTTGTTGGAGGAAGTGTGTCACTGTGGAGGTGGGCTTTGAGGCTATAGATAATCAGGCTACGCTCTGTGAGACACACAGTCTCTTCCCTGCTGCCTTCAGATCAAAATGTAGAACTCTTGGCTCCTCCAGCACCATGTCTGTCTGGATGCTGCCATGCTTCCCGCCATGGTGATAATGGACTGAGCCTCTGAAACTGTAAGCCAACCCTAGTTAAATTCTTTCCTTTTTAAGAGTTGCCTTGGTCATGGTGTCTCTTCACAGCAGTAAAACCCAAACTAAGACAGCTCCATAATATTTTATTTTAGCCCATTTGACATGTTAAAACTTGCTTCTTTCTTATTTACTCTCACCACCATCATCTTCATCATCATCATCGTCTTCATCATCATAATCATCCTCCTCCTCCTCTTCCCCCTCATCCTCATTTTTATGTCCAGACTGCAGTTTCCTCTCCCTCCTCTCCTCCTAGTTCCTTCCCCCACCTTCCCTTTGCCCCACCCCCATCCACTCCTCATTTCTCTTCAGGAAAGGATAGACCTCCTGTGGATATCAACCAAACATGTCATTTTAAGTTGCAGTAAGACTAGGCATTACTGGTATTAAGGCTGGGCGAGGCAACACAGTATGAGGAGAAGGATCCCAAAAGTCGGCAAAAGAGTCAGAGTCAGCCCTTGTTTCCTCCATTCAGAGTTCCACAAGAAGACCAAGCTTCTTTGTGCACTTTTGAGAGATGAAAAACATGAAAACAGGCTGTAGGTGACATGCTGGGAGAAAAGTGCTAGGAAGCTGGGCTTGTGTGTGCAGTGTGGGAAGAAGGAAGAGCTAATGTGTGTGTGTGCGTGTGTGTGTGCGCGAGTGCGTGCAGTGTGGGAAGAAGGAAGAGCTAATGTGTGTGTGTGTGTGTGTGTGTGCGAGTGCGTGCAGTGTGGGAAGAAGGAAGAGCTAATGGTTACCTGCTAGGGAAGGGGTAGTGTTCCTTCGAGGGTCTGGAGCGGTAGGAGAGTCTCACTGGGAGGGAGAGCTCGGCATCTTAGGCATTTGGACTGCTGTTATATAATCCCCACCTCTGAAGGTGTCAGCTCTGTCTTTACTGGAAGTCTTAGTTTTCCATGCTCAGTTTTAATGGCTTCATTTATTCCTTTCAGAAAAAGGGTTTAACTCTCAATGTTCCAAAGCCCAGACTGGAAATCTCTTTCCTTACAGACAGCCAATGAGAACCATTGCTGGAAAGCTGTGCATCTCAGTTCATAGACTGTGCGAAGCAAGAATGGATTCCAGGAGGGAATCGGGGAACTGGCCTTCTGCAGCTCCATGGAATTCTCCTGTGACAGACTGAGACCTCAGCCCTATTTGCATCAACCTAGAGTCCACAGTGGGGTCCCTGACTTGCCAAAGCCTGCATTTCTTTATCATGGGAAGGAGACCACGAAAGAAACACCACACACACACACACACACACTCACGCACACACACACACACTCACGCACACACACACACTCACGCACACACACTCATGCACACGCACACACACGCACACACACTCATGCACACACACACTCATGCACACACACTCACGCACACACACACTCATGCACACACACACTCATGCACATACACACACTCATGCACACACACATGTGCACACACACACTCATGCACACACACACACACACACACGCACAGACTGATGGACTTAGTGGGGGATTAAATGGGATACAATTTAGAAATTCCTTGTGCAGGTTTTGATGAATTTACACAGAAGCAAAAATTCCTGACCCTGTGAAGTTTCTCATGAGAGGATCTAAAGATCATTCATTAGTGTGGGAGAACTGGGGTTCTCTGTGCCTAGGACCATTTCCTTGTCTGCCACATCTGGATATTGATAAAATTATTCTCCCTTGGAAACTTCTTCCACTTGATTTGGCATAGGAAACAAGCCAGGAGATGGTTGGGATATTTTATGGCCCAAAGAGATAGCAAATAATGCCCTCTACATAATATACCATGCCATCTATACTGTTTTTACATGCATCCTGTGTAAATCACACAGCAACACAACAAATTGACTTATACTATACCATATATATATGGCATCAGTCTATAATATATGTACATAGTATATATGACCTAAATTATCAGCTATTAAAGTATATAGTATGTATGACATATAATGGTATATTAGGCACTATATATTTTGTGACATCTATTAAAGCCTGTATAACAATACAGCATATGCTCTATTTAAATAATGATATATATGCTATGCAACATCAATATTTTGTAGTGTATGAAACATCATGGAATACCTTATATGTATATATGATATAGTGTCACATGCCCTATATGATGACTACTATATTATATATACTGTTTGTGGTGGTTTGAATAAAAATGGCCCCTATAGACTCATAAAGAGTGGCATTATTGGAGGTGTGGCCATGTTGGAGGAAGTGTGAGGTTTCAGATGCTTGAGCCAGGCCCAGTCTCTGTGGTTATGGTGTCTCCTCACAGCAATCGAAAGTCTGTCTAAGACACTGTTAAATATCATATGACGTTCTAGCTGTGATAAGGTATATTGTGAAATATGTCTATAAGGCCATATTCACCTGTACTATTCCATGTGGCACATGCTATGTAATACTTCATATAGGAAGAGTAGAGGTGACTGTTCCCTGAAAAGGGGACACATTGACTCGTATGAGCTGCGGTCACTCACATGACTGGTAAGGTTGAAATGACTCTTAATACTTTATGCTCGCCACACCCTCTCCTGCCCCCTCAAAAGTTTGTCTTTGCTGCAGAGGTAACAGCATACCCCCTTCTTACAGTGCCTACCTGAAGTCAGGGCCATCACTAATTCTTGCCTCTTCTTTCTAGACATATGCAGTCTTCAAACCGAGGCTGTGGCCTCCAAACGTGGCCTGGGTCTGTTTCTTCTTCTGTGACGCCTGTGGCCAGCTGGCTCCGTCATCACTAGCTTTCATTGCAGGTAACTTCCTCCCTGTCTTTAAAACCCTTTCTTACATAGAACCACCATGATCTTTAAAGGAAGTGAATCAGGTTATGCATCTTAACTGTAAAACTCTCATTAACTTTAATCCAGATGCCTCACACTGGCCAACTGCTCACTGGACCTGCTCCGCTTATTCTATTCCTGCACACTGGAGACTGTTCCACTCTCAGCTGTGCTCTGCTCAACCCACCCCAGGACCTTTGTACTCGCCACACCCCTTTACCTGAATGTCTTCCTCCTACAAGACACACGGGCCACTTCCTCATGCTATTCCTGACTGCTCAAGCATCACTAGCAGGGTGGACCTTCCTGACCACCCTATGGCACTCACTTCTGCCATTACCCTGTCTCCTCACCATATGCCATCCTGCTCTATATACTTTTAGCATTCACATTCTTTAAGTGAAGAGGTCCCAAGGCATCCAAAATGGTTATAGCTGTAGTTAACGATGATAATAGGCATGGTGGAGCTTGCCTATAATCCCAGAACTCAAGAGGTGGAGGCAGGAGAATTATAAGTTCCAGACCAGCCTGAGCTATGGAATGAGACTCCATCTTGAAAAGAAAATAGTAATAATTATGAATGATTTTATTACTGTGATTACTGCTGTGTGAATTTTAGATCTCCCCATGAGACAAGGTTCATACACTGAGAGCTCATGGAGTCCAAGTTCATGGAGAATGTCTGTGCCAGGCATGTGTTGAGGCTTTTCTGTGTTTTTGACAGGGTCTCACCCTATTTCCTAGCATGAGCTTGGACTCAGGATCTTCTTCTCTAAACCTCCTAAGTGCTGAGGTGACAGGTGTGTATCATTGTCATTGTTTGAATGAGAATGGTCCCCAGGGGCTCATATGTTAGATACTTGGTCCCCAGCTGGTGGAACTGCTTGGGAAGGATTAGGTGTGGCCTTTTTGGAGAGGTCCACACATTCTCAGTTTGCTCTGCCTTAGGCTTGTGGATCAAGGCGTGAGCTCTCAACTGCTGCTCCAGCCATCATGAACTTCTTCTGCCATCATGAACTCCAACCCTCTGAAACTGTAAGCCTAATCAAAACCTCTCTTTTTTAAGTCACTTTGGTCATGGCATTTTGTCACAGTAACAGAAAAGTCATTAAGACACTGTCGTGTCTGGTTTTGTTTTTATAATTCTATATTACTTAATCTTCACCACAGAATCCCTTGAGGTTTATATTATCCCAGGAGTGGGGTCAATCTCAGAATGAACTGGTAACATTAATAGATACTAATGAATGAATGGAAGCATGAGATGTGGCCATTCCAGATCTGTTTCCTATTGGATTGGAGTACATGGCATTGAACCCCAGGATGAGCTGAGTGGGGGAGGTAAGGCACCCAGCTGTTTTGTCCTGGAAGAGCTGCCAACCAGGACTAGCTTTGGAGGTACCAGGATACATTTTATTATGTCAGGTGGTGTTTCCTCATTCCATGTTGCCACAGGTTCCACACCTGAGGGCTCTTGGGCCCTCAGGCACCAACTTTTCCACAGGGCATCAAGCACGTGGACTCTGACTTCCATTGCTCAGGCATGAAGCTTGTATCAGATGAGTTCTTTGTGCCTTGTCATTTGGGACCTGGTGCAGTGTAGGGCACTTACACCCACATGTCCTTTTATTTGTAACTTTCATTGGGTCTTCTGTGAAGTCCTAAATCGTCCAACCCTGCCGGTGGCTAGAGTCTCATTAGGAAGTGAGTCACCTTACTGGTCACCTGGCTCCTGAGGTTCCTTGCATAGCTGGGGCATTTGCTGAGACTTCCTTGGTCTCTGTCACCTCTAGACAGCCCAGGTCTGCTGAACCAACTAGCTTTGTGTTAATTAAGAAAAGGAAAACAACTAACCTCTCTCCAACCAACGTCCAATAGAAAGTGGAGAAGGGCATGCTTAGTCAGGCTCTTGCTTCTCACTACAGCCTCTTTCCAGATCCTTATTCGTGACAGGAATATTTGTGAGTGATTCTTGCACAGGAATTTAGGGACAAGGTTGAGATGGAGATGTTCCCCAGTGCATATGGAGCTAGCAGTATTTCTATAAAATCGAAAATAATTTTTCAGTAAAAATGAATTAGGTTGGAACTTGGACTTTGGTGAAAGATTTATATTCCTGAAAGTAGGAGGTGCTAGAGGGCTCATGGCAGCCCCCCTGGGACACCTGTGAGGCCCTGGGCTGGGCACAGCATGCATTGTGTCATATACTCAAGACCTTCACTGAGAGGACACTGAACCTACAAACTCATGTTTCTGAACCATTTCCCAGTCCCTTGCTTTGGTTATTTGATAGTTGTGTGTACATCAAGGTCACTTGTATGCCACATCGCTGTGACTAGGATTTGTAAGTTCCAGGTATCACATGCTTTCTAGACACTCTATTTCTAGACATCTGACCTTTAAATGGACACCAATGAGTGTTTCTTGTGCCTATTTGTTTTTAACTTAAAAGCTGAGAAATAAGCATACCACACAGCTCCAGAACCATTTGGTGGTTGTGGACTAGCACTACACAGCATGTAGCTCTTCTGAGTTCCTTCCTGTGCTCTGTTTACTTATTTATTTATTTTTTTGAGGCAAGAGTGGCAAGAAGGTGGACAAGAACGAGATGAGGTGAACATGTGATTCTGTCCTGTTTGATGACAGATGCTGGGAACATAGGTGAATGTTGGATTTACGACCCTCCAAACCCACATGCTGTGGTGAATTGAAGAATGGGAGCTAATAACAGCAGAAAAAGCTACTAATGCTGAGTACACGTGCTTCATGTTTTCTGTGTTACAGGCACTGTGATAGGCACTTTAGAAAATATTTATTTGCAAGTGTGTGTGCATGCACGTGCACACACTCGTTCATGCAGTGCCTGGAAAGTTCAGAAGAGGATGTCATATTCCCTGGAGCTGGAGTTAATGTGGTTGTGAGCAGCTTGAAGTAGGTACTGGGAACTGAGCTCTAGTCCTCTGAAATAGCAGCAAGCACACTTAGCCACTGAGCCTCCTCTCTAGCCCTGGTGTAAACACTTTATCTGGAATATCTTACACAGCCGTAATTATAATCTTGAGAGGGTAGGACTCCCCATTTCCTTTATTTTTTTGGTTAGAAAACTGAAGTTCAGAACAATTTACCCAATCTTAGAGAGTTGGTAACTGACAAGTACCAAACTAGAAATGTTTAATGGGATAGAAGTTAGATTGGAGTGGGGTGTGGATGTGGGTGTGGGTGGGGTGGGGGAATGGAGGGGGTGGTGGTGGGGGGAGTGATTGGTATGCTGTTTCTACTGTAGGCCACCAGGTGGCACTGTCAACTCAGGACAGCTTGGTTGCTGCCTTAGATGGACCCGCCTGCATTTCAGAGCCCACTGTGTAATGCTGACCTTGAAAGTTTGCAAACTAAATTTTCTCTGATTCTCTGCCCTATGGCTAAGGGTGCTCAATCTGGATATCAGAAGGTGGGAGCTGAGGGGAGCTTCTGTATTAGTTGCAGGAGCAAAACTGGCATGGAGTACCCTCTGATAAATCAGAGATTGACTGCAGCATTAGGTGTAGTGTTAAGTGGAGGCTCATGGTTCAGTCTGGGAATACTAGCTCCGTCTGTTAGCTTTTCTTCTGTGTGTTCCCCAGACTTTTCTAATCACTGGTTCCCATGCCTCCAAATCCTTATAACTAACACCATTGTTTGATGTACTTCGAGTGGTCCGCACACTACTGATGCCACTGATTCTGCTGTATGAGCTTAGGATACCATCATCTGGCCTGAAATGTGGGAGGGGGATAATTGTGGAGTGAGCTGAAATGTATTCCCTGGCTCATGTTTTCAGTGCTTGGTCTCCAGCTGACCTTGGGATGTTTCAGAAGCAGGAGATGAGTTAGAGGAAGTAGGTTTTCAGGGAAAAAGCCTTGTGCAGTTTGCTATCCCTGGCTGCTTCTTGTCTCACTTGCTGCTTCCTGACCTGCCATGATGTGGAATGAACCACACCGCTGTTTCTTCCCAGCCGAGCCCTCTGTAACCATAAGCCCAGACAAACCCTTTGCTCATTCTGTCATGTCTTTTGACAAAGGCTTACTAATACACCAGAACTACCCACTTCTATGTGGGGGAGACATTGGTCAACCTGGATTTCACAGACCCAGAGGACCATCCGATTATGTCTGTGAATTATTGTGTATGTCAGATGTGTTTAATGTAGCTGGCCAACAATTGGACGCCTGACAGCTGATGCTAAGGTTTTCTTTGATATTTGTTTCTTGCTAATTTATCTTGATGGTGGCTACACTAGTGAGGAACAAATGTCACTGGGCATTAGCAGGAGTTCTGCCTCCTCTTACTTTCCTTTGGTTTCTATGTGAAGCTGGTTGCCCTGGTAGTCAGGCAAAGGGAGGGCTGGATGGTGGATACTACCCATGAAATAGACTTCCTGCATGGTGCCCTTCATTTCCTTGCCTTACCCCAGATTTCAGAACCCATGTGGACCCATCAGGGGCCAGAGTTTTTAAATGATGCCAGGAGGGTGGGTAGGAGTAGAGGAGAAGAGATCTGGGCACAGGGACTGAGATGTTGCCTAAGTCTGCACTAGTCCCCAGGTCTCTGCTGATTACTTTAAGCAAAGCCCTTCACAGTCTCTGTGGGGGACTTCTGTCTAAGAGTTACAATCAGGGTAGCCTACAGCTCAGGAGACAAAGCTGAACAATGGGCTTTCCACTCAAGTTAGTTCATATCTGCGAGAAGCCCTACATCTGTTTTTTCCCACAGCTTAGGTTTGGAGATGAAGGAGAGAGTTGAGTCACCCTGCTGAGGGGAAAATGGGCCATTATCTTCCAGAGGAGGCACCTGTCCCAGATTTGACGGGCGCATGTTGTTCAGGTTAGTTTCTGGGTCTTGGAGGAATGGCTGATGGGCGGCATCCCACCCAGAGGTTCCTGGGAAGGTGGTGAATGTGATGAGAGGTACTTCATGGGATTGGACACCAAGGTTTTGGTACCCAAACCTCTCAGCATTCTCTAGCAGAGAAGGCCTGCTTCTCTACTGGGGCCAGGCACTTCCAGTTCCTTTCTGTCATGCACATAGCTGGGTTCAGAGTCACCTGGAGAAGAACCCTGCTGTGGTTTGGCTGTGGTTCATCCCCCCCAAAATTTGTATTTTGGGAGCTTGGTTCTTGGTGTGGTGGTGAGGTAGTGCATGGGAACTTTAAAAGGTGGGGCCTAGTGGGAGATAGTTCAGTCACCGATGCTCCACTGTCATGAATGAGTTAATGGTGCTTCAAG
Source organism: Rhynchomys soricoides (assembly GCA_019843965.1). Taxonomy (NCBI): domain Eukaryota; kingdom Metazoa; phylum Chordata; class Mammalia; order Rodentia; family Muridae; genus Rhynchomys; species Rhynchomys soricoides. Next base: position 8,533,884 of record JADRCH010000042.1, read on the forward strand.
TTGGTTGGTTCTTCTCGCTGGATTGGTTCTTTTCATGAATGGGTTATTATAAGGGAAGCCCACCTATTCCTCATTCCATGTAACTTGTTGAATTTCTATTTCTTTGCTCTTGTGGTGATGCAGCCCAGCTGGGGGTTCCCTCACTAGGGTTTGGCATCATGCTGTTAGATTCTCCAATCACCAGCATCATGTGCCAGGTAAATTTTTTTACTTACAAATTACCCAGACTTAGGTATTTTGTTATAGCAACACAAAACAAAGACAATTCCTTTTCTTTGAGCCAGAAAGTATGTTCAAGTCCCAGTAGGACCACATCAGAGTTCTGTGACTTTGAAAGACTCGCTTTACTTCTGGGAATCTTAAGTTTTCCACGTGTGCAATGGGGTGTGTATTTGTGTGTGTGGCATCGAATCCTATGTCACTTACCTTAGAAAGGTTGTGGTGGTTAATGCAGGGGACATGAATGTTGGTCAAACTGTAAGAGACAGTTGTCTAGATTTGCAGCTGCTGTTTGCCCATCTGTCAGGACCAGATTCTGACACAGTGAGAACCCTGTGTTTCCGGGAAGGCCCAGGTCATCACCACATCATGTTTGGATGTGAAATGTGCCCTGAAGACTTGTGTGTTGGAACACTTGGTCCCCAGTGGGTAGTGCTGCTTGGAGAGATGGTGGAAGCTTGAGTGTTAGACCATAGAGACAGTCCTTGATCATAGAGATAACCCTCCCTTCCTCCCTCCCTCCCTCCCTTCCTTCCTTCCTTCTTTCTATCTCTGCTTCTTGATCAGTGCTTGGTCAGAAGTCCTCTTTCAGGTTCCCGCTATCCCAGACCAAATCATTTTAGGTGAAATGCCTTGTTGTGATGGTCCATCTCTGGACTCTGTGGCCGGTGAGCCAAAGCAAACCCTTCCTCAAGTGATAGTGCCAGGTATTTGGTCACAGAGATGAGAAAAACCAACTGACCCAGTGCTGATGTCAAGATGAAGTTTTCAGTAGCAGAGTCTTGAGCTCTGATACCTTTGCTGGATGCTCTTATGAGACCAACTCACCTTCTACTTTTTCCAGCTGCTCCCTATTTTTTGAAGACTTGAGGGATCCACTTGGCTCCCCAGAAACCACACAGTACCTGCACAGCAAATGGAGCACCTCAGACTAAAGAGTGGCAGTGCATTTGTATCTGAAGGCAGTGCCCACTTTGGCTATAAACATCTCATGGTGTTGGTGTAAGTTGGGTGTACATGATCATCTTTGCTTGTTTGTGAACAAAAACTCGAGAGATCCTGCTTATTTTTGCCCCATCAAATAGCACTGACCCTCAGTACGTTTTTGAAAGGTGAAAGTTGACTTAGAGGGATAGGAAACCAAGCTCTTCCAAGCCCCTGGCTGGACTCCTAGCCACACCAAGCTTCAGAACAGACCTGAGCATCTGCAGCCATCCTTGCACAGTTTGTTATCTTTCCTATACAGCCAAACTCACCATCCGGGACAGACTCTTATTCTGTCTTGTTCTGTGACTTCATCCCGAAGAGCAGGGCAGAGCCAGGTATCCATCACACTCAGTCTATTGGTATCACGGTAAACCAGAAATAACCACGTTTATCCAAGGCTGCTATGGAGTCCACATCCCCTGTAATATGTAGAGGGGACAAGTGCTACCTGTTGGCTCAGCATCTCTCATCTTTGCTGTCCTGTTCCAGAGCTGCAGCCCCACAGGCTGTTGAGATTCTCTGACAGGACCAAGTCCAATGTCAGAGTTTTGAGAAAATTATACAAAACAACTGTGACCTTAAAGAGCTAAAATATTTGATTGTGGTGTTGCAGTGAGAATTGTTTAAGAGTGAAAGAGAAATCCTCCTGTGAGTTCCTCTCTCCTCTTCTGCTTTCTTCCTCCTTCCTCTCCCCTCTCACCGCTTCCTCCCTCCTCCCTCCTCTGTCCTCCCTCCTCCCTCCTCTCTGACCCTTTCCCCCCTCCTCCCTCCCCTCCCCCTTTCTTTCCTCCTTCCTCTGTCCCTTTTCACCCCTTTCTCCCTCCTCCCTCACCTCCTCCCTGCTTTCCTCCCTCCCTCCTCCCCCTTTTCATCTTTCCACTGACAGCTTAAGGAAAACAAGGCATATGAGGGTAAAATGGAGTCACTAAATAGAAATGGAAGGGAAATTGGATTTTATAATTTTTGACTGTGTGAGCACTGGAGTTTCAGGCTTCACTTTACCTCTTTGAAACACAGGCAAGCAGACAGATACAGAACTATGAAGGGATTGGTACCAGGTGAACAACCTTTTAGAAGGTTTTCTTCCCTGGGGCAGCAGGATAAGCCTGCTGTGATCTCCACAAAGGGTATGTGTTGTGAGAATGTAGGAAGTGACAGTGTATCACTAGCCATCTCGACATTTGTCAGAACAGCAGGATTCTGTGAAGCAGAAAGGATGAAGGAGCTCTTCCAGGGAAATGGGCTTGATTGTGTCAGGAGTTCCTACTAAGACAGAGAAGGCTTTAGGCATGTGAGACAAAGCCTCTTAATAAATGAGAAGCCAGCAGACCTTGGGGATGGCATTTAACTTCTCCTTAAAGGGCACGGAGCTTTACCAGCTCTGGATGTGTGGCCCACCTGCTTGCCATTCCTGTCTGTCCTTCCTCAGATCCTGGTGATCATTTAGTGCAGTACTGCCTCATGCCTATGGGGATGTAGGACAATTGATGTTGTTTGGGAAGGTTGTGGAATCATTAGGGGGTGGATGGAGTCTTGCTTAAAGGAAGTGGGTCACTGAAGGTGGGCCTTGAGGTTTGATAGCCCAGCTTCAGTTTCTGCTTCCTGAATGCAGATGCAGTGTGGCCAGTCATCATGGTCTCCCACCACCATGGACTGGACTGTACTGCTCCTAAAACTCTGAACCCAAATCACCCTTTCTCCTTTAGTTGCCTCCTGCCGGGTAGTTGGTTACAGCACCAAGAGAATAAATACACATGAAATACCCAGTGTTGTTGTGATCTTAAATCAGGTCTTTGACTCTCCCCAAAGTAGTCCCAAGTGCACTTGGGAAAACTGGACTATGGGTTGATAATTAGCTAACAATATTGCATTTCTTTTTTCTCAACTTTAATTTTTGTTTGTATGTGTGTATCTTTCTGTGTGCACAATACACTCTTGTGGGTGTTCCTGGAGGTCAGAAGAGGGCCTTGGATCCCCTGGAGTTGGAGTTATAAGCAGTCATGAGCTGCCTGATGTGTGGGTTCGTAATTGAATTTCCATACTGTGTAAGAGTAGCAAGCACTGGGCATCGCTGAGCCATATCTTCATCCCCAATGGTATTGTATTTCTGTTAACACTCCAGAGAATGAGCTGAAGGAGATGACTGAGTAGTCAAAGCAGGGGCAGTGCTAATGTGAGGACTGATGTCTAGATCCACAGAACCCAGGCAAAGCTGCCCATGGAAGTGTACAGCTGTAACCCCAGTGTTCCTACAGTGATACGGAAGATGGAGACAGGAGAACCTCTGGGGGCTTGAGCATCAACTCGCCTGGGATACACACAGAAGCAATGAGAGGCTGTCTCAAGGTAGATGGTGAGAACTGACATCTGACACTGCTTTCTGACCTTTACATGCATGCCATGGCATGCACACATCTGCACTCACACAAGGACACACCTACACACATATACATCATGAGCATGTGAAAACCCTCCAGAGAAGCTCGGTGTGGTGGCGCTCGACTTTGATCTTAGCACTCAGGATGAAGAGGCAGGGAGAATCTCTGAGTTCAAGGCCAGCCTGGTCAACAAAGAGAGCTCCAGGACAGCTAGGGTTGCGCAGAAAAACCTTGTCTTGGAAAGGAAAAAAACGTATATTTGGGCTGGAGAGATTGGTTCAATGGTTAAGTGCACTGGCTGATCTTCCAGAGGACCCAGGTTCAATTCCCAGCACCCACATGGCAGCTCACAACTCCAGTTCTAGGGGACATGATACCTGATACTCTCACACAGACATATCTGTAGGTAAAACATCAATGCACATAAAATAAAAATAACAAATCATTAAAAAAATAAAAACATCTAGAGTGTGAAAATTGTGATCTAGGTTTAGGTGCCTGACCATCCTACTTTTCCCATATGTGGGTCTCTAGGGCTCACAGGTCTGCAAATCACCTGAAATGTTTCGTGGAGACAGGCATTTCTGCTCACGTAGACAGTAATGGGCAAACATGACAACATGTTGATAATTAGTCAAATGTAATGATGCAGCCAGGCAAGGTGATGCATGTTTGTAATCCCAGCATTAGAAGGCTGAGGCCAGAAGATGAGGAGAGCAGGTCTAAGGCTGTTCAGAAGACCCTGTGCTAATAAAAATTCCAATGCATAAAATAGAACAACATAGGGATGGGGTGTGGGAGTATGTGGCTCGGTTAACGAAGTGCTTGCCATGGCAACATGAGGACCTGAGTTTGACCCCCATAGAGCTCATGTTAAAAAGCAAAAAATAAACAAACACACAAACAAAAAACAACCCAGGCAGGTTATGTGAGGCAAAGGCAGGTGAGTTTCTGTGAGTTCAAGGTGGTGTACTTACAGAGTTCCAGGAAAGCCAGGGCTATGTAGAGAGACTCTCTCTAAAAACCAACCCCAACCCCAACCCCAACCCCAACCCCAACCCAAACCAAACCAATAGTCAGAAAAACCAGACACGTTGGAGGGTTCTGGTAATCCCCGAGCAGAGGAGGTAGGGACAGGTGGTGTACTGGGGTTTCCTGGCCAGTCAGTATACTTGAAATGGTGAGCCCAGATTCAGGTAGAGACAGAGGAGGAGAGTAATGGAAGAAGACCCCCAACATCACACTCTGGTCTCTATACTCATACGCACACATGTGCATCTCCACACATGTGTATACATGAGTATGTATACATTTCCCCACACAAGATAGAATGGACATAAATAATAAACATACCTTTGAAATTCACAGTGAAGAGTTACTGTTCCCAGTGTGCTGTTGATTAGAAAAATGAACCAAGACAAACACATTTAAAACAAAGAGACAGCTGGGCAGTGGTGGCGCACGCCTTTAATCCCAGCACTTGGGAGGCAGAGACAGGAGGATTTCTGAGTTCGAGGCCAGCCTGGTCTACAGAGTGAGTTCCAGGACAGCCAGGGCTATACAGAGAAACCCTGTCTCGAAAAACCACCCCCCCCCCCCAAAAAAAAAAAAAACCCAAAGAGACAACCCACCAGAGCACTGGACGAAAGAAGACAAGCTGACTTTGGCAGATCAAAGCACGTGCAGCCAGCAGAGCCAGAAACTGAAACTTTACCAGTGTTTAGAGCTTCTTAATTTTCATTTGAATGGAAACTCAATTATTCATGTATCAGACTGGAAATATAAATCACTTGATACTAACTAGAACCTGGGTTCCTTTCCCAGTACCCACCCAGTACTCATGTGGTGGCTTACAGTCTCCTATAACTCCAGCTCCAGGGAATTAGATGCCATTTTCTGGTTTCTGAGGGCATGTTTTTTCTCTCTCTGTCTTTGTCTGTCTGTCTTTCTTTCACACACACACACACACACACACACACACACACACACACACAAATCCTAAAAATGTTCATGCATGCTGACAGAAAGTTCTGTTTTGGGAGTGCATGGACTAAGGACAGGTGTCAGTGAAGACAAGGCATACGAAAGGCTATAGTTTATAATTGCCCCAGAAAACAATGAGCACAAAGCCAGCCTTGGGACAGTCAGGGTGTAACAGGGAGTGACTGGGGAAACCATGGTCCTTCCAGGTCCTATTGGGTCATTTATTCATTCAATGGCTGGCTGTAAATCCTTTAGCATCTATCATGTATCAGGAATTTCTGTGAATACCAGGCATGTATATGCTAATGTCTGTGCATTTGTGTGTGTGTGTGTGTGTGTGTGTGTGTGTGTGTATGAGTGTATGTGTGTATGAGTGTGTGTATGTGTGTGTGGTATGTGGTGTGTGTGTATGAGTGTATGTGTGTAGGAGTGTGTGTGCATGTGTGTGTGGTGTGTGGTGTGTGTGTGAGTGTGTGTGTATGAGTGTATTGTGCTATGTACATATATTATGTATGTATGGTGTGTGTGTGTAGCAATCGAGAGATAATCACCAAAAAGAAACCATTGCAGCAGCTGTCAAGAGATGATACATGCTACAAAGAAAACAAGAAGGAGACAGCAAAAGAGGAGCTGGATGGAAGCCATACTGGATGAGGTGCTCAGGGGAGATTTCTCCAAGGTGACATGATGCCAATTAAGACAAGATCTTGGTGGACAGTGTTCTAGACAGATTTGTCAGCAAGTGCCAAGGCCCTGGGGTAGGAGTAATGCTGGAGGAGTAGGCAGAACAATGTGATTTCACATGAGAGACAGCACAGCATCTTTCTGAGTCTCAGTTACTCTGCTTACTGTGGTAGGTCCAGCTCCAGTCTTTTCCTAGCCTCTCTGAGTAACAGATTCTGATGCTTGTGCACACGTGTTGTTCACGAACTTTGTAATGCTACTTTTAACTTCCAGAAATCAACTTAAGAACCAAATATTCGTGCTTAATTCTTTCTAAAAGCTTTAAAATTAGAAAAGTAGAAAATTGGAGACTAGAGTGGTGAGAAGGCTCAGTGGCTCAGAGCACTGGTTGCTCTTCCAGAGGATCCTGGTTCATTTTTCAGCACCCATGTGGCAGCTCACAACTGTCTATAATACCAGTTCCAGAGGATCTTCTGGGTTCTACAGGCACTGCATGTACATGCTGTACAGACACACATGCAAACAAAACACCCATCCACAGATTATTATATAAATAAATAAATAAATAAATAAATAAGAAAGAAAGAAAATGAAAAGTCACATCTGTGGCTTGCACCAGAATCCTGAAGCAGAGAGAGCCATAGTCATCAAAGCAGTGGAGATCGTGTTAGGTGTTCAAGTGCTTCTGGTGTCCAACATTTTCTTTTATTCCCTTCCTGGTATGAAAAAAATCTTTTCCAGGCAACTATTTAGGTGGTTTCAAAACTCAGCTCCCTTTAGGACAATTTCTCCCAGTCCTCACGAGCCTCCAAAGGTGGTACCAGCTGCAGAGGCAAGGCTGGGAAGGGACTCGGGCTTACTCTCTTTTCCCAGTATCTTTCCTGGTGCCAGGCAGCAAATCCCTGAGCCATGTGTGTGCTGTGCATCTTGTCTCCTGGGTCTGGCAGGCTTGCTCATTGAGGAGTGACAAGGGACCCTTCAGAGGGTGGAGTGATGGGCTCTGTTTACAGTTGAGCACACCATGCTTATATTTCTCCTCAGCTCCAGGTGTCTCCACTGTCATGGGTGACTCCCAGATGTTTTCCCCAGATGTCTAATGGCTCCTCTCATTGCTTTCTTCACTCCCATAGCTCCATCATGCCAGATGTGGAGACTCATGCCAGGGACCAGGATGGCCTTGAGATATGCAGCTGAGAACAAGTCTTGCTGTCACAGTCCATCTTCTGTTGCTGTAATGAAATGTCCAAGGTGCGTCACAGAGAAAGAGCTTCATGTCTCAGAGTTTTGCAGACTGAATACCCAAGGCCAGGCAGCACCATCAACTGGACTTCGGGGTAGGACCTTTTGGCAGTTGGGATCAGAATGGGGGCAGGGCACATATGGAAGAGCATAGTCTGTGGGACAAGAACCCAGAGGGACTCAGGAGCCCGACTCACTACCCACATATAGAGCATTGAACCCAGTGTTTTCCTTTTGCAACTAAACAAACTCTTTACTACTGAGTTGTGCTCCCTGCACCTTGCTATTTATAGCAACCCACTCTCATAGGAAAAAATGCAGAGAGACCTGTATCAATCCCTTCCATGGATAGTGGTCCCAGTGACCCCCATCACCTCCTGCTCAGTTCCAGCTCCCTCCCCTCCATGTTATCTCTTTTAAAATTTTTATTTTATGTGTATGAATGTTTGCATGCATGTATGTCTGCTGCTGCCCATAGACACCAGAAAAGGGCATTGTATCCCCTGGAACTAGAGTTATAGGTGGTTGTGAGGGACCATGTGGGTGCTGGGAATCAAACCTGGGGTCCTTTGGAAGAGAAGCCAGTGCCCTTAACAGTTGAGCCATGGCTCCAGCCCCTCAGTCCCAATTCTTAAAGGTGTCACTTTGGGGATCAAGCTTACAGCATATGAACCTTGAAGGATGCATTCAAACATCCAAACCAGAGCTCTGCACTGATCATCCAGTCATTCCCTCATCTTCACCTTCCCTGTTCTTCTGCAGCACAGGCAGAGCCAGGAAATTACTGTGCCTTTGGCAACACTGCTGGTGGTGATTTCTCTAAAACCAATACATCCTAGGGCTGGAGAGACAACTCAGTGGATAAAAGCACTTGCTGTGGAAACTTGAGGATCTGAATTCAGGTCTCCATGTAAAAGTTGGGTATGGACACACACACACACACACACACACACACACACAAACAAAATGAAATCAAGATTAAAAAAAAAAGCAGGCTGGAGAGCAATGAGTGATGATAACATTTTTGTAGTTCAAACAGGAGAATTCATGCTTATGTTTTCTATAATTCTCATATATAATACAGAACAACTAACTGTTTACTCAGAGGGCATCTGCCTGAGAATGGGTAGCAAGAAAGTAGGTTTTCCTTTGTGTTGGACTATGCTGTTGACAAGTCCTAATGAGCATCCAGGACAAAGATATTTCATTATTGTTTATTTAAAAAGGTGGGTGGAAGGAAGACACCTGGAGGCCCTCCTGCTGTGTGGTCCTCTCTCAGAGGGGAGCCACTCCAATGCGCAAGTATGTGGTGTAGAGATGGGAGAGGAAGAGAAGCAGAACAGTTTGAACACTATGAAGAGATGAGGAACTGGAGACTTGAGGATGGAGAGGAACAGCCTGATGTCAGTAGCCCGCACAGCCACCTGAGGCCATGGTGAAGTCCTGCCCTATGCTGCAGCTGAGGCCCATGTCTAGGTCCGTGGCTATGCAGCAGCAGCAATCTGTGTCGATGCTCGTAGCTCATATTACCACTGAAGGCCATGCTGATGGTCTGGCGGCAGCCTGGTGCCATGTTGATATCCAAGACATGCGCAGAGCTTGCCCCGCCCTCACTGGCTGCAGCACTCAGGAGAGGGGGCTCTGCACCTCACCTGGGTAGCACAGTAGAGCTGGCCCTGGTGTCAGAGGACAGGTGAGTCAGCCTGATGCTGCGAGAACCGGAGAGCTGTCCCTGTCCTTCTCCCGCTGCTGTGTTATTGGGTGGGCTGGGGCTGGCCTGGGCAGTGCTGGAGGGCTCACCCTGGTGGTGTAAGCATGAGAGAGCTGGCAGGCTGACACTATTGGCTACCACCCAGGCCCACATCCAGGGCTTTGAGTTGGCCCACCCAATATCAACTCCATCTGTGTACTGTTGGGAGTACGTGAAGGGGCTTGTGATCTCCATGACACAGGGCAACAATAGGATATCCCAGAGTAGTCCCGGTAAAATTCAGTATTGATAGTGAAGCAGAAGCCAGAGGCCTGGAACCAGATCAATGACTCACTGCAAAACAATATGGGCAGAAGGGTACATTGTGGGACACACTGTGACACACTACGGGTTCCATGACAAGATGTTTTGTTGTTGTTTTTATTTCATTATTTTATTTTTAGTTTTTTATTTTCTTGTGGGGGAGGTTGCAAGGGCAGAGGACAGATACAAAGGGATGGGAAGATGAGTGGGACTGGGGTGCATGATGTGAAATTCACACAAAATCAATAAAAAGTTAAAAAATGCAATAAAGAGGAAAATAATTATAATGTAAAGATTAAAAAAAAAAGAAGTCAGTTAACCTTGACCACAGTTAACCTTGGCCACAGTTGGCCTTGGCCACAGTTAACCTTGGCCACAGCTAACTTTGACCACAGTCAACCTTGATCACAGTGAACCTTGGCCACAGTCGACCTTGACTACAGTTGACCTTGGCCACAGTTAACCTTGACCACAGTCAACCTTGGCCAAGGTTAACTGTGGCCAAGACCACAGTCGACCTTGACCACAGTTAACCTTGGCCACAGCTAACCTTGACCACAGTTAACCTTGGCCACAGTCAACCTTGATCACAGT
>JADRCH010000042.1:8545498-8710839 GCA_019843965.1 Rhynchomys soricoides
ATTTTTGTCTATAGTTTAACATTTCCTAGAGTTCTACAATGTATTTTGATCATGTTCATCTTTCTACTTCTCCCTCCCACATGGATCTGCCAACATTCCCCCTCTCACCTTCATATGCTTGTTTTCTTCCTTCTCTTCCTCCTCCTTTTTAAATAGTCCAGTGAGTCCAATTGGTGCGGCTGTGTGTGCATAGGCGTAGGACCACCCATGGATGACATAATAGAGACCATAGCCCTGAAGAAAACTGGTGCTCCCTCCCCTGAAGTGGAACTTAAGGGTTCTTTGGAGAGTCAGTTGTGTTGGATGGTGTGTTGCTGGGGCAAACCCATGGAGTGTTTTCCTGAAGTAGACACAGGTGAAAGACTAAGGCAGGCTTGTGAAGGAATGTTTCATTGAAGCAGACACAGGAGAGAGGCTGTTCTGCTAAAGCAAGCGTGTGAAAGGACAGTGATGAAGGATTCTTTGCTAACGACATGAGTGTTTATTGGTCTGCCTTACCATGCGTAGTTGAGCTGCATTTGTCAGAACTCCTTGGACTCCGACTGATTGGATGCACGCGCCGAGGCAAGACCTATGCCATGGAGGACAGGTGGTATAAATAGGATTCGACAGAGTGGCAGGGACAGAGCTTAGCTTGCTGGCACAGCTAGCTGTGCAATGGTTGTGGGTCTCAAGTCTTTGCTGATCTTTGCTTCCCTGAGAGAGGCACAGCCAAGAACTTCTCCTGGTGTCCCTCCATGTCCCTCCTGCCGACTCGTGCTGAAGCTGAGGCCTGGCTGTCTCTGCTAGGTTGTGTCACTGCTGCTGCTAATCTGATTCTACCTAACTGGACTGCTGGTGAATCTGTGAAGTGTTTATGAGTGGATTGAGCTACTGCTGCCTGCTAACCTGTGACCTGAACTGCCGATTTCTAGACTACACAGATAGGAGTTGCTCCAGGGAACCTTTCTAAACAGGTCTGTTTCCCCCATATCCTTTCTTTCCCACTACCTCTGGTGGGTGGTGGGCTACAAGAGAGGTTAAAACATTTAAAAAACATCATTAAAAATAAGAATAAAAAAATTAAAATTACACTCCCCCAGCAGCCATCAACTGTTAATAGTTTTTTAGCTAGTCTAGTGGCTGTGTACCCCGATTCTGGCTTGATCCTGGGCAGGCCTTATGCAGGGACCTACAGCTGCTGTGAATTCAAGAGTGAAGTATCCAAGTCATATCTGGACGACAGTGTTCTTTAGCAGTCCTCCCCACCCTCTAGCTCTTATGCTCTTTCTGCTCCCTCTTCGGCAGTGCTCCCTGAGCCTTCAGGGGGTTGAAACAGGTGCTCTATTTATGGCTGAACTCTTGCTCTTGCTCATCATTTATCTTTCCAGCATTTAAAAATAAAAGATTTTCTCTCTCTCTCTCTCTCTCTCTCTCTCTCTCTCTGTGTGTGTGTGTGTGTGTGTGTGTGTGTAGATGTTGGAAGATGGTGCAGTGTCTGAGGAAGCCAGAAGAAGGCATCCAATTCCTTGGAACTACATTTACAGGCTATTGTGAACTGCCTAATGTGGGCTCTGGGAATTGAACTCTGGACCTCTGAAAGAGGACTGTGCACTCAATCTTCAGTTGATCACTCCTGCCCTTTATTCTCAACATTTAAATCAGTTGTGAGTCTCTGCATTAACTGCTGCCTGTCACACAAAGAAGCTTTTCTGTCTGAAGGCTCACCACAGCACTAACGGTATGAGTACAAACACACATTTAGCAGGAATTTTGTCAGTACAGCCATCCAGCTAAATAACAATAGTGTGTTCTCTCTTCCCAGGGCCCATGACCACCTCACCACCAAGTTTACGGTAGCAGGTATAGATTCCCACCTGAATGAGATTCAGACCCCTTCAGGAAATAGTTGGCTATCCCTATAACAGTACTACCACTTGTGTGCTTTCTTGGTTGCTTTCTGTGTCTGATTACTAGGCTCTATCTTCTTTTCTGAATATTAAAAACAAAACAAAAAACCAAAACCAAAACCCAAAAACCAAACCCAAAACCCTTCGTCACTCCATCATGCTCCAGGCTTATCTTGTTTCTGGCCTAGAGTTAGACACACCTATTTCCCCGAGGAGCCCTGGTTCTAGAGACCAAGGCTGAGGCACAGGTGATATATTCTCTTTTGATTGTCCTTAGAACTTTACCACGTGTCCCATTAGGCTACGAATCCCATCTTGAGTGGTGGCCTTGGGTCTTTCCTACCATGTTATTTCTGGGACCTAAGATACCTGCTATTTGTTGAAGAACTTGAGTTTTCTGGGAGACATTGTAGCTTTGTTCTTGCCCTGTTAATAGCCACTCTGAATTTACTGTTGTGTGAGGTGTCATACAGCTGGATCAAGAACATGAGTTGGAATCCTGTGTAGTGGTGTATACCTATAACCCAAGCATGTGGGAAGCTAAGGCAGGATAGTGAGTTCAAATCCAGCTTGGGCTACATAGAAAGCCTGTGTCCGTGAAAAAAATCATCTAAGGAAAAAAACCCTTTAGGTGTGTCTTAACTCTTCATCGTTGTGAATTCACTAATTCCTCCCACAGTGGAGACACCTGTGGGATAGTCACTGAGTGTCAGACCATCAGCAGCCACCCGTAATCCATGAATCTTTTCAATCCCCAGACCCCCTTTACAAGGGATACATGAAAAGGAAAATGCACAATAGGAAAAATCCCCTAAGCAAATGTACTGCTTCCCCTCCTACGTACTCCTCACCACATGCTCCCCAGCCAGATGTGTTTCCCTCCCACATCAATCAGTCTCTTGGCAGACACCAGCTGGGCATCATAATTCACTTCAGTTGAATTACAGTCAGATTTCACAACGGAAGGGTGCTGTACTGATAGACTGTCCCTAATTCAGATGCCAAGGAGCAAACCAGGGTCTCTGGAATTCCTGGCTCACTGGTCCCCTCAACTCTTTCTTCCACTTGACCATTGACTAGAGAAGCTCCCAGAACCCAGAGCATCTCTCTACTCAATGTTTAACTCCTTGTTAAAAAGGATGCTTCAGCTGGGCAGTGGTGGCGCACGCCTTTAATCCCAGCACTTGGGAGGCAGGGGCAGGTGGATTTCTGAGTTCGAGGCCAGCCTGGTCTACAGATTGAGTTCCAGGACAGCCAGGACTACACAGAGAAACCCTGTCTCAAAAAACCAAAAAAAAAAAAAAAAAAAAAAAAAAAAAAAAAAAAAAAAAAAAAAAGATGCTACAAAGAATACAGGCGAACACCACCCTCAAGGGAGATGGCAGGTATGGAGGACAGTCATGTGACGTTCCCACCCTCTCTGGGGCAGTGCCATCCTGTGCTCAAAGCTCCTTTAATTTTATAGTTCAGGAGCCTTTACAGAATATTCATCACTCAGGCACAATCAACAGAGCTTTGAGACCCTTCTCCTCTCTGGAAGATGGGGTAGCAGTGAACCTGACTGTCCCCACTTTCTAACCATGGCTTGTTCTTTCTGGGATAAGCCCCTGTCCAAGATTCCACCAAGAGTGTTCTTATTAGAACCAAAGATGCCTCCACTGCCTAGGGAATTCTGGGGCACTGGGAACTCTGTCAGGCAACCAGACTGGGTAATAGACCATTTGAACAAAAGATTCTCCTATCAACCCTACTGCTCAGGAGATTGAAAGGCTTTAAAGTGGTGGTGTGCTAAGGCCTGGTGTAGGAACCAAACTATATGTATTTCTACAAGATTGTATAGAAAGCTACATTGTCGCCATCTTCTCTGTTTTTCCCACCTATTTTCCTATGCAAAAGCTGGACCAATCACTCCAAGCTCTCTTCTAAAGCAGAGCCTCTAAGCTGCTCTCCAAGCTCCCTGCCTTAAAAATTTTACTCTATGTATCTATATATTAATGTATCTGTGTATCTGTGTGTATGTATGTATCTGATGTGTGCATATGTGTATATAAGTACATATGTGTGCATATATGTGTATTTATATTTATAAGTATATATAAATATAAATAAATATATATGTGTGTATATATGTGTATATGTGGACATGTATGTGCAAATGTGAAAATGTGTGTGTCTGTATGTGTATATGTGTGTTTGTGTGAGTGTGCATGGAGTATAAATGTGTCATGGCACATGTCAGGGACAGCTTCTGGGAGTTAATTCCCTGCTTTCACCGTGTGGGTTCCAGGGATTGAACCGAGGTTATGAAGCTTGGTGGCAAGCTCCTTAATACACTGAGCCTTCTCGCTGCCTTCCAACTGCTTTCTGTTGGAAACCAGATCTTTCCATCTCTGAACTTCAAGGCTTCTGAGCCAACATCTACACTATGGAATTTACATTTTCCTGGCTGTTCTCACAGATGAGTATTACACGCTTCTATAACACTGTGTTAACCTCAGACAGGGTTGTATGTCTGTCAGTAACGACAAGACTTCAGTTGTTCAAAGGGAATTGGAAATTACCAAAATTAAATTCTCATTCTAAAGTAATGTTAAATTCTAGGAAGGGGGAAAACCCAGCAAATAAATTAAATTAGTTGGTCAGAAGGAACAGAAATGATAAAAATTAAATTTTAGTTGTAAAATTATATGTAGAATGGAGCTTAAACCTAATACTAAATGGTATTTGGACTTTATTCCCAACATTTTAAATGCCTATCTATCTGTCTGTCTGTCTGCCTGCCTGCCTGCCTGTCTATCTATCTATCCATCCATCCACTTTACATCCCGACAGCAGCCCTCCCTCCCTTCTCCTCACAGTCCCCCCTCACATAGCCTCTCCTCCCATTCCTCTACCCCTTCTCCTCTGAGAAGAGGGAGCCTCCCTCCCCCCCACCAGGCACTGCCTACCACATTGAGTCACTGCAGGACAAGGCACATCCTTCTCCACTGAGGCCAGACAAGGCAACTCAGTTAGAATAGGATCCACAGGCAGGCAACAGAGTCGGGGCCAGCCCTGGCTCCAGTTGTTGGGAGACCCACATGAAGACCAAGCTGCACATCTGCTTTTTATGTGTGGGGGTGGGGTGGACTAGGTCTGGCCCATGAATGTGTTTTAGTTGGTGGTTCAGTCTCTGGGAGCCCCAAGGGACCAGCTTAGCTGACTCTGTTGGTCTTCTTGGGGAATTTCATTCCCTCTAGGTGCCATATTCCTTCCCCCAACTCTTCTGTAAGACTCCCTGAGCTCCATCTAATGTTTGGCTGGTTGTGGTGACATACACTTTTAACTTCAGTACTGGGAGGCAGAAGCAGGAAGATCTCTGAGTTTGAGACCAGCTTGGTCTACAAAGTGAGTATTAGAACAGCCAGGGCTACACAGAGAAACTGTCTTGAAAACTTAAAACAACATTTAGGCCTACATCTGTTCTTCCGAGAGGAGCCCATGAGGGGAAAGGGACAAAAAGATGGGGAGCATGACAGGTGGGGCTTGTTTCTCTGCAAGGCAGCACTCTTGCACACTCTCTCACACTCTCCCACACTCTCCCACAGTCCCACGCTGTGCTCTCCCATGCAGCCTCCTCTCATCCGGGAAAGATATTCTCACTGGGGAAGGGTCACCCTCTGTTAATGTCCTTACTCACCCTAGGAAGGGGGCATCCTGACAATGTTTCAGAAGACTTGGAGTTGTATTTGGGGCTCATGTCAGGCCTTCTTGAACTTCAGAAATCAAATGCAGTTCATGTTCATTAATTTTGTTTGTTTGTGGCATTTAGAACCCCCGAGCTCTGCATTATCAATGGTGACATTAAAAAGGCTCTCAGGCTCTCCTTCTTAATAAGAAATAATTTGTAGGCATCAAACATGCCATTTATATATTTTTTAAATGGAAGACAAATGTGTAAACAATACAAAAACTAGCCATGAGGGAGAGAGGATAGGCAACGGTGGGTGGGAAGTGCCCCTCAGGCAGGGAAAGATGCAGACTCAAAGTGTCTCAGCATTCTGGCTCACTTGTGAATATTCAAATATGCAGGTTACTTAAAGAGCATTATGTAACATCAGGTGCTTATTGTATTAAAAATTGGTCTCATCCTTGTGATGAATCTGTGTGGGCGACCCTAGTTAAAATCCCTAGTAATGGAGGATATGGAGCCTGAACCAGCCATCTTGGGTAACCAGGCATGACTTCCAATGGAGGGATTGAGACACCAACCCAGCCACAAAACCTTTGATCTACAATTTGTCCTGACTACAAGATATGCAGGAATAAAGATGGAGAAGAAATTGAGGGAACAGCTAACCAATGACTGGTCCAGCTTGAGACCCACGCCATGAGAGGGAGCCCACCCTCGACACTGCTAATAATATTCTGCTATACTTGCAGACAGACGCCTAGGATAACTGTCATCAGAGAGGCTTTGTCCAGCAACTGACAGAAACAGATGCAGAGACCCATAGCCAAACATTAGGCAGAGATTGGGGAATCTTGTGGAAAAGGGGGAGGAAGGATTGTAGGAGCCAGAGGGGTCAAGGACACCACAAGGAAAGCTACAGAAATCAACTGACCTGGGACAACAGGGACTCACAGAGATTGAAGCCAACCAGGGAGCATGCATGGGACTGACCTAGGCCCTCTGCACATATGCTCTAGTTGTATAGCATAGTCTTCAAGTCTGACTCCTAACAGTGGGAGCAAGGGCTATCTCTGACTCTGTTGCCTGCCTTTGGGACCCTTTCCTCCTATTGGGTTGCCTCATCTAGCTTCAACAGGAGAGGATGAGCCTAACGTTCTTGCAACTTGATAAACCAGGGCTGGTTGATAGGCATGGGAGGCCTCCCCTTTTCTGAAGAGAAACAGAGGAGAAGTGGATGGGGGTAGGTGGAGGAGAATGACTGGAAGGAGAGGAGGGAGGGAAACTGTGGTAGAGATATACAGTAAATAAATGAATGAATTAAAAAATTTTCTGACAGAGGCAAGTGGAGGGGAATGGGTTTATTTTAACTCTTGGTGTCTGTTTATAAAAACTAAAGTTAGCAGGTGTGGTGGTGCACACCTTTAATTCCAATATGTGGGAGGAAAAGGCAGTCAGATAGATCCCTGAGTCCAAGGCTAGCATGGTCTACAGAGCAAGTTCCAGGATAGTCAGGGCTACACAGACACCCCTCCTCTCAAAGCTCCCCAAACCCCAAAGTTAGCATACAAGTAATAATTATGATGTGTTTATGCATGTGTCACTATACTTTGTTCTCCTTTGGCCCCTGCCGCCCACTCTCATCCCCACCCCTCGTTGGTTTGCTTCTTTTCCCGAGATAGGACCCCTTCTCCCTTTCTCTCCTCTCTTAGGATCCCACCCTCCTTAACTTCTTTCTCGTTCTGTAACTCCTCCCATCATATGAGGTCAAACGCGTATAGACACTCAAATGCACACATATTGCTCCTGCATTTGTAATTTTAAGTCTGCCTGCGAAAGGAAACATATCCATCTCTTCAAGTCTGGCTTAGTTTGCTTAACACAACAATTCCTAGTTCTACCCATTTTCCTGCACCTCACGATCTCATCTCCATGGGTAAATAGAATCCCAATGTGCGTGTGCACCAACTGGTCATCATCCTCTGTTGATGGACAGCTAGGCTGCTTCTCTTCCCTGTGCTGTGACTAGCAAGGCAGTGAGCACAGATGTGCCAGCACCCCTGTGGTGTGTTGGCTGTGAGCCCTTCAGGTTTGTAGGCGTCAATGATAGAGTGAGATCATACAGTCACTCTGGTTTGTCTTTCTGAAGACCATACACACCAGAGTCTCTACAGCAGTTCGAATTCCAACTAACAGTGGTTAAGGGCTTTGCTTCTCTTTCCCTGAATCCTCCCTAGCATCCGTCATCATTTGCTTTCTTGGTGACACTGGCTCACAGTTTGGGAGGGCTTTGTCTATGGCTACCTAGATCTATGCATTTTGGTGGGCTATCCTGGTGGTGAGATTGTTTGGAAGAGGAGGCTCTTGCACAAGAAGCAGAGAGAAGTGGTATAAAGGAGCCAGGGCAAAGTCTAACCCCTAAGAACACGTCCTCAGTGACCCATTCCTGCCAAAGAGGGCCCGCTTCCTCCCTTTGAAACCTTCTAAAGAATGCTAGCACAATGCGAATCCATCAAGGGATCAATCCACTCACAAGAGCCTTCAGAAGCAAATCTCTGGACCTACCACCACAGCCACATCCAGAGATGTGCTTTGCTAATGATGTAGGCACCTTTCAATCTAGTCAATTTGACAATCAATATAATACCATTTATATAAATCACGGACAATATGATTGAATGAGCCACTTACAGCCTGAGAACTTTGTGTCTCAGACACTGTGATAGCCACCCACAGGCTCCCATTAGGCTCATTTCTGTTTCCTCTGACCTTCCAGGAGTCACCTCAGCCATGTTCTCGTCCTTTATTTTCTTAAGAACAGTTAGAAAGAATTGCATGGCTCTTTGGGCCAGCAATCCTGCCCTTGGCACCCATCTCCCAGAAATAAGAGCCACAGTATGTCAAGATGTTTGTAGTAGGATGCTCACTGAAGCGTTGTTTGTAGCAAAAGAAAGGGAGAGAGTGAAGATTCATGATGGACAGCCTTGCAGGCACCCACACCATGGCATTCTCTTCAGGCAATGATGGATGATGCCTCAGAGCTATTGAGAGGCTTTGGGAGGCTTCTGTGGCATAGTTCAGGATGATAAGATGGAGTCAGGAAGCTGTATAGAAAGTGACTCTTGCATGTAGTGTTTGTGGTGTGAAAGCACATAGGTTTGCATGTGATAGGTGAGTGTGTTCAGAAGATGTGTTGTCGATGGAATTATGAGATCCAGGGAGGATTAGTGGCTCAGAGAAGAGGAATTGGAGAGTCAAGCAAAAGAGAAGATCCAGTTGCTTAATCAGAGAAATAGGGTTATAATTCCTACATTATCCAGTGCTGCACACCTGTAAAACTCAGTCATTGGGAGGCTGAGGCAGGAGGATCTCAAGGTCCAGACCAGTTAGCCTGGGTGACAACACAGGTTGAAGACTTTGGGCTACGTAGTGAAATCCTGATGCATCTTTTCTTCTAATCCTGTACTGTTTTTGTTCCAGGGCCTCTGTGAATATTTCATGAGAGTGAAAGCTATTTTGAAAATGTTCAAAGCTCTGCTCACATATGTGCTAGTGGGATTTGTTATGATGCTTTTAACAACAGTCTAATTTAGAACGAATAGATCCATTCTTTGAGGCCTAACGAGGTGCTGTCTATTTGACAGAGTAAATGATAACTGATCTAATTAATAGCTGGAATCCTTCTCCATGAACATCTGAGTCCACTCTGCCTATATTAAATGTACAGCCTTCAAGAATGGGCTGCCATGAGGTGGCATGGATGTGGGGGAGATGCACTTCCTCTCCTTGCCCCTCACCATCTGGTGGACGGGGTTAGGAGAGTGGGAGAACTGGTCCCACCCTCATTGGTTGCAGCACTCGGGAGAGCAGACCCTGCACCTCACCTGGGCTGTGAAAGTGTGGGAGAGTCGGCCTCTGAGGGCCTGAATACAAGAGTGAGGCCATGATACTCATCTGCCATGTTGTGGAGTAGTCAAGAGAGAGATGCCCTTCCGCCCTCACCACCTTGCCACTTGTGGTGGGTGGGAGAACTGACCCTAGTGTCATGAAACCTTGAGAGCTGGCCTGTTCATTCAGGAAAACAGGCCTTGCATCTTGTCGGGGCAGCACAGTGGAGCTGGCCCTGGTGGAGTGGGCACAGGTGAGCCAGCCCTGATGCGTGAGCGTGGGAGGGCAGCTGGCTGAAGGATTGGGTGAGCTAACTGGGGCAGTGCTGGAGAGCCTGCCCTGGTGGTGTGGATGTGGGAGAACTGGTGGGCTGACAAGCTCAGATACAGCCCAGGCTCAGATCCAGGGCTCTGAGTTGGCCCACTCCAACATCTACCCCATCTATGAACTGCTGGAGCATGTGAAGGGGCTGGTCCCTCAGATCCAAAGCTGTAGGATCTCCATGACACATGGCAACAACAGGATATCTGAGAGGAGTCCTGGGGAGGATTCAGTATTGATAGAGTAGCAGAAGCCAGGGACCTTGAATGAGACCAATGACTCATTGTAATGAACATTTGCAAGTAAAGAAGTGTGGACAAAAGGGTATACTGTGGGACACACAGGGACACACTACAGCTTTCTCTGTCTCCCTTCTCCTCAGGGTCATTGGCCACCAGCCCATGAGGACAAAGGGAATAGAATCAACAGACATGGTTTTGGATGGTTTGTGAGGACAGATGATAACAATGACACGCTTGGACCAGCTTTGGGGAGACAGATCAACTTTACTTGGGGTGACTCAAGGCTTATATAGTTTTGGGCTAAGAGAGTAGGAATATCCATGGTGGGCAAGGGTCATTGGCTGAAGGCTAAGGTACCAAGGTACCTCATTAGCCTGGGGAGGCATTTCAAGAATCCCAGGTGCTAGCTGAACTGGTTGGAGAGAGGAAACTGAAACTACAGTCTCACTGAGGCTACATTGACATTCCACAGATGTATGTGGGGTTTTGAACTCTCCAGATAAAGTCAAAGTAAATGCACTGCTGGTAAAGGGAGTCTGCCATTTTGTGCTGAGCTCAGAAAGCTATCCGGACAATGGTAGACTTTGACCACAATTAGCAGGGTGACATTCCACAATGAGATTTTGTTGTTGTTTTGGTTTTTATTTTTACTATTTTATTTTTAGGAGTTGCAAGGGCAAAGGATGGATGCCAAGGGACAGAATGATAAGTGGGACTGGGGTGCATGATGTGAAATTCACAAGGAATCAATAAAAAGTGAAAACAAAAATATCTGTGGGATATAACAAAGATAGTTCTAAGAGGAGGAAACATGGCCCATGGGCCCAGTTGTAACTCCTGCCTACTCTCACTGTGCGCTCACACCACCTTTAATAGGAGAACATTGTTGGAATTGGGCATGGCGGTACAGGCCTACCATCCACCAAGTCAAAATGTATGTATTATGGGGTAGGGTGCAGCGTTTCCACATGTGAGTACATCATGCAATGTTTAAAGCAGGTTAAATGTTAGTTATCTCTCTTAAATGTTTATCACTGATATTGAAGACTGTCAAATCATTCATTTCTGCCTTTTGAAATCTACAGTACGTGGTTGTGATCTGTGGTCCCCTTAGTGTATGACAGCACACTGGAAACCTTGTGCCTACCTGGCTCTAACTTAGTCCCTGTTGATGAGCCCTTGCTCCTGCCCCTGGCCTTGCCTCCCTTAGCCTTTGCTCTCCACTGATCCATTTTCAGATCCTGTGCAGCCAGGCTCTCTAATATCTTTTAATAATTGTATGTGTGTGTGTATGTATGTATGTATGTATGTATGTATGTATGTATGTATTTAATACATATGCATGTGCCTGAGTATTTTCATGCATGCCTTGTGTATTCAGGTGACCATAGAGGCCAGAAGAGGCTACGGGAAGGCACTGGATCCCTGTGAGCTGCCACATGTGGGGGAGAGCAATGCTGCCGGTGCTCCTATGCCCAGCTTATTTCATTAAGCACAATGACCTATAGCTCTATCCCTGCTTTCACTATCAACAGGATTTCATGCCTCCCACAGCTGACTGCTGTTTCATACTGTCTGTGTTTTACACTTTCTAATCTGCTCACCAGCAGCTGGACACTTAGCCTGTTTCCACATGTGGCTCACTTACAAGTATTCCAGCCACTGGGTTTGAGATCTAATCTTATATGACCTCATATGTCCCAATGACATCTGCAAAGACCCTTGTTCCAAAGACAGTCACATTCTGAGATTCCAGATGGGAATGAATTTGAGGATATGCTATGTAACATAGTCTGGATATGTGGCATTTTCCAGTTTCAGTCAGCTGACTGTCATCAACTGTCCCAGCAAAGCAAAGGTTTCACTCACTCTAGTGGTTCTGGTCTTTTGTTCATCGCAGTCCATTCTTCAACTCCAGCTGACTAGAACCAAGGATTCTCAAGTTAAAATATCACATAAACAGCCCAGATAGAGTTTTCACTTCTCTCTGAAACCTCACAAGTTAGGCCCCAGGGTGTGTACTTAGCATTCCCATCTGCCAAGCTTCTTCAGAACAGCTTGGCAAGCTCTGAGCTCTCCAAAGTCCTGAACATTTCCACCCTCTTCCCTCAGATAACACGGTCAGGTCTGCACAGCAGCATTCCATGATCTTGCTATCAATTTCAATTGTGTAACAAAGGATCACCATCAAAAGCTATTTGGGGAGGAAAGGTGACAAGTTTCAGGTCACACCTCATCACTAAGGGACATCAGGGCAGGAACTCAAGGCAGGAATCTGCACGCAGGAACTGAAGAAGAGGCCATGAAGGGGTGCTACTTACTGCCTTGATCTTCATGGCTTGCTTAGCCTGCTTTCTTATATAACTCAGGACTACCTGCCAAGGGGTGGCCCTGCCCACCATGGACTGGACACTCCAACATCAGTCATCATTCAAGAAAATGCCCTGTAGTCTTACTTGCCTGCAGGCCAATCTTATGGAAACATTTTCTCAATTAAGACTCCCTCTTCCCAGATATGCTTAGGTTTATGTCAAGTTGACAGAACCAACCAGCAAACACTGTAAGGTGATAAGCCAGTTATCCTAACTGATCATTCCATAGTGTAGACATGTATTGTATCATCACATTGCATAGTTATTTTATTTTTTGAGACAGGGTTTTGGTATGTAGCTCTGGCTGATCTCGAACTTGCTATAAACACCAGACTAGCCTCAAATTCATGGCAATCCACCTGTGCTTGCCTCCTGAGTGCTAAAATAAAAAGCACACTCCCCCCATACCTGACTATTATATTTAAAAAGAAATTTTTTTCCTGGCCTCTAAGAGGGCACTGCATCACCTGGGGCTGGGTTATAGGAAGCTGCGTGCAGTTCAGCAAAGATGCTGAGACCTCTGTGAAGGAGCAATGTTCTTAACCCCTGAGCCTCTCTAACCCCTGCATAGTTATTTTATATCAACAATAATTACATGCCTAGCGGAAACCAGACATGACTCAGAGCTGTTTAAAGGAGCATCAGCTTTTGTTTTCCTTCTTTATTTAATTTTGGGTGCTCAGCAGTTACCCTGCCCCTCACCCTCCCTGCTGGGCTCTGTGGGCTCTGCAGGCTTTGCAGGTGGGGAGGTACCTCCCCCAGCAGATGAGCCAACAGGCTCCCTCTGAGTGCCAGAGTGGAAATCAGAACCCGGATGTTAATATAAGTTCTGTCCACACTTCGCCTCAGTGGGTTGTTCATGAGTTGGCATCTCCAGAGCACATTCATGGTACCCTCAGCTTTGCTTTGGAGGGATTTCAACATCACCTAATTAGGTAGCGTGGGAACTGGGCAGCCATTACTTATAATAGACGTGGAGTTGTAAATTATTCTATTTAATTAAGAACTGCACATTTCCTATTAAAGAAAAGCTTATCATAGGTTAGTAAATTTATTGGGAACACTTAACTTTCACTAATTAAGCTGTTTGAACTCAAGGCAAGGGCATTCATTAATAATCAGGTCCGAGCAGTTAAGGGCAATTAGTGAAACAGCTGGTCTTTATCTCACCGATAAAGGATGGTTAATAGAGATCTTTACAGCTGTTATAAACTTCCCCAAAGCAGAATCTTCTTCAAAAGTTTGCATTGGCGAAGAACATGAGACTGAGAACAAAGCGAGCTAAATTTAAAAGAACAGAAGCAAGCCGGACTTCTCAGCACAAAGACAAGATGAGGGTCAGAAGAGAATCAAAGGCATTCATGAAGATCTCTTTCCCAGCAGTCTCCCTTCACCCAAAGGAGCCTGACATGGCTGCTGTGGGAGCATTTGGGGAGGATTGCTTGTTGTGCCATCCTGTGTGTGTGTGTGTGTGTGTGTGTGTGTGTACACTCACATGGGTGTACTTATACCTGTGCATGTGTGTGCAGGAGGTCTGAGGAAGATGATGTGTATTCTGCTCAATCACAGGGTCTCTCACTGAACCTGGAGCTTGCTGTTCTTCAGGTAGGTTGCCTGGCCAGCAAGCTCCAGAAATCTTCTCTTCCTCCTGCCTCTGTGCAGGGGTTACAGATACAGCCATGTGCAGCTTTTATGTGAGATCTGAACTCAGGCCTAGCAATACCTCCTACTTACCAAGCAACCTCCCAAACCTGACTGGCCACCTTTACATGCAGAGATGCATTTCCCAAGAGAGGCTTTGTACTAGATTTGTTGACTACCAGGAGCAAAGGCCATCCTTGCAGCCCACTTCCATTACCAGTTGGGGGACAAGCATTCAAAACCTGATCTTGTGGGGTCATTTCAGATTCAAACATAACAAACATGCAGGGTTATGCTTGGCATAGCTCTCTCTCTCTCTCTCTCTCTCTCTCTCTCTCTCTCTCTCTCTCTCTCTTTCTCTCTCTGGTTGTTTTGTTCTCATTTGAGGTATCTACATGTAGGCCTCACAGGATTGTCACATACCATAACCCAGGAGGTGGATTTTGATTCAGAAAGTTTAGAGTGAGCTTAATTGTTAAGACATTTAAGAAACAAGGTTGCATGAGGACTTAAGAGAGACAGGTGATGCTCCTGCCAGCTGCAGCAGCTTGTCCCCTGGCCAAATGGCAGATATTCTGAGGTGTGTAGGGTTACACTTGGGTCACTACAACATTTATCAGCTGCCCGTAATGTGCTGGGTGCCGCATTGGCTGTGACAACTATCAGGGCAGATGAGGACCTGGCTTTCTGAAGCTTGCAGTCCAGTGGGGGAGCAACAGTCAAGGATGCTGTCTGCATCCTTCTGCACAGGTGCAGGAGTCTCCAGGACGTGGAGAGGGCAGCTGGGAATGCATGAACCTGGAGACAGTTGAGGTTATTGGCTTACAGAAGGTTAAGTCACAGAGGGGATCAGATCCCTTTGCATTGGGAAAACGGAAGGAAGATAGAAAGGAAAGAGAAGAGGGACCATCAACCTGGGAGGCTAGTTCAGAAAGACTTTTAAGAACTAGTTCCCTTGTGTATGTTTCTTCTATTTAAAACTCACTTTGATTTGCAGTAGTTAAATAATAACCCTGAGAATAGTAATGCTGAAAGCAGCGAGCACTTATTAGACACCTGCTGTTTAATAAGTGC
Organism: Rhynchomys soricoides; assembly: GCA_019843965.1. Taxonomy (NCBI): domain Eukaryota; kingdom Metazoa; phylum Chordata; class Mammalia; order Rodentia; family Muridae; genus Rhynchomys; species Rhynchomys soricoides. The sequence continues at coordinate 8,560,596 of JADRCH010000042.1, forward strand.
TACTCAGAGGCTGATCTCCTGCTGTATTCCTCTGAACTGTCATCCCAGGTTTTTGGAGAGTCACTATTACTATTCCTTCTCTGTGCAAGAGCAAGGCGAGGCCCAGAGAAGCCAATTGATTTGCCCAAATCCACATAGATAGTACGGACCTGGTCCGTACCATCAGAACCCTACACATCTACAAGTCCTTAAAATAGAAAGCCTATAAATAAATGCTCAAAAATACCCTTAGGGGACTAAAGAGATGGCTCAGCAGTTTGGGGCAGGTTCTGCTCTTACAGAGTTTGGTTCCCATCTTCCATGTCACGTGGTTCACAATGACCTATAAATCTAGCCTTAGTGGACTGATGGCATTCTGGCTTTTGCTGGCTCTGGTACTCATATAGCTTGCACATGCACATAATAGGCACTGTGTACACCACGAGGTGCATACTTCTCTACATTGCTTCAGAGGTAGAAGAGAGGCATGCAGAGCAAAATTTGTGGGGTGTCTTGGTACACCTACCAATAAAATGGGGGTAATAAAGGAATCCATCTCATCAGGTTTTTGACAGGACTAAATTCATCATTGCTATGGGTTCATGTCCTACTGGGTCCAAGTCTTTTTGGGCACTTACTTCCCATCTATAACATGAGGCGATATGGTTCCCCTTCATATCCCCTCATTCATATGGTTATTCTGAAGAATCAGTAAGGTATTTCATACAAAGTTCTTACAGTGGCTGGTATCAAGTTTTCCTCTGGGTGCTAGCTTGGGTTTGGCAGGGATGCAGATAGACTGGCTTAGCGCCAGTAAAGAAAGATGTTCCTATCTCGAAAGAAAGCAGGGCAAGTAAATAAAAACCTAGCTGGATTTCCACTTGGTTCAGTGACAGGCAGCCAGGATTAAGAACCTGAGATGTCACAGCAGGAAGAAGCACAAAGCCTAGGGAGGGGCTGTGTGGTCTTGGGACAGAGATGAACACTGTGGCATGATGTCCCCTAGGCCAATCCCAGAGTCCTCTGCTGGGCCTTAATCATCCTTTCTAGCCTCTTTGTGAGCTATGCTCCCTTTGACCTCTGGCTGGCTCAGCCAGAGCCTAATCACATTTGAAAGTAGTTTTTATCTGTGATTGTTCTCCCGCATGCAAGGGCCTTAAGCATCTAAGCCACCACTTCCATCAAATCCAAGCCCATGGCCCTGTTAATACACACAAGCCTGGATTTGGCAGGGAACTGATCCCCAGCCTCATCCAAGAGGGGGATTTTGGAGAATTAGAAGTGACCAGTTTGGAGGAAGGAGAGAACTAACAGGGAGGCTCCTGCCAGGCTGCTCTTAGAGAGGTGTGCTTATCCTCGGGGCTGGGCTTTGTGAAGTTTAATAAGATGTTGTCTGTGAAGATTACCTGTTAGCTTAGAGACAATATTTTATTTTTGCTGCCTCTTTCTGGGGTGCACAGGGTTGTTGTGCAGAGCTTCATTTAAAGCTCACACACCTCAGGCTAATTCTGTGTTAAAAAGCAGTGAGTGTTAGAGTGGAAATTACTGCAGCCTTTCTGGGGTGCTGACATGGAGGCTAGGATCCCAGCTGAAAGGCAGACCAAGGCTAAACTGGGAGACGGTAGGCCACAGGTAAGACTGGGGCTGGTGAGATGGCTGAGATGACAGTGCTTGTCATGTAATAGGAGGACGTGGCTTCAAATCTTCAGTACCTAATAGGAGTGGCTGCCTCAGTGCTGTGGGGCTGGAGCCAGATAGCTGGAGCTTGCCAGGTTCAGTGAGACATCCTGCCTCAGAAAATGATAGAGTGAGGAGGACACACTGGTATCTTCCTCTGGCCTCTGTGGATGCATAGAACACCCTCCTACTTGCTCATGCAACACACACACACACACACACACATGGGAGGGAGAGAGAGATAGAGAGAGAGAGAGAGAGAGTACTGATTGCTCTCAGTTTTCCTGTGGGTGTTTATCTTTATTATTTTTATTGCAGCATACAGGGGTAATTCTTAAACCTTGCAATCTTTCCATTTAAAGCATGCAATCGAATGATTTCTGGTGTATTCACAGGGTTGTGCTGGCACCAACATGATCAATCTCAGAAACCTTTTGTCGCCCAAAGAAACACCCTGTGTATTGTCAGCCATTTTTTGTTTCTTTACAGGTAAACACCGAGGTCATCCCCTTGGTGGGTATAACTTCTGGGCTCCGGAATTCAGTGAGCTATACATCAAAAAGGTTGCATCTGAAAACCTGTTGATGGGGATATCACAGGCCCTCAGGGAGGACTTACTATTTTTATTTTGCTAGATGAACATAGCATCTGATGCATTGGAATGCACACATAAGTGATGGTGGAGTGTTCAGCCCTAACTTCGACATCTATATCACACCCCTCCTCCCAAGTCACAGGGAATATCTCAGAAAACATGAAGAGGGTGCAGAAAAACGATAGGAATCAGAGGTTGGTGAGGCCTGGGGTGAAACAGTCCTTCTGTGCACTGCATGGGCAGTGCATTCATGGACAGCTGAGTTGTCTGCACAAGATTCGCACAAGATCAAGTCAGCCAACATTCCAGCATATGGGGGCAGGGTATCTGTGTGTCCTAGTTTGCTTTCTGTTGCTGTGGCAAAACATTGACTAAAAGCAACTTGAGGTAGAAAGGGTTTGTTTCATCTCACAGCTCTCAGCTAACACTCCATCACTAAGGATGGTTAGGGCAGGAAGTCAGGGCAGGAACCTGGTGGGCAGGAACTGGAGCAGAGGCCATGGAGGAGTGCTGCTTACTGGCTTGCTCCTCATGGCTTGCTCAGCTTGCTTTCTTAAACGCCCAGGACCACCAGGCCAGGGATAGCATTGCCCACAATGAGCTGGGCCCTTCCCCATCAATCATTAATTCAGAAAACACCCCATAGACTTGCCCACAGGCAATCTGATAGAGGCCTCACAGGCAGTCTGACGGAGGCATTTTCTCAGTTGAGATTCCCTCTTCCCAGATGACTCTAGTTTGTGTCAAGGTAAATTGATACACAGAACTAACAGCACGAAGGGGAGCTATTGGCTGTTGATGCAGAGGGAGAGTTGCTTCTTATTAGAGTGTGGCTCTGATAGGCAGCCGGTGCTGCACTTGATGGTCCCACACCCAAGCATATACCGACAACAGTAACTGAACATAGTAGGTTATGAAAAAGAGAGATATAGAATCAGGAGAAGGATATTGTGATCTGGGAAGAGCTGAAAGAGAGGAATAGGGAGCAGATGTGATAAAACACATTGCATGCATGTATGAAATTGTCAAAGAATAAATAAAAATAGTAAAAAGAAAGAATGCTATATTGTTTTATGAAGGGCGCATCAGCACTAATGTGTGTTGCTGCATTGGCTCTAACTTTCTTTGGATATGAGCAAGGATTTTAACCTACATTCCATCTCTACAAACATACCTGTGCTGGATATATCATATGTTATAGAAAATGTAGCTTTAGTGCTGGCAAGATGGCTCAGTAGTTAAAAGCATTTGGTGCTCTTCCAGCAGACATGGGTTAGGTTCCTAGCACCTACATTGTACCTCACAGTGGCCTGCATGATCTGACATCTTCTTCTGGCTTCTGCAGACAACCACACACATGTGGTACGCACACAGAGAGAAGTACACACACACACACACACACACACACACACACACACTTAATTCTTTTCTTTCTTAAAGGAAGAAAATGTGATGTAGATTGTGTGGTACCCACTCTCTGGTCCTCACGGTTCCCTTTTTGGCTTCATCTCTTATTATTCTCCTTTCATAAAGTGCTTTAGACATGTTGTCTTTCTCCTCAATCAGAATCAGGGATGCTCCTGCCTCTGGACCTTTGCATTTGCTTGTTTCTATGCTGTGGAACCTTACCACAACCTTGGAGAACTCAAGCTTCCTGCTGTCCTTCCTTCTATTCCTTACATGGGAGTCTTGTCCATGTGCTGTTCTTACACATAATGTCAACATTTCTCCCTCTGTGTGTCCCTTTCTCTTTCTAAGTGCCTGTATGGACTGTGTTTACCCAGCATTTGTCTCCCTAACTCAAGTAGCTCCCATGAGGGCAACTTTGCATTGCTTTCACTATTACTATGTTTGTGTATGTATCTGTGCATAGGTTTGTGTATGTGTGGGTGCATACAAGTGTGCAGAAGTATGTGTGTACACATGTATATGCAGAGGCCACAGGTTAGCTTCTAGGGTTATCCCCAGAAATACATTGGCCTGGAGCTCACCAAGCAGGCAAGGCTAAGTGGTCAGTAAGCCCCAGGGATCCTCCATACCTGGCTTTGTTTAAATGTGGGTTATTGGGGGTCATGCTGAGGTTCTGATGCTTGCAAAGCAAATGCTTCCTTGACTAAACTATCTCCACCTCCTTCATTAGTCTGTATCTAGCGTCTATAAGAGCGGCTACACACACTAAGTGTCCAACTAACAGGGGTTGAATAAAACAGGCAGCATGAGGACCTGCTCCTCTTCCAGCATCTTCCTCCCTCACCTTCCTCAGGCATCTTCCCTGGGCATCTTCCTCCTGCTTCCCATGATGAACTTTACTTATTTTTGAGACAGGTTTCAATCTGTAGCCCATGGCCTAGAACTCACTAAATAGTCCTAAGTGGCCTCAAAATCATGGCAGTCCTTCTGCCTCAGTCTCTCTGAGTTCTGGGATGACAGACATGGACCTCTGTGTTCAGCTTCCTGTAAGCTTTCATCTTAGTCTGGGAACATTATAGTCAGTGTTAGCTAACACTTACTGAGCTGGGGCTTTTTCTGAATGTCTGCTCTGGGCTGTACCCTCTGCCCCCACTTCCTCTCCCAGCTATTCCTCAGATCTCATTGTGATAAATACCATTTGCAGGGTTACATGAGCGTTCCCATGGAACTGCCTGTGTAGGCATATACCTATGCAATTATAGAGCAGTATATGCAAGAGCCTCCTTTGGGGGGTGGCAAGCTAACTCTCAGAATGATAGGAAAAAAAATAGCAAATAAAGAGAAGGTTTTTTTATAACTGAACACTGGCACAATATCAAAAACCACAGAGTTAAATGATTAGAGAAAATTTCGGAGTGTTCTGATGGTGGTTTGGCTGGCGATGTTTAGACAACTTAGAAAAACCATATGCATGATTCATAAATTATACATTCTATGACATTCTCTTCCTTGCCTGTACTTTAGTGAAATCACAATTTTTATGATCAAGGTTTTTATCGATTTGTTTCAATTGGTAGTAACAATTTTGTCATTAATAAATAAAATACAGAAGGGCTGAAGAAGAAGGGGCTACAGGGTTTTAAAGCACCTGCTCTTTGTGTAAGCTTACATTCAGCCTTCATGCTGACCTTTGATGTTGACATCCTGGGGGAGGGGAAGAAGAGGGCAGAATTATGACTTGCTTTGTTGGGGTGAGGGGTTCGATTTGGTGGGTTGATTGTTTTTCGAGTGGTTTGTTTTACTTCTATTTTTTGAGAAGGGGTCAGCCCAGACCATTGAGAACTCACAATCCTCCTGCCTCACTCACCTGAGTACTGAGTTTGCAGAGTGGACTACTGCACCTGGAAGAAATATGCAATAAAATCTAATTAGAATTTCAAAAACTGTATTTCCAGTTTCATTTAACACCTTCATTATTAACATTTACTCATAATTTATATGTCACCTCTCATTTAATAAGTACCCATGAAGAAATAGCTTAGAAGCAAATGTCAGCTATGAAAAAATAATTTTTCCATTTTTACCTTGTGCTGTAATGTGCTTTCAGACTGACACATTTGAAAATCTGATTGTGTTTTTTAAGATTTTAAAAGGATTTGTGTGTGTGTGTGTGTGTGTGTGTGTGTGTGTGTATCACACATATGTGTGTTCTCTGGGGCTGGAGTTTTAGGTGGTTATGAGTCACCTGATGTAGGTTCTGGGACCAGGATTAGGGTGGTCCTCTTCAAGAACAGTGTCCTGGTTAGTTTTCTGTCAACTTGACACAAGGCAGAATCACCTGGGAAGAGGAACCTCAATTGAGAAAATGCTGCCATGAGATTGTGGACAGGCCTGTGAGGGCCTTATCTGGACTAATGATTGATGTAGGCGGGCCCAGCTCCTTGTGTCTGATGACACTCAGGAGCAGGTTGTCCTGGGTGATATAAGAAAGCAGGCTTACAAGCCCCAGGGAACAGACCAGTGAACACTGTACTTCCATGCCTGCCTTAGTTCCTGCCTCAGGTTCCTGTCCTAACTTCCCTTCATGATGGACTGTAAATTGTAAGATGAAATAAACCCTTTCCTCCCCAGGTTGCTCTTGGTTATGGTGGTGCTCTTTGGAGACACATTTCTATGTGTCCTGAAGCTCACTACATAGATCAGGCTGGTCTTACGCTCACAGAGATCCTCCTACCTCTGCTTCCGAAGAGAACGGTATCCTTGTATTTTATCATAACAATAAAAGAAACTCAGTATAGCAACCCATCCCCAAGTGCAAGGAAGGAGGAGCTGGTCACTCAGGTGAGGGTGTGTGATCCTCTCTACTGCCTCCTTCTTAAAGGGAACATCTGCAGCCATCAAGCCAAGATGTGACCTTTATAGAGCAGGTTCAACTGGGCTTATGAAGATGGATTGCTCAGACCACAGTTCTATGGAGGAACTGCAAAGGTCTGATGGAGTCTCAGGCTGCTGAAACCAGTTCTTCATGCAGCTCTTGAAACAGCTCCTCATGCTGTGGGGACTGCTCTTCCTATGTCTTAACTTTTTAAAAAAAAACTTACTTCTGGTTTGACATCTAACTGGGCTGAGGAGGTGGCTCAGTTGGTGAAGTACAACTCTGAGGACCAGAGTCTGGATCTCCAGCAACCTGATAGAAAGCCTTCGTGGTGTTGCACCCCTGTAGTCTCAGTGCTGAGGGGGGCAGAGACAGGAGAATCCTGAGATTCCCTGGCCATCTGAATCAGTGAGCTCCAGGTTCAGTGAGGAAATAAGGTAGGGAGAGATAGAGGAAGACACCGTTGTCAACCTCTGACCTACGTGCACACACACACACACATACACACACATGCACACACACACATATGCACACACAACATGCACTCACACAGCCATTCACACATGCAAACACACATACAGCCAAACACACAGCCATACACACACCTATGCACACACACTTATACATGAATATACACATACATACAGGCATACATGCACACACACATGAACACACACCCATTTATACACATATACATACAGCCATTCATGCACGTGTACAAACACACATACAGCTAAACACACACACACACAGACACAAACACACAGCCATCCATGCACACACACGTACAAACATATATACAGCCAAACATACACACATGCCTATGCACACACACTTGCACACACGCCTATCCATGAATGCACACATACATACAGCCATACATGCACACACATGCATATACACACACATGAACACACACCCAATTATGTACACACACATACAGCCATCCATGCACACACAGGTGCAAACACACATACAGACACACATACACACACACACACACACACACACACCCCAAAATAAAATAATAAAATAAAATAAATGAGAGCTGAGCCCTCAGGGCCATGCAGTGGAAGGCATTTCTACTTTATTTAAGGATGTCAGTATTAGTTCCTAATGAGATGGTTTTCATTTGCGGGACAGAAGGACCCTCTTAGACACTCACTCTGAAATATTCTCGCATACAGATGAGAGCTCAGCACACGCTGTGGAGTTTGGAGGAAAAAGATGACAGCCAACCACCGAACATCACTTGATCAGTTTTATTTGGGTTATTAGCAGAGAATATTTTGCACTGGAGACTTCTTATATAAAGCAATAACTGAATGTTAAGCAAACAGATCATCAATTATTAAAACAAAGCCGCTATTAGCGCAGTCCTTCACATAACAGTGGCACATGCCTTTGGATGTTCTTTGCAGGAACATCAGATGTGAAAAGTTGGAATCGAACAGTGTTCCCGCCACTGAGATGTTTTGGAGGTTCTATATCTAATTTTCCATTTGGGAGTGGGTGCTGTGATTGAGAGAGAAGCCTAAAATATGGCATAGAAATAGCTGATAGAGATGTGGCAGAATTAGTGTGTTGCGGGTTGAGGGCTTTGCAAACTAGAGTTTACTTCTAATCTGGGTGTCTTTATTCGTCAGACTCAGGATGACTTTATTTTATTTATTCGTGTATGTGTGGACATATGCATGCATGTGGGTATGTGCATGGAAGTACAGGTGCCACAGAATCCAGAGGTTTCAGAGTCTTAGGAACTGGAGTTTTGGGTAGTTTTAAGCTGCCTGATGTGGGTACTGGGAACCTGGATCCTCTGAAAGAGCAACAAGTGCTCTTGACCATTGAGCCATCTCTCCACCTCCATTCCCCCTTTTAAAGACAGGGTCTCCAGTACTCTCCTAATGGGCTAGGCTGAATGCCCAGTGAGCTCAGGACTGCTTGTCTCTGCCTCCCGAGCACTGCCACACCCCAGCTTCATCTCTGTAGCCATGACTTCTTGTCATTGCCGTCGTTGTCGTTGTCATCGTCATCGTCGTCATGAGTGTCATTGTTCTCCTCCTCCTCCTCTTCCTCCTCCTCCTCCTCCTACCCCTCCTCCTCCTCCTCCTCCTCCTCCTCCTTCTCCTCCTGAGACAGGGTCTCTCTGTGTAGACCTTATTTTAGTTTTACATGTGGGTTTAAAAAAATTAATTATGTGCACACTGAGTCTGCACATGTGAGAGACATGCTTTTAGAAGCCAGAAGAGGGCGCTGCATCCCCCAGAGCTGAAGTTACAGGGCATAGGGAGTTGACCAGAGGTGGTGTTAGGGACTGAATTCCTGGGTCCTCTGCAACAGTAGTTCATGTTCTTAACCAGCAGTTCACAATCTGTGGGTCATGACCCCTTCTCAGGGCATATCAGATATCCTGCATATCAGATTTTTATATTACAATTCATAACAGTAACAAATTGCAGTTATGAAGTAGCAACAAAAATGATTTTATGGTTGGAGGTCACACAACATGAGAATCTGCATTAAAAGGTCACAGCATTAGAGAAACTGCATTAAAAGATTGCAGCATTAGGAAGGTTGAGAACCACTCCTCTTAACCATTGAGACATGTCTCCAGCCTCTTCATGTGAATTTTTGTTCCATATTCGTTGAGGTACTTCAGACATCCATCCACCCATCCATCTGTCTGTCCATCTATCCATCCATTCATCCATCCATCCATCCACCCATCCATCAATCATCCATCTACATATCTCTCTGCCTCTTCCTCTGCCTCTGTCTGTCTGTCTGTCTGTCTGCCTGTCTGTCTCTGTAAGTGGAGAGAATCCTCATCCTTTATTTCCACCCACATAGATTGCAACACTTATTACTTACCAGTGTATCATAGGTGGGTACTCATTTCATTGTTTGCAAAGTGTGTTTGTACATGTGTGTGTGTGTGTGTGTGTGTGTGTGTGTGTGTGTGTGTGTGTGTATGTTTGGTCCTAGGGGTTGAACGCTGGAGTTCACACATGCCAGGCAAGTTTTCTACCACTGAGCTACATCCCCAGACTGTTTCCAACTATTTGTTGGGCCAAACTCCTTGTGCTCACATGCATGTCATACAGGCATCCTCTTTTATAGACATTCAAGGTGTACTTTAGAAGTAGAATTGTCAATCAACCTGCACATGCATGTGTAATTCGGAGAGGCATCACCAAATCATCATTGATGAGTGTTTCTCCAAAGCTGGCTTATGTTTCCAAGAAAAGCTCAACTTGAGGCTGTTGCACAAACTACTGCCTTCCAGAGGAGAAGAATAACACTTTAGTCTCAACATTTTTATTGATTTTTTAAAAAAAGTTTTAAACATCCATACAATGTACATTGATCATATTTACCATGCTTGGCTCTTCCCCATTTGCGTCTCACAGCTCCCAGTCATTTCCACATTTTTCCAACCCTAGGTCCTCTCTTATTTTAATTTAATAAATAATCAACTCCAGTTTGTGCTGTCCGGAGCATGGCTGACTTACAAGGAACCATACCATTAAAGAAACCCCACCTCAGAAACCATCACCTGTCCATAGCTCCTTAAGTAGGGATGGGGGGCTCCTGGACCCATTCTTACTCCATTCTAGAATGTTGACTGGTTTGAACTTGTGTAGGCAGCCACTGCTGCTGTGAGTCATGAGTGCAGCATTTCCATCATGTCCAGAAGGCACTCTTACACCCTGGTTCCCTCCATCTTTATCTCTGCAGTCTCTCCACCTCTCTCTCTAGGTCAGTCTCTGAGCCTAGTGGAAGGGGTTGATTCAGGTGCCTCCTTTGTGGCTGAGCACTTCACAATCATTCACTCTCCACACCTTGACCAGTTGTGAGTCTACATATTAATAATCCAAAATTCAGCACAAGAAGAAACTTTTCTGATGAGGTCTGAGAGCTGCACCTAACTATGGGTAGGGAAGTAGGAACTAAGAAATCAGTGGGGGCCTGGAGAGATGGATCAATGGTTAAGAACACTGGCTGTTCTTCCAAAGGCCCAGGGTTCAATTCCCAGTACCCACATGACAACTCACAGCTGTCTGTAACTCCAGTTTCAGGGTATCTGACACCCTCACGCAGACATACATGCAGGCAAAACACAAACATAAAAAATAAATCATTAAAAGAAATCAGTTTGATATTATGTCCATTTAACAAAATACCAGTAGTAGGCTCATCTCTGCAGCCCATGAGTTCCTCAACCCTGCATGCTTGGCCAGATTTGCTGTACCTCTCATATGTTTCCTCCCATGGAGCAGACCTTACATGGAGAGCTGTCAGTTACTACTGTAAGCTTTGTGCTGCTGTTGCAGCCATGGCTGTATCTGGCCAGACCGGTCATTATTGCATTTCACAGGGTTCATAATTGGGAAGGATTATTGATAACTTCCCTTCCCCTGAGCAACTGTGTAGCATGTTTCTGGACCATGAAAACCAGCCAGCAGGGTGAAGCTTCCTGGTCACTGCCAACTTGATTTCTCCACGTCTTGTGACCAAAGTGTGTGATGTCTTCAGCAAAACAGTGCTGCTTGTTTCCACTGCACTTGGATCTCCATCTTTGAATCTTTATACTGCTTCATTCTCTGTGCCCAGTACTTGGCCTTTTTTGTTTTCAAAGCCCCCAACTCTTGCTCGCTGCAGGATGGTGGCCATGTTAGTTAAAGGCTCATGTCTTTGTCTCTTCACCTGCAAAGTGGGCTGTCAAAGTACATGCAACCTGCTGTATTCACTAGTACAGGAAGCACTGAACATAGTTTAGGTTTAGTATACACTTAAAGATGCTTTCTGCTCCTGTGGGTGTGGCTAAGTTATTGGACAACCAGTTGTTGTGCTCTTCCCTGGAGAGAATCACCTCTCCACTCCCAGCTTTCCTCCAGCTGCCCATAGTCCTTAGTGTAGGGTTTAGGCCTTGTAGGCAAGCATATTGCTTTTAAATTTTTTAAAAAATTACATTTGTTTATAGTGTCTGTGTATTTGTGTGCTGGAGTACATTCTGAGGATTGACTTAAGTCATCACGTTCAGCAGTCAGTCTTATAACTGTCTCACCAGCCCCCAGTGCGTATCTCTGACTCTCACCTTCCTTTCCGTCAGAGGGCAATTTAGCCAGCTCCTTGGCCCTTCACGTTTTTACAGGGCCTCTGAGGACCACCTACCATCATAACTTTAAGAGTTTAGTACCGTGTTGGCCAATATTAAGCACTTAGCAGTGTCAGTCTGGATTGAGGACACCCGATGACTCCGGCTCTACAAGCCCTGTGACTTTGGGATCCAAGTGAGACCTGGAAGGGGTGCATATTAATAAATCCAAGAAATGAAATTAGAAACCAAAATGCTTCTTAGTGTACCTATTATTCACAGCAAAGCAAGGCAAATTTGTGAACTTCAAATGATCAACAAGGGGAGGCATAGACTGACAGATTCTCTTCTGTCTTTAGGCAGGAAATAGAGTCGTCTCATGGTTCTGGTTGCTACTAATCGCAGGGGTATCAAAACCACTAACTCTCTGTTTAAGTGTCCATTCTTTACTATGCTACTTACCAAAGGCAAAATAGTCACGTGCTTTCACAGATGATTTTTACCCTCACCATGTCCCATGTGAAGGACATCTCTCCCTTCCTCTGATTGTTTTAACTCCCACTCCCTGAGAGACCCTGGTCCTTGTGTCTGGGAGCCATCCTATCTCCTTGCTTAAAGTCCTTAATCTATTTGATGCTCTGCTTCCAGCCATTACTTTTATGAAATATTTCCCAGCATCTCCAGCATCAATGGTCCTTTCTTCCTTGATTCCTTGGGACTCAGTTTAATGTTTCTTTTATAGTGTTTTCCCTATTAAGCTCTGGTATGTATCAGTCTCTAGTGTTGCATTGGGAAATCTCAAAGTTAAAGATAGCATTTCCCCATCCCCTTCCTCTGTGGAGCATGCTCCTGTGCCAGGCCCTGTGGTATGACCCATGGACACAGAAGTGAATTAAACTGCTCCTGGTCTGGAAAGGAAATCTCAGGCACAGGATGGGACTAATGAAAGAAGGAGGCACCAAGACACACCCCTTACACAGTGCCTTCATTTCATCGTCAAAATAATATTGAAAATAACATTCAGAATAACAGTTCCCATTTTGTCACTGGAAATCCTGAGCCAGGGACAAAGTGCAACTCAACCAGGGAACTAAGAATGAACAGTGGCTTTAAGGGGAGGTCAGGAGATTCCCCACACTGGAGAAGGCAAAGCCCATTTATGTCATGACTGGGAGATTTGCCTATGTGAAGTACCTTAGGAGAGGAATTAAAAAATGAGGGAACTTGTAGCAGCCTGGGGGAGAAGGACACCACTCTTTGGGAACTGCAAGAGTGTGGGAACAAATGGTGCAGGGGAGAGAAGTCCCAAGTGTCCATCCTGGGCTCTGTGGCTCTGGGAGGGACATGGGACACGCGGCTTCCCACACAGTCCGATGGGCAGGTGGGGGCTGTGGGATGCCGCCAGGACACCACCTGTGGGTGGGGGAGGGGGCCACCTAGGGGATCACTGTACCTGGCTCTGGAGTTTCCAGGCACTGGAAATGAATGGCCTCAGAGTGCAGCTGGCGACCCGCTGCGGGACCTGGTCAGTGTGTCACCAGCTAGCTACTTAGGCTTGGGTGAATGGGTACCATCTAGAAGTGCTGAGATGCCTTCGGCGAGAGATTAGATGTGGCTCCTTAGTCAAAGGCCGGATCCCTCGCTTCCCAGGGCAGGCCAAGATGCATAGACAGTCCAGAATTCTAAGACGTTTATTGACATTGTGTTGAGTGGCGTGGATGAAATCGTACCCCAGCACCATCTAGGAGGGACGAGGCAGATATAGTAACTGGGAAGGGGCGTGGCTAAATCTCTACATGTCTCATTAACCTGGGGATGGCTTGGAGCTTTGTGGCCACGTCTCTACCTGAGGAGGGGTGTACGTGACAGACTTCTCTGCAGGGGGCTGTGGAGGTTGTAACTGTTTGACAGAAGACAAGGGCCTCCCGGGAGCTTTGGCAACATGTTTTCTGATCCCTTGAGAGTTTCCCCACTGGGTTGCCCAGAGTTTAAGCCTGTGCTCAACCGGGTGCCAGACTGCCTGTCACAGACCACTGCCCCACATAAGAGTCACTTCCACATTCCCTTTATCCAGAGAGTTCAGTGTGAAGTAGGTGCTCACTGAATTGTATGTGCATGAAGCGTGTGTGGAAGTCAGAGGGTAATTTGAGGGACTCAGTTCTGTTCTTCTACTATGTGGATTCTGGAGACAGAAGTTGGGTCACTGGGCTTGGCAGCAAGCACCTTTACCTGCTGAGCTGTCTTGCTGGCCCCATCAGTATGGGTAAGGATGGCTGCCTGCAGCAGAAGGCCCCAGAACTTCTGCCATTCAACTCTGTACTGGGATTCCTCATTCCCCAGGCTTTCAATATTCACTCTCTCTCTTTTGACTTAGGTTCTGCGGTACAGGGATCAGAGTTCCAGTTTGGAGAATGTATCACCACATTGTCTCCACTTGATCTCTGGAAACAGAGTACAAAATGTCTCTTCCTCCTCTACCCTTTAGGAGTTCAGGGACTATCTATTTACATATTTGGGCCAATCTGTTGAGAGGTTTGGGATAATTAAGCATGTGTTGGGTAGGTAGCTGATGAGGTTCCTTAACTGATGCCATCTTCATCCCTCATCCCTCTGGGGTGCTCCATAAGTACCCCATTCAGGTGATTGGTGTGTTGGTTTGAGTGTGAAATGTCCCCAGTGGGAGCATGTGTTTGAACACTTAGACCCTGGCAGCTGGTAGTGTTGTTTATGAATGCTGTAGAGTTTTTGGGAGGTGCCACCTCACTGGAGGAAGTCATAGGTCCAAGTCTTGGGTTGTATAGCCAGCCCACTTTCTGTCCATTCTCTGTATCCAGACTGGGGTGTGTTGTGACTAGCCTGCTCCCAGCTCCTGTATTCATGTTGTCTCCTACTGAAGTTCTGTCCTTACCATGATGAACAGAGAGTCCCTGGAGACAGGAGTCACATCAAACCCCTTCTTCCTTTAATGGCTTCTTGTCAGGTATTTGGTCACAGCAAGGAGAAAAGAGCTGAAACAGACAGGCAAGATCAGGAGACATGAATTTTACTCAGTACAGCTGCTATGGTCCAGCCTCCAGTCCTAACCCTTTCATCTCTTGATCATTGTTCTTCCTTGTGGCTTTGGGCCCACCTTCATCATCTGGACAGTACGGAACAAACAGATGGGAAAGCCCTTCTTCCCCTCTTTCTTGTTTGTGTCAAAACACTTCATCAAGGCCAGGTATGCTCTTTCTTTTCGAGCCTGGCAGTTAACAAAAGGGATTCTGGAGTTAGTCACTTGGGGTTCAAATCCTGTCCCTGCAACTTACCAGCTCTGTGACCTTGGATAAGTCATTGAGTGTATTTATCTTGTAATTTCTCCACCTGCAAATGGCATTAGTAAAGCATCTATTTCCTAGTCTTACCTAAGAATTTAGAGGAATTAGAATATCTAAAGTACTTTATATAGTGTCAAGAAAATTGTAGATAGGTGGATGTGGTGGTGGTCCTGGTGATGCTAATACTTGTGGTTTGGATGACAAAGGTCAGTTAAGGGACTGAGAGTAAATACTCGAGAATCATTTTTGGCTAAGAGTCTCTTAAAACCTCAGTCCTGTCTTTGAAGCAAAAGAGCCACGACAGTCTGCAGATGAGTGGCCATGTTTTAATAAAATTTTTATAGACAAAAGTGATGGGTCAGATTTGGCCTGGGGACTACAGCTGTAGTTCCCTGCCACATGATATAACCAGTGGCATGTTAGAGGGAATACTGGACCAATAATCACACATATTTTGGCCATTCTGGTGAGAAGTTCGAGATGACTAAGCACTTGTTGGGTGGATAGCTGATGAGGTGTATTAACAGAAGCCATATATATTCCTCATCCCTCTGGGGTGCTCTGTAAGTACCCCATGCAGGTGAGTGGTGTCTTTGTGCTCATATGCTCTTATGTTTAAGTGTTTGGCCCCCAGCTGATAGTACTATTTGGTAAGGATTTTATCAAGGTATGGCCTTGTTGGAAGAGGTATGTTCCTGGGGATGGGCTTTGAGGTTTCAAAAGTCCATATTGTTCTAATTAGCTCTCTCTATGTCTCATGACTGTGGATTAGATGTGGGCTTTCGGCTGCTGGTCCACCTACCTGCCACCTGCTACCTCTGCTCCCTCATCACAAACTTTGACCTTTCAAAACCATCAATTCCAAATAAATTCTTTCTTTTATAAGTTACCTTGGTTTTGGTGTCTTATTACAGCAGTAGAAAAGTAATTAAGACAATGGAGATTGTGGCAATGATGGTGATGATGGTGGTGATGGTGGTGATGATGGTGATGGTGGTGGTGATGATGAGAATGATAGAATTAATGATGTTGGTGATGATAAAATGTACATAATAGTGATTATAAGTGCAATAACTCTACAACAATCCCCCACCTCTATAGTTTTATTGTACTAAATGTTAACGGTCCACTTAGTCCCAAAGCCCTAACCAAATGGAAAACAGTTCCTCAGAAATAGGATGAGGTTAGACCTTAAGTTTAAGACTTCTGGATTTTCCTGTCGAGCATAACAAATGAGGGGACAAGAGCTCAAACCAACTAGTTTTACTTGAAAATAGTGGAGTAACTAATATGAATGCTACATCCACAATTGTTATGCCACTAATCTACCCACTAATTGAAATAATGAGTACATGGAGATTCAGAGGAATGTAGACAGAGGACTGTCTATGGCAATGGAGATATTGGACTGGAGCCATTATCCCTGATTGTGTTCATGATCTTGCCAAGTCTCACAGTCATGTGAAGATTCTCAGTGACTATTCTCTGGGCCTTCTCTAAGTCGCTCAACGACAAAGGTCAAGTCAAGGGACTGAGAGTAAATCCTTGAGGTTTTGTGGCTGTGAATCTCTCCAAATACTCTGCTCTGCCTTTGAAGCAGAAGAGCCATGACAGACAGTTTGCAAATGGGTGGCCATGTTTCAACAAAACTTTGTAAACAAAAGTGATAGGTCAGATTTGGCTGGGGGGTCACAATTATAACCAATTGGTGTGCTAGAGGGAACACTGGACAATAACAATCACATCTGCATTTGAAACAGAAGCTACTGGCCAGATACACAGCATAAAGCAGTAGGCAGAACAAAACAGTAATACAGATGACTGAAAAGAAACTTGATTTTTCCATTTCGGCTCCCTCTGCTTCTTCTCACTTATAATTTGCTTAGAAAGGGAAAGAGATGGAAATCCTCTCCATGAACAGCAAGATTAAATAAAGGATCCTGTGAAGTGATGTTGGTCACCATGGCATTACTGCACCAACTTTCCAGAAACTCCAAAGAAAAGGGCAAGCTTTCCTCTCTGTAATTCTATTAATTCTAGAGTGTGGAATTTACCCGAGTAGCTCCCAGAGACTAGTTGGCTTTGCTAGGATCTTAGAAGTAGGAAGGGAAGAGGAAGACATGTTTGGAGATGTTTTCCTGTTGCTTGAGGAAAGCTGGCCACATCAGTTAGAAAAAAAAATGTCCAGGCTGCAGGTAGGTAGGCGGAGCGAAGCCATCAGGGAGAGAATGGCTAAGGCAATGCCCGAGCAATCAGTCTGCAAGGTGCATGGTGGCCTCTGTTGTTTGAGATACTCTGTGTTGAGTAGTGTGGTAAGTAACTGAATCTTTACAACTAGCTTTAGCAGTGTAAACCACAGTGTGTTTGTGAACTCAATGTTTGTGTTGCTTTCCCTTTTGGCTTGTAAGTATGTGGTGTGTTTGCGGCATATACAAATGTGTGTCTACTCACAGGCTCATATGCATATATGGAGGTCGTGGGAGGAGATCTGGTGGCTTGTTCTATCATTCTCTGTCTTGTCACTTGATTCTGGGTCTCTTTGCTGACCCTGGAGCTAGGCCTGTAGCTGGTAAGTGGCAGTGACCCTCCGGTCCCTGTCTGCCATGGCACTGGGGTTACAGGCATGTGTAAAACCATGGTTGACTTTTTACATGAGTTCTGGGGTTTGAACTCAGGTGTTTGTGCTTGCCCTACTATCTCCCCAGGCCCTATTTCATCGTTTCTGTAGTCAGGAGTCTTGGCATATCTTAGTTTGTGGGCTGTGCCTCGGAGTCTCTGCCAAAGCTGCCATCATAGTGTCCAATTGCTCCAGCGATGTGGCTTTAGTCACTCCTTGCTGCGAGGTATTGTGTAATACAGCAGCACCCATCACAACTTTGCAAAGTCATGAGGCAATAGAGTCTACTTGTAAGATGGAAGTCACAGGCTGGCGTGGCTTTATGAGGAAGGTCACACCCCCTTACTTTTGCCATGTTGTGCTGTCCCCTCCGTTTTGTCTATGCCAAAACGGAGGGGACAGCACAAAGGTGTGGAAACTATCTGGAGGTAAAGATTGATCGATGCCACAGACTGCTTGCTATGGGGAGGGAGAAGTCATGCTGCACAGCCGCACTGAAAACATGCTGACTGGGTCTATGGTGCTGTGTGGACTCTGATGGGTGTGCAAAGGCTTTGTTTTTCATTGGCAGTGCTTCTGAGGCGTACAGAGCCATGCTGCAGTATATGTCTGTCCCGCGCTACGGTCTCGCCAGCAAGAACGACGCGGCACACATAGGATCCTTCTGCAGTAAAGCTTCAATGCATCTTGAGAGGGAGAGCATAAGCTTGCCACGAGTGGAGACCCAGAACAATAGAATACTCGCCCTTTATATGGGTCACAGCGCTTGCCTGGGACATGGAGCTTCCCCATTGGCTCCCGCACACCAGGCCAGATACCGCCACGAGAGAGGCTGAGACTCTGAAGTGGAAAATTACCAGGTGCATGCGCACTAGCCTGTTTACAACTTGTCCTCGGCCGAATGTAGGCGCCATCTTGTAATGGCGGATGTGGGTGCTCAGGCGGCTCCCAACATATGTCAACATGCGGTGGGTAAATGGGGCTTGACGTATCCACCATTTCAAATATTTCAAGGATTCATGATGGCACGGTCAGCATGCTTTCAGAGCCGAGGCTCTGGAGACGTTGCATGAGGCAGCATGGGTGAGTGCTACTGGAGATATCATGGACTCATTGTGTGTTTGATAGGTAATTAGTTTTGGTATTCAGTTCAGATAACCTTTCACATGGCCAAAATTTCCCCAATCTCTACATTCATTCACATGACCCAATATGAGTACATTTACAAAATTGTCATGAATAACTAGAAATTCTGTGTCTTGTATGTCTCACCACAGGTGTAGCTGGCTTAAAGACTTCACCCATAGCCTTTTGCTTGGGGTCTTTAGCTATTGTGTATGCATGATTACCCTTGTTGTACATAGTTAATGGGTTTTGACAACACCGATGGTGACATGGCCACCACTATTTACATACAGAACATTTTCTCATTTCCCCCACATTATTTCCTGTCCCCTGCCACCATCCTCCTGTCGCCCTCAGATTCTGACAACTCCAATCCCTTTCTAGTGCTTAGAGTTCTGCCTTTTCTAACTCTCATGTAGCCCAGGATAGCCTCTAACTCACTATGTGGTCCATACTGACCTTGAATTTTTCATTAAAGTGTGTGTGTGTGTGTGTGTGTGTGTGTACGTACACTCACATAAGACAAATGAATATTTGGAATCCCCCAGAATTAGGGTTACACGTAATGGGCACTGAGAACCGAACCTATGCCCTTTACAAGACCATTATGAAGTGAGCCACTTTTCCAGTCCTGGTCTTGAAGTCTTGATTTTTCTGCCTCTTGCATTCTGCTTCACTTTCTTCTTTCACATTCTGAATGTACTTGTTTTCTCTTGGATTCATGTAGCCTAGGCTAGCTATCCTGGTTGTTTATTTGTTTGTTTGTCTGTTTGTCAACTTGATACAACTTAGAGTTATTAGGGAAGAGGAACCTCAATTGAGAAAACATCTCCATCGACCACAGTCCAGTGGATGGCCGCATACCTAGGAGCGCATGGTCAGAACAGATTGAATTCAGTGGATTATATGAATACAAAAGAAGATATGAATTTGGGAGGGGCTGGCAGGGGTGGATCTGGGAGGAGTCAGAGGTAGGGGCCAGAGTGATGGATCGCCTGTAGGCCAGTTGGTAGGATCTTTTCTTGACTAATGAGTGATTTGAAGGGGAGAGCCCAGAGGTATGTGAATGGTGCTACACCTGGTCGTGAGGTGCTGAGTTGTATAGGAAAGTGAGCAAAGCACGAGGAACAAGCTGGTAAGCTGCATTCCATGGCCTCTGCTTCAGCTCCTTCCTTCTGGTTCCTGCCTTGGAGTACCTGCTTTGACTTCCCTCAGTGATGGACTGTGATCATGACATGTAAGCCATTTATTAAGCCCCCTTCTTCCCAAATTGTTTTGGCTATGATCTTTATCACAGCGACAAAACCCACAAACGTACTGACTTTGAGAGATTCATCCTTCCTCTCTCTCTCTGGAGTGCTGGATTACAAGAGCACACTGGCACGCTTGGTTTTTGTGGTACTGGGTTCAGACCTAAGACCTTTGGCATGCTAGACAAGCAACCTACCAACTGAGTTGTAGCCTGAGCCCTCTAACTCACTTTAATGTAACCATGTAGCATGAAGCCTTTTGAGTCTTGCTTCTCAAATTTAGCACAATGTTTTTGGGATTCACCCATATTCTTGCCTGAAATAGTAAGCCTTTTTTTTTTTTTGAATTGTTAAGTACTAGTTCACTGTGTAGACATAAGGCAGTTTGTTTATCTGCTAGCAATTAACCACATACTTGTGACTTGGTGCTAGTGTGCATAAAATCCCCAAAGAACTGACATGTAAGTTTTCCTATCTGTGTATTACATTTCATAGCCTTGGTAAGCCCTAATGTCATTCAGCCATGTGTGTGTGTGTGTGTGTGTGTGTGTGTGTGTGTGTGTGTGTGTGCATTTAGAGACCAGAGATAGATTGAGTGTCTTCCTATTTCACTTTCACCTTACTTTTTTAAAGTTAAAGTCTCTTCACTGACATGGAGCTCACCAATTGGCTAGCCTAGCTGAGCTTTAGGGATCTGCCTATCCCTGCCCCTTTGGTGCCATAGTTACTAATGTACTAGTTACTAGTCACTATGCCGTGCTTTTTATGTGGGTTCTGGGGATTTGAACACTCTCTCCAGCCCCTCCTAACCTGCTAGGGGCTTATTGTTTTACCTTTTGCATTCAGGTTTGTAAACTCTCTAATTTGCTTTTGCTTATGGTGTGAGCTGGAGATCAGATTTTTATTCTCCCATACTGAGACCTAACACCACTCACATTGTAAAGGCTCATTTTCTCATGTCCCTGCCTTTTGGTAATAAACCAAGCGCTTGGAAGTGGGCAGGTCCACTTATGGGCTCTATTCCCTTAATTTGCTGCTTTTCAAATCAATGTCACTCTATTGATTTCTATTATTACAGCATTTAATTCCTTTTAGAATGATTTTTACACTTGTTTGTTTTCTGTCGACTGTTTTATTTATGGGAAAGACCTGCACAGATCAAGTCAGTCAACACAAAGTCAAAATCTCTAGCTCAATAGCTATGGCTAGTTGATCGCCTCTTGAGGTGGGGGAGCTAGTTTTCTTTCAGGGTTTGGACCCTGGTAGGTTGGCCACACGCCAGTGGCTGGCCGCATACCTAAGAGCATATGGGCAGTATAGATTGGACTCAGTGTATTATACACAGAAGAAGGAGGGATGAAATTGGGAGGAGATAGTCAGAGGGATGGAGCCAGGAGGAGTTAGTGTTGGGGAGGAGTGGTGGGTAAGTATGATCAAGATACACTGTATATGTGTATGAAGCCCTCAAAGAGTTAGTAAAAATATTCTTTTTTTTTCTCTCTTCCAGATAAGGATTCTTTGTGTAGCATTCATTGGCTGTCCTGGAACTCACTCTGTAGACCAGGCTGACCTCAAACTCAGAGTTGCACCTGCCTCTGCCTCCCAAGCGATGGAGTTAAAAGCATGTGCCACCACCACCACCCAGTAAAAATATTCGAGTAACAAAAAATTGTCTTGGCTAGTCAGTATCTGTTATGTTTATGTGTACATTTTAGATTCCACATGTCAGTTTCAAAAAGAAATTGTTTGGAAAATTGCATGGAAGCGAATTGAGTCTGTAGATCAGTTTTCAGGCGAAGGACATGACTGCCCCCTGGAACCTTCTAATCCATGACTGTGGATCCCCTCCATGTATTTAGATGGTTTGAAATTCCTACCAAGGATGTTTTGGCTTCATTGTGGCAGGCATGCACAGACTGTTGGATTTATTTCTGGGTATTTGATTTTAAAGCACATTATTGTAAGTGGTATTTCTGTCATCTAAGTGTTTGCTGGCACATAAAATCATACTTGATGATTCTGTATTTATCTTGCTGGACTGAGTTTTGAAGTTTTGTTTCTCTTGGAAGGTTCATTGAGGCATGTGCCTTAGGGGTTCCCCCTTCCCCCAGTACACTGCATGTGAGATTCAGGGTGCTGGTGACATAGGGGTTCACATAGTCAGAGAAGGTGCCCTTATGTAACTACAGTACAGTTTAACCTTGCCTGTGGGGCTGGGGTGGTGACTCATTCAGTGAAATGCCTCTTGCACAGGTGTGAGGCATGAGAGAACTGGGTATGGTGTTGTGTGATGGTTACCACAGCACTGGAGGTGGTGACAGGTGAATCTCAGGGTCTCACTGGCCAGTAATCAGAACCCACCTGGCTATAGGTTCAGTGAGAGACTTTGTCCCATAAAAACTAAAATCCATATGTTACTGCTGAGGTCCAAAGCTGACATGCTGACTGTCTTAGTCAGGGTTTCTATTCCTGCACAAACATCATGACCAAGAAGCAAGCTGGGAAGGAAAGGGTTTATTCAGCTTACATTTACACATTGCTGTTCACCACTAAAGTAAATCAGGACTGGAACTCAGGCAGGTCAGGAAGCAGGAGCTGATGCAGAGACCATGGAGGGACGGTTTGCTCAGCTTGCTCTCTTATAGAACCCAGAACTACCAGTCCAGGGATGGCACCACCCACAATGGGCCCTCCCACTCTTGATCACTAATTGAGAAAATGCCTTACCGCTGGATCTTATGGAAGCATCTCCTCAACTAAAACTCCTTTCTCTGTGATAACTCCAGCTTGTGTCAAGTTGACACCCAAAACCAGTCAGTACACTGACTCAGCAGGAGGTGAATGGCTCTCCTGGTATGTGAGATTAACCAACATTGTAATAGGGATGAGACAGTGGGAAGTGGTCTGTATAGGGCTGCTAGGTACAGTTGCATGATTTGTGCGTTGCTCTAAGGTCCTGGGCATTGGAAGGAAGAAGGCTACCCCACACTATTCGCTTACCAAGCTGTGTACCCAGCTGTATGATGGGTGTATGCCTATCTCCTGGTTTTCTTGCCCAGATGGGGTGCTCTTTTCTGTTTTACAGAGCCATTGACTGCCACTGTGGCCTGGGCCTCCAAGTTTGACCTACTAACTTGACCGCCAGTAGTTGCTTTTATCAGCCATTCCTGGCACAGCTGAGCAAGGCTGCAGGATGCTGACAAAATGCTTCTGGAGAGCTCTGTGCCCTCTTCTTGCCGGTCTGCTTGCCTTTTATTGATTCCTCTGCCTGCCTTGGCTAAGCCCTAGCCAAGAGCCCTCCTGTTATTAAAAGAGGTCCCAGCTGTCCACACCTTTCATTTTCTTTGAATTACATTAATTGCCTGACAGCTAAAAATTGAGCCGGTATTTTCAGATTTCAGCTGCTGGTCGGCAAGAAATATTTACCAGCTCCTGCAGATTTATAAAGATGCTACAGAGATGCCTGGAGACTCACAATCAGAAAATACAGCAGCAAACAACACTATTTTTCAAGGTTAAATGCTCAGAATGCTAAAGAGAAATTGTCCATAAAGCAAAGTAAGGATTGGAAAAGCAGGCGGCCTCTGCCCTGGACAAAAGAAAGACAAAGGTTGGAGATAAGATTTTGCAGCTTCACAATAATTATGAATTTAATAAGGGATCTTTATTTTTAATTCCGTTTCGGTCTGGCAGCCACCCACCTCCTTCCCACCCTCCTCTTAGGCATGGTGATTCTCTAATGTGCTCCTCAGGCTGGGTAACAGGGAGAGCTAAAGGCTCCTAACCACAAGACACTCTGACAAAGTACTTAGACAGCTAATGTTCCTGTCCCTTTACAGGCAGGTGGGGCCCAACTCCTGGCTTTATTCCCTCCTGGCATTAGGAAGGGACTCTGAACACAGAGACACAGCAAGACAGTGAGTTCTGAAAAAGACCAAGACAGGGAGATGGGCATTCCCATTCTCATCCTATGGGACCATGGTTTGAACTCCTGTTTGTACGGATAGAATACTAAAGCTCAGGCAGGGCACCAAGACTTGCCACAGACTCCCAGGTGTCACCACTGATGCCCACTTACCTCACAACAGGGTGATGTATATGGGCTTGATAAAAGGCTATGGGGTTCCCCAAAATGAAAAGCCAAGAGGAACATAGCACCACTTCACAGAAAGAGTATAAGCTGTTTTCCTGGGTTGTAAATATTTATTTTAAGTAGTTCATTCATCGATCAAACATTGATTAACTGTTGAGTTTTCAGCAGCGGAGAGAAGATTTGAGGCAGGGTCTGGCTTTGTGCCTATTCTGCCCTCAGACTTGAGATTCTCCTGCCTCAGCCTCCCAAGTGTTGGGATTACAGGTGTGTACCACTACTCTCACTGAAGGTGTATTTTTCTGAGATACCCTTGTGTGTGTGTGTGTGTATGTGTGTGTGTGTGTGTGTGTATGTGTGTGTGTGTTAAATCCAGATGATAAAATTAGTCATTTAGGGGGCTGGAGAGATGGCTCAGTGGTTAAGAGCAGCGACTGCTCTTCCTGAGGTCCTGAGTTCAAATCCCAGCACATAGTGGCTCACAACTATCCATAATGAGATCTGGTGCCCTCTTCTGGTGTGTCTGAAGTGTACTTACGTATAATAAATAAATAAATCTTTAAAAACAAAAACAAAAACAAAAACCCCCCAAAATTAGTCATTTAGAAATAAGTATATCAGTGAGATTTAAGACACTATAATATTTTTCAACCAATCCCTCTAGCTAGTTTCAAAATACCACCATCAGCTTGAGGTGAAAACCGACACCTGCTTGTCACCTCTTCTCTTGCATCAGGGTCTGTGTCTTAGTTAGGGTTTCCATTGCTGTAAAAAGACACCATGACCAAGGCAACTCTTATAAGCACAACATTTGATTGGGGCTGGCTTACAGAATCAGAAGTTCAGTTTATTATCATCAAGGTGAGAAGCATGGCACCAGGCAAGCAGACGTGGTGCAGGAGGAGCTGAGAGTTCTACATCCTACTCTGATGCTAAACAGAAGACTGTCTTCAAGGCAACTAGGTGGAGGCTCTCCAAGCCCAGCCCACAGTGACACACTTCCTCCAATAAGGCCACACCTCCTAACAGTGCTGTTCCCTGGGCCAAGCATATTCAAACCACTACAGTCTGATAACTGCCTTCTCTCTCTACGGATATGCTAATTCTGGAAATTTCATATAAATGCAGTCACATGGAACTCAGTCTTTGGTCTCTTGTTTTATATTTCGAGTGCTTGTGTCTGTTCTGTTGCCTCAGCATGGATGTAGAGGTCAGAGGCCAACTTGCCTAAGTTAGTTTTCTCCTCCCACCATGTTTGTGGACTCATGTTTGTTTGAACGCTTTTTACCTCTCTTGGGTGTGTATGGGCCTAGGAGTATACTTGCTGGATCATTGGGTAATTCTCTGTTTAGTTTGTTGGAGTTCTGAAGTGTTTCCCCAAAGCTACAGCATCTTGAATCTTCCATCACAGTACCACCATTATAGACCATGTGTACTGTGTAGAAGGTGATTAGTTCTAGGCCAAAGAGAAAGAAGCAAAGCAGAATAATGAGGTCTGGGTGGGGCATCAGGGGTGGAATGTCTGAGGTGTCAGAGGTGTGGTGCTGAGGGTGGGGTGTTTGGGGTGGAGTATTGGGGGTGGGGTGTCAGTGGTGGGGTGTCAGTGGTGGGGTGTCAGTGGTGGGGTGTCAGTGGTGGGATGTCAGTGGTGGGGTGTCAGTGGTGGGGTGTTGGGGTGTGGCATCAGGGGTGGAATATCAGAGGTGGGGTGTCATGGATGGAATGTCAGGGGTAGGGTTTCAGGGGTGGGGTATCAGGAGTGGGGTGTCAGGGGTGGGCTGGTGGTGAGTTGTTATTGGTGCCTGTGACTGGCCTCACCAAGAAAGGGTACATGTATATTGCTGTATCTCACTACTAAGGTTGCAGTCTACCATTTGGACAGCTTTCCTAAGGTCAACACAAAATGAAGGACTCCCTTTTCTTAGTGGGGCTTCCTCTTCTCCACCTGATCTAGGGAGCCCAACCCCCAATCTTCTACTTGACAATCTCACATAGTTCTTGGTAACATTACAGGTTCAAGTTCCTGGAATGCCTCTCCATGCAAATGAGGTGTCCCCAGAACCTTAAGCCTCAACCAATGAACCTTCACCCTAAGAAGAATCCCTTCCCACTGTCCAAGGTTCATATAAATAGCCCTTGATTCGCTTGAATGAAGAGGCACACAAACTGTTTCATTAAATATCAACTAGGAGAGCTGTTTTATTAAATGTCATCTCAAATGCTGACACCTGCCTGGTGTCACCTTGGGGTGCAGTGCCTAGACACCCCAAAGGAAGGAGAGGAAAACAGAACCACAGCGTCTACTGTGCACACCAACATCAGAGGCATCAGTCTTACAGGGCACTTGCAAGTGGCCAGAGTGAGGCTGATCACACTTGGAGGAACGATGTCATACTGGGAGGTTGCTGTGGGGAATTGCTTAGATGATTCATAGTAAAACTGTAAGTACACAGCTTTTCTCTCTTGTCCTTCTCCCCTTCCTCTCCCTCCTCTTCCTCCTTACTCTCCCATTCTTCCTCCTATTTCTTTCCCCTTTTCTTCCTTTTTCTTTCGACTCTCCCCTATCCTCCTCTCAACCGTATCATTGGTTTCCTCCTCTTCATCCCATCTCTCTTCCTCTTCCCTTTTCTCCTCTTCCTTCTCTCTCTTAATCTCTTCCTTTTTGTTTGATAATTATGAAATAGGGTCTTGTTGTGTAGCCCAGGCTGGCTCTGAACTACTTATGCCACAGGCACCCCCTCCACACCCCTGACATTCTTTTGGTATATTTTTACTTCCTGGAGTTCCCTGGCAGATGTGTGAATGGATTATTCTATTTGGGAGCCCCATCTGTACACTCCTCGGCCCTCCAATAAGATGTTTGTTCAGCACCAGGGACAGCGCCCACCTGCTCCAGTCTCTTCTCCCCTGATGTCCAGCGCTGAGACAAAGAGCTGTGCATTTATATCGTGTCTGTTATTTATCGGGGCCTGTGTAAAATTTCCCGAGTCTGGAAAAATGCAGAAAGTTTATTTTGGCCTAATCTTAGACTCTTATTCCCACATGGTCCTCGAGACTGGTCCATCTCAAAGAATATAAAAAAGTAGTGCTCAGATTTTAGCTTGCTCATAAATCTACTTCCCGCAATGCCATTTTTTATCTGCCTATTTCTGTTTCTCCTGGGTTTTACGGGAGTGCTTTACCTTAGCAATGATTCAGTATTCTCGGGATACTGTGGGCTTAGAGAGCCACACAATAGAAGTTCCATTTCACCCCCACCCCATTTATAACCATGGGGGAAAACTGCATTGTCTTGGGGGTTATCAATGATTTCATAAAACTCAACCTTTGTTTCTTGTGCCTCCATTTTTCAAAAATTGTGCTCCTTCAAGTCTCTGGAAGCTGTTGCCTCTGAGGAAGCATTTATCTTCAGTTTGACATCTTTTGTACTGTATCTCTTTTCAATTCTCCTTTCTCATGGAGGATAAATATCTCTTTAGGGCTTGGAATGAAGAGTTACATCTCCAAGATGCAACTTGTGAGTGTGTGGAGACCTGCTCTCCTTACTAAATCCCACCTTATACCTTGGGCTGAAGATGGAGCAATAGACAATTGATACAAAGGTTATTGTAGGTTAAATGGTGTTCTCTTAGAGTTCATAAGCTGAGATCCCAACTCTTAGTACCCACATGTGTGACCCTGTTGGGACCTAGAGCTATTGAAGATATAAGACAGGGAGATGCAGTTACCTTGGAACAGACGGGTGCTTATTAGGGCACCACAGGATTCTGGCCTCTTCACTGACTGGGTGAAATTTGGACGTGAACAAGAGAGAATCCCATGTAAATGTTAGGCAAAGTCAAGGAATGCCAAAGATGGTCCAGACCACCAGGAGTCATGAGAAAGGCAAGAACAGGAAATTTTGAACAGTCCTCTAAAGAAACCCATGTAGGGTTTGGACTAAGGACATCCAGGCCTGTTATACTGGCTAGTTTTGTGTGTCAACTTGACACAAGCTGAAGTTGTCACAGAGAAAGGAGTTTCAGTTGAGAAAATGCCTCCATGAGATGCAGTGGTAAGGCATTTTCTCAATTAGTGATCAAGGGGGGAGGGCCCCTTGTGAGTGGTACCATCTTTGGGCTGGTAGTCTTGGGTTCTATAAGAAAGCAGGCTGAGCAAGCCAGGAGAAGCAAGCAAGCCAGTAAGCAACATTCCTCCATGGCCTCTGCATCAGTTCCTGTACCTTGACCTGCTTGAGTTCCAGTCCTGACTTACTTTCATGATGAACAGCAGCATGGAGTGTAAGCTCAATCAACCCTTTCTTCCCCAACTTGCCTCTTGGTCATGATGTTTGTGCGGGAATAGCAACCCTGACTAAGACACCTGTGGTACAACACATTACAGTTTTTGTTTTTGTTTTTGTTTTTTTGTTTTTTTTAAACCACTTGGTGTTTGGTCTCCTGTTTAAGCAGCCCTGGCCAGGTCATAGGGAGACTTGCTAATGAGGTCTGTCTCAGTGTGAATATTTACTTGGAAGACGTCAGACCGGACTTTCTAGAGCCAGGTATCTTGAGTTTGAATTTTCAGGTGAGTTATTTGGGAGAATCGCTTGTCTCAAGGATTATAGCTTCCTTGAAATAAAATGGGGAAAGACATGAGTTTAGGTCTGATGCTATTTTCATAAGGAGAAAATGAGATATGTATTGAAGGTATCAGCCCACATATTTGTTATCACAGCAAGCATTTGATGGGTGGGTGAGCTCCCGCAATGACTATCAGTTATAATGGGCAACATTTTCTGAGGGCAAGACAGACTTCTACAACCTTTTGTTTTGAAATCCTTTCTGGACCACACAGAGCCAATGCCTGAACTTTCCCCTTCTGACCTCTGCTTTTCAGTCTGGTGTTCTAGAGTTTGAATCCATTCCTTTAACCTCTCCCTAAAAATTGCAACTTGGTTTACAATTGATGAACAAGACAATGAACTTACAGTCCCCGCCTGAGGAAGTAAGGTGGCTTGAAAACCTGAATAGGAATTTGGAATCCATAGAAAACTGATCAGGATCATAAATTCATTTAGACTCAAATGACATAGCTTTTATTGAAAGCTAAGGGTGAAGGGGAGGACCTGGCCCAGGTATGGTATTTTTGGTATCTCCTGAGCAGGGAAGGGTACTGGTGATAACAATTCCATGATAACTCCTTGCAAAGCATCCCTCAGTGGGTTAAATCACCCTGGAATAATGACCCTTTAAAATTCTGTAAGTCAGGTAATAGTATCATACCCATTTTACAGCAAGGAAACCGAGGTACTGAGTGGTTGAGTAGCTTGTCTTGGATCATCACCAGTTAATGGCAGGACTACAGTTTGAACCTCTGGTATTTTACTTCAACTCTATGGTTTTAATTGTGAGTGTGTTCGAGTGTCACATGTGCACATGTGTGTATATGCATGTGGGGGCTAATTGTGCTCCACCTTATTATATGAGACAAGGTCTCTCACTGAACAGGAGCTCACTGATTCAGCTACATGACTGGGTTGTGAGCTCCAGGGATCCTCCTGTCTCTGCCTCCCCAGTGCTGGGGAGCACTCTACCACTGGAGGGCACTCTACCAGCCACATCCACAGCTCTGCCTTTGCTGTTTGTTTTGAGAGTGTCTCACTAAGTTTCCCACCCTTACCTTTTAACTGGTGATCCTCCTACTTCTGGCTTCCTCTGGGCCTAGATTGCTTTAAGACAACCACTCATAGAAAGACAAAGCTTGTCTGTTGGATGCTTTCCACCACTGCAGACTCTTCTTTCAATTGGGAAGAACAGCTCCAGGCAGTGGTCTGTGACCCCAGGACTACAGGCAGGAGGCCCAGGAGCTCCAGAATATTTAGGCAACTGAAGAGTCCAAGGGGAGCCTGAACTATACAAGACTCCATCTCAAGAACCAAATCCAGACACAAAACCAAAAAGAAACACACACATAAAGAGCCATCATGAGGGTTTAGTTGCTGAGCTCAGAAGAAACCTAACAAAGCACAGCTGATACAGAAATAAACATAAAATGAAAATTTACTTTCCACTCTTAAACTGAGGCCAATAGATAGGGAAGAACTCAGTCTCCATGAATAACCACAGAATTGGGAAGCTATGATAATTATTATTATTACTTGTGTTAATAATTATGTTCGATTGGACTATTTAAATAGAGGATGCCTTAGGGGGCAGAGACAGTCTAAGGAATGCCATTATCAGAATTGCATTTACATCCCATAGTCTGCTCAGCATCACTAATTAATATTCTCTCCATAAACAAATAAGCACAGTGGAGGTTGGCAGATTGCAGAAATACCACTTATCAGAGGCAACAGTGGAGAATAAACAGGATAAAAGGACTAGGTCGCATTCGCTATTATTGACATACAATGCTTCTGAGGAACAATTTGGTAAAACTCACCTCTGTCATTGTACTGGCTAGTTTTGTGTGTCAACTTGCCACAAGCTGAACTTATCACAGAGAAAGGAGTTTCAGTTGAGAAAACGCCTCCATGAGATCCAGTGGTAAGGCATTTTCTCAATTAGTGATCAAGGGGGGAGGGCCCTTTGTGGGTGGTACCATCCCTGGGCTGTTAGTCTTGGGCTCTATAAGAGAGCAAGCTGAGCAAGCCAGGGGAAGCAAGCCAGTAAGTTACGGATGTCCATGGCCTCTGCATCAGCTCCTGCTCCTTGACCTGCTTGAGTTCCAGTCCTGACTTCCTTTCATGATTAACAGCATCATGGAAGTGTAAGCTCAATAAACCCTTTCCTTCCCAACTTGCATCTTGGTCATGATGTTTGTGCAGGAATAGAAACCCTGATTAAGACAAATTGGTACCAGTGTA
Source organism: Rhynchomys soricoides (assembly GCA_019843965.1). Classification (NCBI taxonomy): domain Eukaryota; kingdom Metazoa; phylum Chordata; class Mammalia; order Rodentia; family Muridae; genus Rhynchomys; species Rhynchomys soricoides. Next base: position 8,591,479 of record JADRCH010000042.1, read on the forward strand.
GTGGGGTATTCCTGTGACAACCTGACCATGTTTTGGGGAGGACCGTGGAAGGACTTTGGAACTTTGGGCTAGAAGATCCATTCAGTGTTAAGAGCTCTGTGGGATGTTGTGTAGGACCTTGGAAGATAATGTTGAGAACAGTGCAGAAGATGGAGGCCTGGCTTGTGAAGTTTCAGAGGGAAGATTTTTTTTTGTTTGTTTTTCGAGACAGGGTTTCTCTGTAGCTCTGGCTGTCCTGGAACTCACCCTGTAGACCAGGCTGGCCTCGAACTCAGAAATCCACCTGCCTCTGCCAGCAGAGTGCTGGGATTAAAGGCATGTGCCACCACTGCCTGGCTCAGAGGGAAGATTAAAGACTCTTATCAGGGCCATTGCTAGTTTGACTATGAAGATTCTGTGGTTTTGGTTAGCTGGGGCTGAAGAAATTAGCTGTGATTAACAAGATACCAGAACTACTAAAGCAAAAACCATTGCATTGCTGGGACTATTGATGCTGGTTAGCTGGAACTAAGATATTAGTGGTGATTAAGAAGAGACCAGCATCATTGGGGTGAAATCTTCTGAGAAGTGTTTTCTGAGAGCACAGAGGCTGCTTTTCAGAGATAGCCAAAGTTGTACCTTGAGCTGTGGCTGGACTTGGTAATATGTAAGAGTCACCCAGGTGGTACTGGTTTTGAAGGCATGAAAGAGTCACGAAGAGCAGCTGAGGCCTGGGCACTGTGAGAGGCTGTGGAAGGCCATTGGTGAAGGTGCAGCCTCAGTTGCAGTTGACAACCCAGGATTGAAGGGGTCACCCAAAGGATGTGAGGCTTGGCACCATGGTCAAGCCTAGTTGCAGTGGAAGATAGCAGTGTTTTGGAGATACCAATACTATGAGATGACCACCAAGAACAGCATCAGCAGTGGAGTACAGGCATCTGGATCCTAAAAGACAAGGTGTGTGCTACAAGGGGCAGAGCTGGAGAAGAGACTCAAGCCCTTGGAGGAATCCAGAAGATCGTGAGTGGATCCCAGACATTGGACGGTTGGAGTTTGATTTTGCTTTTGATTGTGACTGTGACCTGATAATTTTCCCTCTTGAAGAAAGAAGTATTTTAGTGGAGCCCACAGTTAAGAGACTTTGAATTTTTAAAAGACTTTGAATTTTAAGAGATTGGATGTTTAAAAGGGCTGAAATGTTTTTTTTTTTTTTTTAGTTTTTCTGTAACTGTTTATTTCACTTATTTACTAAACAAAAATCAGGTCTGTGACAACTGTATCAAGTAACACATATGCTCAGCCTGAACTACAGGAAAAGCTAAGAGTTCTGAGAAGCCCAGTTCTCATCAATTCACACGTTTTTCACCTAGAAATCACGTGGGTGGACTGAGAACATTTCATTCCATCCCCTGCCCTTCCCTCCCTTCCCTTCCTCTCCTCTCCTTTTCTTTTCATTTTTCTTTCTTTTTTTTTATTTTCATATTTTATTTACATTTCAAATGTTTCCCCCTTTACAGATCTCCCCTTTGGAACCTCCACATTCCCTCTGCTCTCCCCTGCCACTATGGGGATATTCTCTAACCCACCCTCCCATCCACCCACCCACTCTCTTCTTCCCTCCTTGTCATTCTCCTATACTGAGGGATCTAACACCTTCAGGCCCAAGGACCTCTCTTCCTCCTGACGGATAACAAGACCCTCCTCTGCCACATATGTGGCCAGCACCATGGGTCCCTCCATGTGTATTCTTTAGTTGGTGGATCAGATACTTCTCCAGAAGTATCGGGGGGTCAGGCCAGCTGCCACTGTTGCTACCTCCCTGGGACTGCACACTCCCTCAGCTCCTCAGTCTTTCTCCAAGCCCTCCATATGGGACCTCACACTCAGCCCTACTGTTACTGTGAAGTGACTCTTGGGTATTTCAAACTTTTGGGCTAATAACCACTTAACAGTGAATACATACCATGTTCATTCTTTTGTGACTGCATTACCTCGCTCAGGATGATATTTTCAAGATCCATCCATTTGTCTACAAATTTCAAAAAGTCATTGTTTTTAATAGCTGAGTAGTATTCCATTATGTAAATGTACCACATTTTCTGTATCCATTCCTCTGTGGAAGGACATCTAGGTTGTTTCCAGCTTCTGGTTATTATAAATATAGCTGCTATGAACATAGTGGAACTTGTGTCTTTATTACATGTTGGAGCATCTTCTGGGTATATGCCCAGGAGTGGAATAGCTGGGTCCTCAGGTAGAATTATGTTCATTTTTCTGAAGGTCTGCCAAACTTAATTCCAGAGAGGTTGTATGAACTTGCATTCCCACCAGCAATGGAGGAGTGTTCCTCTTTCACCACATCCTTGCCAACATATGCTGTCACCTGAGTTTTTGATCTTAGCCATTCTGACTGGTGTGAGGTGAAATCTCGGGGTTGTTTTGATTTGCATTTCCCTGATGACTAAGGATGTTGAACATTTCTTTAGGTGCTTCTTGGCCATTCGAGTTTCCTCAGTTGAGAATTCTCTGTTTAGCTCACTTCCCCATTTTTTGATAGGGTTATTTGGATCTCTGGAGTCTAGCTTCTTGAGTTCTTTGTATACATTGGATATTAGCCCTCTATCAGATGTAGGATTGGTAAAGATCTTTTCCCAATCTATAGGTTGCTGTTTTGTCCTATTTACAGTGTCCTTTGCCTTACAAAAGCTTTGTAATTTTATGAGGTCCCATCTGTCGATTCTTGATCTTAGAGCACAAGCCATTGGTGTTCTGTTCAAGAACATTTCCCCTGTGCCCAAGTGTTCGAGACTCTTCCCCATTTTCTCTTCTATTAGGTTCAGTGTATCTGGTTTTATGTGAAGGTCCTTGATCCACTTGGACTTGAGCTTTGTACAGGGGTATAGAAATGGTTCAATTCCCAATCTTCTACATGTAGACCGCCAATCGATCCAGCACCATTTGTTGAAGATGCTGTTTTTTCCACTGGATGGTTTTAGATCCTTTGTCGAAGATCAAGTGACCATATGTGTGCGTGTTCATTACTGGGTCTTCAATTCTATTCCATTGATCTACCTGCCTGTCACTGTACCAATACCATGCAGTGTTTATCTCTACTGCGCTGTAGTACAGCTTGAGGTCAGGGAGGCTGATTCCCCCAGAAGACCTTTTATTGTTGAGGATAGCTTTTGCTATCCTGGGTTTTTTGTTATTCCATATGAATTTGAGAATTGTTCTTTCTAGGTCTATGAAGAATTGAGTTGGGATTTTGAGGGGGATAGCACTGAATCTGTATATTGCTTTCGGCAGGATGGCCATTTTAACTATGTTAATCCTGCCAATCCATGAGCATGGGAGATCTTTCCATCTTCTGAGGTCTTCTTCGATTTCTCTCTTCAGAGACTTGAAGTTCTTGTCATACAGATCTTTCACTTGTTTGGTTAGAGTCACACCAAGATATTTTATATTGTTTGTGACAGTTGTGAAGGGTGTCATTTCCCTAATTTCTTTCTCAGCCTGTTTATCCTTTGAGTATAGGAAGGCTACTGATTTGCTTGAGTTAATTTTGTATCCAGCCACTTTGCTGAAGTTGTTTATCAGCTGTAGCAGATCTCTGGTGGAGTTTTTCGGGTCACTTAAATATACCATCATATCATCTGCAAATAGTGATATTTTAATTTCTTCCTTTCCAATTTGTATCCCTTTGACTTCCTGTTGTTGTCTGATTGCTCTAGCTAGAACTTCAAGTACTATATTGAATAGGTAGGGAGAGAGAGGCAGCCTTGTCTAGTCCCTGATTTTAGTGGGATTGCTTTGAGTTTCTCTCCATTTAGTTTGATGTTGGCCACTGGTTACTGTATATTGCTTTTACTATGTTTAGGTATGCTCCTTGAATTCCTGATCTTTCCAAGACTTTTATCATGAAGGGATGTTGAATTTCGTCAAATGCTTTTTCAGCATCTAATGAAATGACCATGTGGTTTTTTTCTTTGTGTTTGTTTATGTAGTGGATTACATTGATGGATTTCCGGGTATTGAACCATCCCTGCATCCCTGGAATGAAGCCTACTTGAGGTGGTGAATGATTATTTTGATGTGCTCTTGGATTCGTTTTGCAATAATTTTATTGAGTATTTTTGCATCGATATTCATAAAGGAAATTGGTCTGAAGTTTTCTTTTATTGTTGGGTCTTTGGTATCAGTGTGACTGTGGCCTCATAGAATGAATTGGGTAGTATTCCTTCTGTTTCTATTTTGTGGAATAGACTGAAGAGTATTGGTATTAGGTCTTCTTTGAAGGTCTGATAGAATTCTGCACTGAACCCATTTGGTCCTGGGCTTTTTTTGGTTGGGAGACTGCTAATGACTGCTTTTATTTCTTTGGGGGTTATGAAGCTGTTTAGATGCTTTATCTGATCCTGATTTAACTTCGGTAATTGGTATCTGTCTAGAAACTTGTCCATTTCCTCCAGATTTTCCAATTTTGTTGCATATAGGTTTTTGTAGTAGGATCTGATGATTTTTTTAATTTCCTCAGAGTCTGTTGTTACATTTCCGTTTTCATTTCTAATTTTGTTAATTTAGATAGTGTCTCTGTGCCCTCTGATTAGTCTGGCTAAGGGTTTATCTATCTTGTTGATTTTCTCAAAGAACCAGCTCTTGGTTTTGTTGATTCTTTGTATAGTTCTCTTAGTTTCCACTTGGTTGATTTCAGCCCTTAATTTGATTATTTCCTGCCTTCTACTCCTCTTGGGTGTATTAGCTTCTTTTTTTTCTAGAACTTTCAGATGTGCTGTTAAGTTGTTAGTGTATGCTCTTTCCAGTTTCTTTTTGGAGGCATTCAGAGCTATGAGTTTTCCTCTTAACACTGCTTTCATTGTGTCCCATAGGATTGGGTAAGTTGTACTTTCATTTTCATTAAATTCTAGGAAGTCTTTAATTTCCTTCTTTATTTTTTCCTTGACCAAGTTATCATTGAGCAGAGGATTGTTCAGCTTCCATGTGTATGTGGGCTTTCTGTTGCTGTTGCTGCCATTGAAGACCAACCTTAATCCGTAGTGATCTGATAAGAGGCATGGGATTATATCAATCTTCTTATATCTGTTGAGGTTTGTTTTGTGACCAATTATATGATCAATTTTGGAGAAGGTACCATGAGGTGCTGAGAAGAAGGTATATTTTTTTGATGCAGGATGAAATGTTCTGTGGATATCTGTTAAACCCATTTGGTTCATAGCCTCTGTTAGTTTCACTGTGTTTCTGTTTAGTTTATGTTTCCAAGGTCTGTCCATTGTTGATAGTGGGGTGTTGAAGTCTCCCACTATTATTGTGTGAGGTGCAATGTGTGCTTTGAGCTTTAGTAGAGTTTCTTTTATGAAAGTGGGAGCTCTTGCATTCGGGGCATAGATGTTCAGAATTGAGAGTTCTTCTTGGTAGATTTTTCCTTTGATGAGTAAGAAGTGTCCTTCCTCATCCTTTTTATGAATTTTGGTTGAAAGTCAATTTTATCCGATATTAGAATGGCTACTCCAGCCTGTTTCCTGGGGCCATTTGCCTGGAAAATTGTTTTCCAGCCCTTTACTCTGAGGTTGTGTTTGTCTTTAACATGGAGGTGCGTTCCCTGGATGCAGCAAAATACTGGGTCCTATTTATGGATCCAGTGTGTCAGTCTATGTCTTTTTATTGGGGAGTTGAGACCATTGATGTTAAGAGATATTAAAGAATAGTGATTGTTATTTCCTGTTATTTTTGATGTTGTTTATATTGTTTGTGTGGTTATCTTCTTTTGAGTTAGTTGAAAAATTACTTTCTTCCTTTTTCTTGAGTGTAGTTTCCCTCCTTGGGTTGGTGTTTCCCATGTATTATTCTTTGTAGGACTGGGTTTGTGGAAACATACTGTGCAAATTTGGATTTGTCGTAGAATATTTTGGTTTCACCATCTAACATTATTAAGAGTTTTGCTGGGTATAGCAGCCTGGGCTGGCATTTGTGTTCTTTTAGAGTCTGTATGAGATATACCCAGGATCTTCTAGTTTTCATAGTCTCTGGTGAGAAGTCTGGTGTAATTCTGATAGGTCTGCTTTTCTATGTTACTTGCCCCTTTTCCCTTACTGCTTTTAATATTCTTTCCTTGTTTTGTGTATTTGGTGTTTTGACTATAATGTGACAGGAGGAATTTCTTTTCTGGTCCAGTCTATTTGGCGTTCTGTAGGCTTCTTGTATATTTATGTTCATCTCTTTCTTTAGGTTAGGGAAGTTTTCTTCTATAATTTTGTTGAAGATATTTACTGGTCCTTTAAGTTGGGAGTCTTCACTCTCTTCTATACCTATTATCCTCAGGTTCTGTCTTCTCATTGCATCCTGGATATCTTGGACATTTTGAGTTAGGAGCTTTTTGGATTTTGTGTTTTCTTTGACTGTTGTGTCCATGTTTCCTATGGTATCTTCCGCACCTGAGATTCTCTCTTCCATCTCTTGTATTCTGTTGGTGATGCTTGCATCTATGACTCCTGATTTCTTTCCTATGTTCTTTAACTCCAGGGTTGTCTCCCTTTGTGATTTTTTTATTGCTTCTATTTCTGTTTTTAATTACTGAATGGTTTTGTTCATTTGTTTGAGTGTGTTTTCCTGTAATTTTGCCCGTTTGATTGTGTTTTCCTGTAATTCTTCAAGCGATTTTTGTGTGTCCTCTTTAAGGGCTTCCAGTTGTTTACCTGTGTTCTCTTGTATTTCTTTAAGAGAGTTATTTATTTCCTTCTTAAAATCTTCTATCATCCTCTTGAGATGTGATTTTAAGTCTGAGTCTTCCTTTTCTGGTGTGTTGGTGTATCCAGGGCTGGCTGTGGTGGGAGAGCTGGGTTCAGCTGAAGCCAAGTAATCTTGGTTTATGTTCCTTGTGTTCTTGCCCTTGCCTTTTGCCATCTGGTTATCTCTGGTGTTAGCTGGTCTTTTCTCACTGACTGTGGCTTGTCTTTTCTTCAAGCTCAGATGTCAATATTCCTGGGAGACCAGTTCTCTCTCCCAGCTGTTTCTCAGATCTTGAGTCTGGAGCAAGCCTTCCGCTGGTTCCTCAGCACAAGTGGGCGGGTAGCTTTCTCTGTGCACTGCTTGTATATGGAGGCCTGGTGGCCCATGTGGGGGTCTCTGGCCACAGGTGGAAGCAGGCAGGCTCTCATCTCCTGGCTTTTCCTCAGTCCCTGTGTCTGGAGCCAGCCTTCCACTGGCTCCTCTGCAGGGACTTAAATGTTAATATGTGAGAATTTGCAAAGACTGTTGGATATTTAAAGTTATTTAGATCTTGGGGATGAACAAGGAAGTAAGGGTTGAGGCTTAATGGTGATGTATTTGTGTGTCAGGTTGACAAGGAGTCATTGTACTGGTTAGTTTTGTGTGCCAACTTGCCACAAGCTGAACTTATCACAGAGAAAGGAGTTTCAGTTGAGAAAATGCCTCCATGAGATCCAGTGGTAAGGTAAGGAAATAATTTTCTCAATTAGTGATCAAAGGGGGAGGGCCCTTTGTGGGTGGTACCATCCCTGGGCTGTTAGTCTTGGGCTCTATAAGAAAGCCAGCTGAGCAAGCCAGGAGAAGCAAGCAAGCCAGTAAGTTACATCCCTCCATTGCCTCTGCATCAGCTCCTACTCCTTGACCTGCTTGAGTTCCAGTCCTGACTTCCTTTCATGATTAACAGCATCATGGAAGTGTAAGCTCAATAAACCCTTTCCTTCCCAACTTGCATCTTGGTCATGATGTTTGTGCAGGAATAGAAACCCTGACTAAGACAACCGAGCACCTGGCAGATGGACAGCATTGAGACAATTGCAAAATGAAAGCAAGCCTGAGCTTCAACTGCTGGATTTAAACCCAGGAAGAGGCTCCTTTTGCACTATCATCAATTCACAGCAGGTTTTTCTATGTGGGGTTTATGTGGGGTCTGTGGCTGCTTGTTTGTTTTACACATCAGCCTTTTAGTTTACAATCTGGATCTCTCCATGTCTCATTCAAAATGTATCGCAAATATGTGTTGACAGATACTGGAGTCCTGTTGCTGCTGAGGCAATGGCTTTCCAGAGTTAAGATCACGGGTGATAGAAGACTTAGTCTGCAAAGTGCTTGCTGTACAAGCATGAGGACCTGAGGTCAGATTTTCACACCCACACAAAAAGCTAGGGGCAGTAGTGTGTGCCTGCAATCCCAGTGCTGTGACTGATGGATACAGGGATTAGTGGATCCTCCAGCTCACTGGCCAGGAGGCCTAGCTGGATCACTGAATTGCAGGCTTCATGAAAGACTGTCTGAAGAAATAAATGTGAGACAGAAACTAATAGGGAAGAAGGAGGGTTGCCAAGGATGGGAGGGGAGTGGGTGATGGGTAAGAATAGCTAGAGTGCATTGTATACAAATATTAAATTTTCAAAGAAGTTTAATAAAATTTATTAAAAATAAAGTGGGGACGAATTGAATAAGATACCCTTCATCAACTTTTGGCCTTGGCTTAAGGGCACATATATGTGCACACACATGCACATAAATAACTCTCTGACCCCTAACTTAGAATGCTCCATTTTTACTTCTTCATTCTGTAACTTCATTCTTTTAATGCTTCTTTTCTATTGTGTGAACATTTCATACATGTATATTATGGATTTTGACTAAACTCACCCCTCCATTCTCTCCTCTCCAGTTTCTCCCTGAATTCCCTTCCACCACTTCTTCATGTGTTACATTTTTTAAAAAGTCCACTGAGTCCACTTACTGCTTGCTAGTATGTGTCTGATGGAGGGCCTCCTACTGGAGCCATACTCTTAAAGAAATCTGACACTCCCTTTCTGAGCAGCCACATATTACCAATAACTCCAAAGCTAGGGGTGGAGTTTCATGTCAGTCTTCTTTCTGCGTGTTGGTATTTTGTCTGACTTGAACTTGCATAGATCTTGTGCATGCTGTCACAGCCCCTGTGAATTTACATGAGCAACAGCCCTGTTGCGTCTGGAAAACACTGTTTTGCTGTAGTTATCCACGATCTCTGACTCCTGAAGTCTTTACAATCCTTCTTCTGTGATGACCCCTGAAGTTTGGGAGGAGAGAGTGTGATATAGATATTTCATTCAGGATTGAGCATTTCAGAGTCTTATTCTCTACACGTTGACCACTTGTGGGCCTCTGTATTAAATGCCATCTAATGCTAAATGAAGCTTTTCTGACAAGGGTTAAGAGGTGCACCAATCTACTTATAGCAATAAGTAATTAGAAGTTGGTTTAATCCTATACCCATTTAAACAGAGTGATTGTAATAGGTTCTTACCTAGGGCTATGGCCTCTCTAGTCACAGGTTTTTGGTCAAAATAACAGCCCCAGACATAGGTTATCTCTTGTGTGTGGGTCCTAAATTCAGGTATAAAATAGTTGGTTACTCCCAAAACATTCATGCCACTTATGCACAGGTAGGCACATCTTGTCAGGCCAGTCATTATTGTAGCTCTCAGGGTTCACAGCAAGGTAAAATTAAATTGATGATTACTTTCTTCCTCTATTAGTTTCCATAGCACCGTCTAGCATAATAAAAGGTAGCTAGTAGGGATGAAGCTCCCGATGACTACCAAATTGATTTAGAGTATCCCATGACTCAATTATCTACTGTCTTCAGCAAAATGGTCTTGCTGTCATGTTCTGAAAGGTAGCCAAGAATAATAGCAATAACCTGTAATGCTTGGGAGTCTCTGGGACCCTAATGACTAACAATTTCAAAAACATTAACCTATTCTTGACTTTAGACTTTCGATAGCTGATGGCGTCTAACAGTGCCCCGTCCCCTCACTCCACCATTCTAGGGTCACCCCACTTAAAGTCTTTAGGTATGTATGTGTATAGATTTTAGGAAGTGGTTACAGCAGTAGGCTTCCACATGAGCTTCTTAAAGGCCTTTAGTATTAGTTACCCCTTTCCATACTCCCTCCTCCACCAGCCTACCCTAATCCCACCCGTCTTTCCGATATCCCTCATTTTCCTCCACATCACCTGCATTTCATCTCCATTCCCTTCAAATCCCACTCCCCAAAGTCTCCATTACAGTTTCTTTACCTCCATGGACACTCCAATTTAAATACACATACCCAAAGAGCCAAAGGTAACATCCGTACATGAGATAACATTTGTTATATGTCTTTGTTGGTCTAGGTTTCTTCACTTTGAATGGTTGTTTTCAACTCCATCCACTTTCTTTGGGGTGTATGTTTAAGAAGATTATAGATGGGTCAATGGTAGATTTATTTCTGGAGCTGTAGGAGTTTCCTGGTGGAGTCTTTATGGTCCTTTAAGGATGAAAACCATATCATCTGCAAATAAAGGTACTTTCACTTCTTCTTTTCCTATTTGTGCCCCTTTCTCTTCTTCACGTGTCTTATTGCTCTAGCTAAGATTTTACACACTGTGTTGAGCAGGAGTGGAGAGAGCAGACATCTTCATCTTGTTCCAAGAACACTCATGTTAAACAATGCAGCCTGCCAGTCTTGAAGACAATTCCAGTTCTTTTAAAACCAAGATGGGATTAGTATAGCTTTGCTAAAAAAGCCTATTTTCCTTAGCTAGCACATAAGCTTCTGGCAATTTGGGATATTTGATAGTGAACTGAGGTCCAAGGGTTAGGTTATTTTATGTTTGTCAACTTGATACAAGCTAGAAATAACTAGGAACAGGGTCCCCTAACTGAAAAACAAACAAACAAACAAACCCCAAAACCAACCCCAAAGCCCTGACTCCTTAAAATTGGCCTGTAGACAAGTCTGTGGGAGCATTTTCTTGATTAGTGATTTCTGTAGGAGGGCTCAGCCTGCTCTCTGAGGTATCACCCCTGGGCATGTGGTCTTGGGATACATATCAAGCTAATTGAGCCAGAAAGCAGCACTCCTCCACGACTCTGCTACAGTTTCTGCCTCCAGGTATTGAGCTGAATTGCTTGAATTTCTTCTTCATCTTTCCTTCAAGACTGTTAGCCGTAAACCTCTTGCTCCTCGGGTTGCCTTTGGTCTTGGTATTTTATCACAGCAAACCAGGACAAAGGATTTTATGACAATATCAAAGAGTAAGGCCAAGCCTTGGTAACGAGTGACCCAGTAGATTGTATAGGAAGTTTATCCCAAGCCAGACTTGGGATCAAGTCAGCAAATCTCTTGGGGTTGATGCTGTTCTTCTCTGTTGTATTGTGGGATGGAGAGATGGCTCAGTGGTTAAGAGTCTTTGCTGCTCTTACAGAGAAGCTGAGTTTGGTTCTTAGTCCCCTCATTGGGCAGCTTATATGGGTCTGCAGCTTTAGCTCTAGGGGATCCAACACCTTCTTCTGGACTCCTCAGGCATGGCTCCTGTGTGCCACACACATATACATTAAATACATCTTACAGAAGACAGATTATTGTGGGACTATGGTGAAGCTCAAGTTAAGGAAATGCTCATGACCTGCTTAATGTGGTGCCTGGCAGAGATGATGGCTGTCATCATGAGATGCTCAGAGTACGCCTGGGACAAGCAATGAAGATGGGTGACAGCCTAAGGTATGCCATACTGCAGGGTGACATACTCTACACTCTATAACATGTTTAAAAATGTACAGCCAGATATCATTTAGCTCAGTGGTAGAGCATGTGCTTAGCATGTGCTTAGCATGCATTCAGCCCTGGGCTTTGCTCCTATTCTCTCTTTCAGTCTTTGTCTCTGTGTCTCTCTTAAACTCATATACACAGTTATTATGAGCCAATAAAAGTAACAAAAGTTAAAAATATGATTTTTAAAACTGTGTGTATGTGTGTGTGTGTGTATATATATATAATTTTGCTACTGAAACATCTTTAATACAGTTTAGGGACATTAATACAGTCCCATCATTACACCCAGCACCACCATCCATCCCCAAGCCTTTTTCTTCATCTCAAACATAGACTTCCACAATAAACATTGTTGTTTCTGAGATAAGATCTCACCACGTACCCCGGGCTGACCTTAAACTCATGATTCTCCAGCTTCAGCTTCCTGAGTGTTGGCACTGCAGACATGCACCACCCACATCATCCTGGGCTGGGGCACTCACCACCTGCTCTTTTCTCAGTCACGGTCACTTCCTATTGCTATAAACACACAGGCTTTCCTCTTGTGTCTGCATCACTCTGCTTAAGGTAGTACCTTTAGACTTCACCCATGTTAGAGCATGTGTTAAAAGTTCCTTCAGCTTAAGATCTGTTTTTATCGCTGGAAACTCTATATTTATGATGATCATTATACATGTTTTTTCTTTTCATGGGTATGTGTCTGTGGTATGCACTTTTGTATGTGTTCACGTATGTGTGTGCACATATATGTATACATATGTGCAGATGCACCCGGGGTCCTGAGATTGACATTGTGAGTTTTTCTTGATTAATCTCTGTCTTAATATTGAAGTAAAGTCTCTCAACTGAACCAAGAGCTCACAGATAAACCTAGACCAGCCAGCCAGATTGCTCTAGTGATCTACTATTTATACCTTCCCAGGGCTGGAATTACAAGTGGGCTGCTGTGACTACCCATTCATGTGGGTTCTGAGGATCTGAACTCCTGACTTCATACTGTATGGGAAACACTTAACCAGTAAACCATCTTCCCAGCTTCCATCTTAACCATGTTTTAAGAAATATGTTTTTTTATGTGTATGTACCTCAGATCAAATAAAAATTATGTGAATGTGAATTCAGCTGTCTGTGGAGACCAGAAGATGTGGGAGCAAACCTGTTTCAGTGGAGAGTAGTCCCTTGTGTTCGTCCCTGGGTGGGACAGGAGACACTCGGAAATGGCTGCAAGCTCTTCTAGAGTCGGATGGGCTGGCCAGGCTGTTTGAGAGGCCTCTGCGGAGACACAGCCCCGAGGGTAGAAGAGGGAGCCCTCTCGGGGAACGCCACATCTGACTCTGGAGTTCCCATGGTTGGACACTGAGGACGCCAATGGATGTAGCGGGACCGGGGAATAGATGGGGCCACAGAGTGCCGTCCTGCCATGGGACTGGGTTTTCGGCAGCTTGGGGCGCCGGACTAGCTGCTTAGGCTTGGGTGAATGGGTACCTTCTGGAAGCACTGAGATGCTGGATGCCTTCGGCGGGTCAAGATGAATAGACAGTCCATAATTCTAAGATGTTTATTGTCATTGTGTGGAGTGGCATGGATGGAATTGTACCCCCGCCCCTCTGAGAGAGGCAAGGCAGATATAGTAACTGGGAAAGGTCATGGCTAAGTCTCTAGGTGTCTCATTAACTTGGGGATGGCTTGGGGCTGTGTGGCCACGCCTCTACGTGGGGTGCGGCCTGAGGAGGGGTGGTATGTGACTGTGGCTGGAGCCAAAAGCTTCCCGGGAGGGTTGATGTTTCCCTGCCCCTTGAGGATTCTGCTGAGTTGCCCAGAGTTTACGCCTGTGCTCTACCTGGTGCCAGACTGCCTGTCACAGATCACTGCCCCACAAGAAGAAAGTGTTATATTCCCTGGACCTGGAGTTAGATGTGATTGTGAGCCACCACCTGGGTGCTGGGAATCAAACATAGGTTCTTTACAAGAGCTGTGAGCACTCTTAATAACTGAGCCATCCCTGAAGCCACTGTTGTAACTGTTTTTAAACGTACCGTGCAATTAATTGTTCAAACACACACACACAGACACACACAGAGAGAGAGAGAGAGAAAGAAAGAAAAAACAAAACAAATGAAGCAAAACATTTGCTTCTGCATGTGTGCCTATCTCTAGATAGAGTGCTGAATACTACATAGCTCATTTTAGTCTCTGCACAATGCAAAGAGGACATGGTAGCTGATGGGCAGGGATTCATATCAAGTACTGTACAGCTTGTTTACTTGACTTTAAGCCTTAGGCTAGAGCAATTGTGTGTAAATCATGGCCTGTGGGTGAGGTCCAGCCTGCTGTCTGATTTTGTAAATGAAGTTTGATAGTAATAACAGTGTACTTATTCACTGGCCTGTGGTCTGTGGCTGACTGTGCAATGCAGAACAGAAGGGTTGTAACCAGTACCTTAAGCATTTACTCTCTGCACCTACACAGAACAGACTTCTGGTCTAGCAGCCATTTCTAACATCACCTGTTCTTCCGTGTGTGTGTGTGTGTGTGTGTGTGTGTGTGTGTGTGTGTGTGCGTGTGTGTATGCACTCGAACAAGTGCATGGCACATTTAAAACAGTGACAACATGGTCTGCAGAGATGGCTCAGCCATTTGGACTGCTTATCCTAGAGGACATGCAGGTGTGAGCCACTCTGAGTAGCTCTCCCCAGCTTGAAAATACTTTCTGAGACACGGAAACTCTTGTATTATTATATGAAGGAGGTCTGACAGTAATGGATGTTGTGTTTCAGGTGCTATAAATGGGGCCATGCATCAAAACCATTGACTTTGTGCTTCTGAGACCCCAAAGCAGCAGAACCGTAACCCTCAGCAGCCCCACAGGAGGCTGGCTAGACACTGCTGACTGGGGAGGTAGGCAAACGAGCAAGTGTCTAAATCCTGCAAGCTCTGCTCATGAAGCACAGCCAGGACCAACCTGCTCCCCTAACAGTTTAGAAGGAAGGCCGTGCTAGGAGTGAGGGTGCCATGGGGTCCTTTGCCTGCAGCTGGGTCTTTCTTTGAATTCAAATGATGCTGGGCTGCAAGAGGCAGTGTCTGACTGTCCTTACTCAGCCTGAGGGAAAAGGAACAATGAGGAAGGGAGGAAGAAAGAACTGATATCTGCTGAACAGCAGTTAAGTGGAGTTATTCTCACAGTTTGTACTTCACTCACTCACTCATTCACTCACTCACTCACTCACTCACTCACAGTAACTTCCTGTGGACTTGGGGCTTTGTTCCTTCTTCGACCAGAGGCTGCTGGGGTGGAGGAGTCTCCTTTTTCCACACCAGAAGGTTGCAAGTAAGTGAATCCATCAGATGTTTTTCTACAATAGGTGTTAGAGTCTTCATGCTATTTATATTATTTATTTGATTCCCATACCAAGCTCACAAAGTACTTACCACGACTCTCTTTTCACAGATGTTGTTAGTTTCAGAGAGGCCTTGTGATTCATCCCAGGTTGCACAGGTGGTAAGTGGGAAGCTGAATTCACACCTGACTTCTGGATGCGATGGCCATTTCTTAGCCTTTGGTTAATGAAGCAGAGATTTACTACAAGTCTCTCCGGAAACAACACCCTTCTGAGAGACACTGCTGCTCTTCCTGGTAAGTTTTAGTTATTACTATTAGTGTGTGTGTGTGTGTACCTGTGTCTGTTTATGTACATTTGTATATAGAGCTGTACAGAAACGTGGAGGCCAGAGGTCATTGTTGGTGTCTTCCTCATATTTTCCGTCTCACTTCTAGGGATGGTCTCCCACTGAGTTTGGAGATGACTCACTTGGCCAGGCTGGCTGACCAGGGACCTGCCTGTCTCCACCTCCTCAGTCCCGGGAAGACAGACACATGCTTGGCTTTCAGCTTTGTGGTTCTACAGATCTGAACTCAGGTCTTCAAGAGTATGCAGCAAGTTTCGCCAGCCCTCAGTCTTAATCTTTTCATGAGTGTGTATCACTGTGACATCTTCACACCCGTGCCTCATACACTCGGCAGCTAGTTACTCTCATTTGCTCCCCTTATTGCCCATGTGGTCCCCTACATGCATATATCTTAGGTACACATACACGCACATGAATCTAGATTGCACCATTGGGAGTTTATCTGAGTTTGGCTTGTCACCACTGGTGGCCTTGGTCATGTGACTACATCCCCATTGTACAGCAGCACACTTCCATGACTCTGTCACCTTGAGGAACCAAACTCCACACCCCATTAAACAAATTCTTCCCAGCACCTGGCAGCCACTGCTCTCTTTCTGGATTTTAGATTCATTTTTGAGACAGGTTTTGCTGGCTGCCCAGGCTGGCCTCATATTTCTTGGCTCAAGCTATCCCCCTGCCTCAGCATCTCATGTAGCTGGGACAACAGATGTGCATAGGCTATCTTCATTTTGAGTGTTTCCTGACTGCTTTAGCCACTTTACATGAGCAGTCATGCTGCACTTACTCTACCATGAATGGCTTATTTTACTTAGTATAAAACCCTGTACTTTGGGGGCTGGTGCCACAGATCCGTGAGTGAAGGCACCTGCAGCCAGGTCTGACCACCCAGAATCTACAAGGGGTAAGGAAAGAATGAACTCCCACAAGTTTTCCTTGACCTCCATAGTTGAGCTGTGGCATGTGTGTACACACAAATAAACAAATAAATAAATGATAAATGTAAACAAAAATTTAAAAGACTCTTGTTTGTGTTTCAGCTTTTGACAGAATTCCCTTTTATTTTAGGCCTGGATGATATATCATTGTATGTGTGTGGGACAGTTTGTTTGTTTCTTACACACACACACACACACACACACACACACACACACACACAGAGTTTTCTTTCCAGTCTTTTAAACAGCTGCGTGTGTGCGTATGCGCATGTGCCATGGTGATCTGATGTGAAGATCAGAGAATAATCTTGGGTTGTCTGTCCCTTCTCTTCACCATGAATGTCCAAGGGATCAAACACAGATCCTCAGCTGTGACATCAAGTCCCTCAGCTGTTGTGATTAGAATCAATTGCTTTTCTCTTCCCATTCCTCTTCCTTCTCTTCCTCCTCCTCCTCTCTCTTCCTTTCTTCCTCATTCTGAGAGTTGGGCTCAGGACCTGCTAGGCCAGCACTCTACCCCTGAACTCCATCCTCTGCCACATTCCCTTTATCTCCTCATCTATCCGAGGACACTGGGGGCCGGTATCTCCTGATGACTGACCTGGCTTTCTGTACCTTTGGGTATGTGTTCAGTAGTTGAATTTTAGATCAGAGGGAAATTCTATTTTTGTGTATTTATTTTGTTACTTTAAAAAATGTTTAAAAATGTATTCTTTGAGAAATTTTCCATGCATATAATACCTTATAATAATGATGATTATATACCTTAAAATAAAATATCTTTGGTATGCTATAAGAATTTCTTTCTTTCTTTCTTTCTTTTTTTTTTTTTTTTTTTTCAAGACAGGGTTTCTCTGTCTAGTCCTGGCTGTCCTGGAACTCACTCTGTAGACCAGGCTGGCCTCGAACTCAGAAATCCACCTGCCTCTGCCTCCCGAGTGGTGGGCTTAAAGGCGCATGCCACCACTGCCACCACTGCCCGGCAAGAATTTCATACCATACATTTTTATCATATACGCACCCCACCCCCTCTTACCTCTCTCTCTCTTCCCACACTCCCCACCTCCATTGAATCCAATCTGTGTGTTTGTGTGTCTGTGTCCTCTGTGGTATAGCTGGCCTACCAGGGCCATCCTCTTAGAGAATACTGACTCTCTCCCCAAGAAGCATCAGCTGTATACAGTGCCTCCAGGGTGTGGAATCCCTTCCCTTCCAGCTCTCTCTGGAGCTGTCAACCAGCTCCACCTTGTGCAGGTTACAGCTTCACGAGTGCAGCGGTCCTGTCCTGCTGTGTCCTCCTGGCCTCTTACAGTCTTTCTGCTCTTTCTTCTCAGGGTTTTTATTAGTCTCCTGTTAGTCTAGTTTAGATTCCTGAAGACCTTCCCCACTGCTTCCCAGTGTGTCTGCACCATTTTTACCATCACCAACAGGGCAGATCCCCACGTCTCCACAACCCCAACTTGCTGTGTTCTGTTCTCTGGTCAGTGCTCAGAACATAATGACTGTGAAGTGGGACAGCATATGAACCTTTAGTGACTATCCCCAGGAAGTGGCAGCAGAGATACTCCATAGGTAATGTCTGAGGTGAAGACTCATCAATGAGTTTGGGAAACCCAAGGGAGAGGTCCTCCAGAGCTGTTCCTGTCAGCAGCTAATCCCCACACAGAGAGCAGGCTTCAAGGGCAGGGTGACACTGTTGCCATACCCAAGTGCATGGCCTTTCCAGCAGCAGCTAATGTTTTATTATATTTTATGAATATATTGGCCTACAATGGATTGGAAAACAAAACCAGGGGCCAATGGGATGGCTTCAAGGTGCTTGCCACCAAACGTGGCAATCTGAGTTCAATTCCTAGAACCCATGGTGGAAGGAGACAATCAACTCCTGGAAGTTGTTCTCTGACCTCCACACATGCACCATGGCACCCACCTGTCCCCCAAATGAATAAACACATGAATATGAAAACAGGAGACACAAACCACAACTGACCCTTAGATAATCTGGGCTGCTTGCTGCTGTAAGTACTGAACTGATATTGGTCTCTACTTTCTCATCTACAAAATGGGACCACACCTTGCTATTGAAACACCCTGTAGATGTGAGAACCTCAAATGTATGGACTAGGTTGAAACCGATGCTGTATCAGTTATCTACATCTCTGTCATCACAGGCTTAGCACCTTAAAGTCACAGACTGTAGTGAGTTACCTCATAGCTTCTGTGTGTCATGGTCCAGGAGCTAAGGGCTCTGCATGAAAGGCTCAGGGTTTTGTAGTCAAGCTGTCACCTGGGTCTTCCATCATGCTAAGACTCAGCTAGTAGAGACTCTGTAGGAGAGATGAGGCAAGGGAGAAAACTATATCCTGTTTATTATAGTGTGAGCTTGGTGAGGGACTTTGGGTGGGTACCAGGGGATACACAGGGTGGGACCATCTTAGAAGTCTGGCTCCTGAAGTTAGCCTCACTGATCTCTCAAATACCCTCCAGCTTAACTCAGGCCCCGAAGACAGCTCCATCTTCTGAATGAAAATCAAGAGACATAACATTGATCAGATGAAGCTGGGATGGGTAAGACCTGTGGGGCTGAGGGGCCAAAATTTCTTTTTGTGACATTTATCGGAACCTTAGTTGAACTTCCAGGGAGTAAGGAAGTGCTCTTCCCTTCCCTGCTCCTGCAGAGCCCTGTGTGTCTTTGACTGACAGCTCATCTCATGGAAACAGGCATAGGGAACACAGGGATTGGGTGGGACCTTAGGGCTGGTGGGCTCTGGCAGAACTGAATATGAAGCATTTAAGAGCCCTATTCACAGCTGGTGGTTCTTGATTATGACTGGTAATGACTGCCTCACCTGAGGCAGAGGGATGGAAGGAGGCTTGCAAGTTTATTTTGAGAGAAGGCTCAGTGCCCAGCTCTTAGACAAGATAAAGTCCATGTAAACAAGTGGATTTAGGCATCTCACACTGACTGAAACAGGCGTGAGAAGCCTCGAGGGTGACCCCCAGGAACAGCATGCTCCCTTCTGTGCTCTTGGGAGGATCTTCTGCCAACCAGGTGGGGAGAAGCCCTGAGAAGCTGAGAAGCCTCCAAGCAGCTGGGTTCATGTGAGGTTCTTGAGAGGGATGGGCAAGGAGGGCTCAAGACAAGTGGAACTGGTACTGGGTACTGGGTACCCTGGGGCCGCCACACTCCACACTTGTCCTAAGTACAATCATTGAACCAATAGCCAGAGCCACACCTAGAACCCAGTGGTAAATGCCAAGTCCAGGCCCACAGAGACCGGAAGAACTAGAATCCACATCTGTTTTTCATTTTTGTTTATTTCTTAGGTTTTGTTTTAATTACAATATTTCTCCCTTCTCTTTCCTCTCTCCAAACCCACCCACTTTCCTGTCTGGGCTCTCCTCCAAATCCATGGCCTGTTTTCATCTGTTGATATTGCATGCATATACATATGTATGTCTGCATTTTGACCAGGTTCCCTTCATGTGCAAGAGACCCATGCTGACCACATGACAAGACCTAGAGAGTGGAGGTTTGCTTTCTTCCTCCCAGATTCTATTTCTCTCCCTTTTAGATTTCTTTTTTTCCCCAAATTTTATCTACCTACCTACCTACCTACCTACCTACCTGTCTGTCTATCTATCTATCTATCTATTGGATATTTTCTTTATTTACATTTCAAATGTTTTCCCTTTTCTAGGTCTCCCTTTTGGAGACCCCCCCTATCCCATCCCCCCTCCCACTGTCTCTATGAGGGTGCTCCCCCACCCAACCATCCACTCCCCTCTTCCCTCCCTGGCATTCTCCTACACTGGGGCATCTAACACCCTCAGACCCAAGGGCCTCTCCTCCCACTGATGTCCAACAAGTGGTCCACTGGGCCACATATGTGGCCTCCTCTGCCACATATGTGGCCGGAGCCATGGGTTCCTCCATGTGTATTCTTTGGTTGGTGGTCCAGTCTCTGGGAGCTCTGGGGGGGTCTGGCCTGTTGACACTGTTGCTCCTCCATGGGGCTGCAAACCCCCTTAGCTCCTTCAGTGCCTTCTCCAACTCCTCCATCCGGGACCTCACACTCAGTCCAACAGTTGGCTGTGAGCATCCGACTCTGTATTTCTCAGGCTCTGGCAGAGCCTCTCAGGAGACAGCCATAGCAGGCTTCCATCAACAAGCACTTCCCAGTATCCACAATAGTGTCCAGGTTTGGTGACTGTATGTGGGATGGATTCCCAGGTGGGGAAGTCTCTGGATGGCCTTTCCTTCAGTCTCTGATCTTCACTTTGTCTCCATATTTCCTCCTGTGAGTATTTTGTTCATCTAGCTAAGAAGCACTGAAACATCCACATTTTGGTCTTCCTCTTGGGCTTCATATGGTCTGTGAACTGAATCTTGAGTATTCCTAACTTTTAGGCTAATATCCATTCATCAGTGAGTACATACCATGTGTGTTCTTTTGTGACTGAGTTACCTCACTCAGGATGATAATTTCTAGTTCCATTTGCCTGTGAATTTCATGAAGTCATTGGCTTTAATAGCTGAGTAGTATTCCATTGTGTAAATGGACCACATTTTCTGTATCCATTCCTCTGTGGAGGGACATCTGGGTTGCTTCCAGCTTCTGGCTATTATAAATATGGCTGCTATGAACATAGTGGAGCATGTGTCTTATTACATGTTGGAGGATCTTCTGGGTATATGCCCAGGAGTTTTCAGATATGTGCATGTTTTATGTGTTGAATGGGTTTTGTTTTTCATTGGTAAGAATAGTATATAGTCATGATGTGATGTTTTGATGCTCACATAGAATACATGAATTCTTTGGTGGGAGGGGCAAATAAGGCTAAGTAGCATATCTGTCATCTCTAAGAGGGTTCTGCTGTGCACAGCAAAGGGAATATTTAACTGAGTAAAGGTACAACCTGTGAATTGGGAGAACATAATGGATTAATTCCTTGCTGGCTTTGTCAGGAGGAGGTGGAAAGAAGGAGATGTGACAACTGTGCTTTGGTGGGGAAGAGGAAGGACTCCTGTGATGGGAGGAGTGGGAGGCAGCTCTAAGCTGGCTAGCAGGGCACTTAAAGCCCGGTAGAGAATGGGTAGGATTGAAAGAAAAGGGTGAGATGCCCTGGCTTTGTTCTTCTGTTCTTCCTGCCAGTAATGATCACACTGTACATGCCCGCTCGCAGGCAGGAGTGGTGTAAAATCTTTATTGGTCTCTGGTTTGAGTTCTCAGTGCAAGGGTGACATGAGAAAGGAAGACTCAAATACCCAATAAGATTCTAGTGGACTTTTTATGTTGTATCCTGGTCCCTTGGCATGATTTGCCCCTTGTCCAGCTGTTGGATGTAGGTGCTGGTCTGTGGCTCAAACCTCAGCAGTCATGTCCTTCATCCTCTGAAGGGGTCCTAAGAGGGCTGGAAGAGATGCTTGCTGGGCAATGGGTTGTACTGGGGAAGGACTCTGAATTCCAGATGATGACCTTGACATGTGTCCAGGGTAAAACTCCTGTCTTGTGTAGGGATGCAGAAGCCAGAGAACAGTGTTCTAGAATGTCACTCAGGCAACATCACTCCCTGTATAATTCCTCCTGCCATTGATTTCCCATCTGATCTATTAAGGAATTATGGGGAAGTGTGCTGCTGTGACAGAAGCCCATAGGCTGGGTGGCTTAAAAGCAATAGTGTTTGGCTCAGGGCTCCGGAGGTTTTGACATCTGCTATCAAGACTGGATTTTAGGGAGGGCCTTCTTGCTGCTTTGTTTTCTATAGCAGAAGGTAAGAGAAAATGGGGAGGGAGGAAAAGAGAGAAGAGATGGAGAGGAAGAGGGAGGAAGAGAGAGAGGAAAAAGGATGGGAAGGGAGACAGGACAAAGTAGATGGTAGGAGGGGGAGAGGAGGAAGGGAGGAGAAAAAGGGATGAGAAGAGAGATCTCCGTCACCCTCCTATAATCTGCATTATCTACTCATGAAGGTGGAGCCTTTGTTGTTGCAGTAGGGCCATAAGCTTGCTTAAATAAGCTTGCTGTGGCAGATGGAGTTACTCCCTACCTGCCCCAATGTTCTGGGTTCCAGAATGAAAGACACGCACACGCACACGCGCATGCGCACGCGCATGCGCACGCTCACACACATGCACACGCACACGCACACGCACACGCACATGCACGCACCCCCCCTTCTATTTTACTATGCCTTAAATAGCTCAATGGCTGGACCACTTCCAAACCTACATGTGACTAACACCTCCCCTCTGATACTCCTGAGTTATTACTTACTAAAATCTAAATTCCATCTTTGCTGCCCTAGACCCAATGAGGGCTCCTTCTGGGGCCACTCTTTGCCGGCTCCTACATGATTGGTATGCTTTCTCTCATGCACCTCTCAGGTCTGGACCTTACTGCTCCGCCCCCTCCCCGTGTTGTGGTTCTTCTCCTCTCTCAGTCCACTTGCCAGTGAATCCTAAAGTCCCACCTCTGTCTCCCTGTCCAGCCATTGGCAACTTTATTTGCCAGTCAAAGCCAATGGAGGGGGTGGGGGGGAATGGTGCAAGTGTCTTAAAGACGGATTCTCATGCAATTTTGGGAACCCAAATAACAGAACGCAGGCCTTAGAACAAATCCATAACACCTCATGTGCTAAACCCTTCTCCACCTCTTCTCAGGCCACCTCTGACCACTGCCACGTTGGGGATTATCTACCCAACATGTGCCTTTGGGGGAAGGAGGTAAACATTTCAGCCATAGTCAGAGTCTAAGACTGTCATCCCCAGCTGTGTGGTGCTGGCCATTCCGACCTCTACAGGGCACCGAGCTCCTCGGATGGTGCATGGGAATGGCTGGCAATGACATGCCTTCATTCCAACAAAAGGAAGGCTTTAACAGTGAGGTGAGAGGCTTATTGAAATGAGCAAGTCTGCATGCCACTGTGTCCTCTGGATTGGGGCTGGGCTCGGCTGCCTTCGGGCAAGCTTCACTTCCTCTATTCCAGTAACAAACAGTTCCATTTCAATCTTGGCTTCTGGGAACCCTGAGACCTACTGTGTGCTGGACAGATATCTGTGTCTTGACAAGAGAGAGCCCTTCCCTACTGCAGCTTGTTCTCTTCCTAGGAGTCTGATTTTCAGACCCTATCCTGAAATTTTGGGAAGATATAGATACCACTCATCCTTGGTTTTCCCATTGCCTTGTTTGGAAGGGCAGAGCAGCGTGGGTGGGCAGCTAGCTTTAGTCTGCTTCTGCTGCCTCTTCTCGAAGTCATGTCCACACAGGTGTCTAGATCACTGCACCCAACCTGGCTGCTGCTTCTGTATGCAGAAACCCTGGAGCATCCCCTGGAGCTGTACAGCCATAGATTGAGGCAGTATTGGATTTCGTTTTGCTATACTCTACCAAGATGTGTTTTCTTTTAAAATTCCCCCCCCCCCCCCCGTGTGTGTGTGTGTGTGTGTGTGTGTGTGTGTATGTACATGTAAATGACTTTGGGCATGTGTGGGCCTCAGCACAAATGTGGAGGTCAGAGGTCATCCTTGGCACTGGTCCTAGTCTTCTACCCTTTGAGGCAGGACCTCTTTCACTGCTGCTTATCCATAGCTTATGTCAAGCTTGGCTCACAGGCTTCCATGGAGTCCTTGCTTCCCATCTCCCTGTAGAGTGCTGCAATCAGATGCTTGCTACCAAATCTGCTTTTCCCTGGATCCTGGGTGGTGGGTGGTGGGTGGGTGGGGGAATATAGCTCAGGCCTTCATACTTGGGCGGTTGGTGTTTCACCCAAGAAACTATGGCCATAGCCCTGTGTTCTACCCAGGTGTGTTTGATGAATGAATAAATGGCACCTGATTAATCTGTTTGTTAGGCATCCAGATTGTCTGGTTCTTTCTCCTTATACAGGACACGGGTAAGCCCATGCGGAGAGGACACAGAAGCATTTGAATACCAAGGGAGATAGAATCCTAGAACAATTTGAAAGCATGTAAAACACATGTCCCGATGTAAAGTGTTCAAAGGCAGGGCTGGAGGTGGACAGATGAAGTCTCAGCACTGACTTTTCCCGAGGAAATTGCTGGAAGGAATTTCTGTTCCAATGTACTGTGTAACTTGCTCCTTTGTTCAGCGCACAGGCAGACCACTCTTTTAACCCAGTGTTCAAAGCCACCAATGTTGTTTTTGAACCCTTAAGCCAAACACTTAGCAGCTGATTCCCCCAAAGGATGGCAAAAAAAGAAGCAGGAGAGACAAAAGGAAACCATGGCTACTGGCTGTTCTAAGAGGAGCCCTGATGTGCATGATTTTCACAGTGTTTGTGCTACCGCTCAGGGAAAATAATGCCAACAGTGACTGTTTGTTTGATCATTGAGCTTGGCTAGAACCTTCAGACAAGGAATGTGTAATTATGCAAACATGTGTACATCACACCCTCTGGCTTGTGGTCTACATTTATGCATCAGGGCAGGAGCACTTGTAGTTTGGGTTCCTGATCTTTGTTTTCTCTGTTTTGAAATAGCACCTCCCGTAACCCAGGCTGGTCTGGAACTCTTTATGTATCTGAGGATAACCTTGAACTTATGTTCATTCTGCCTCTACCTTTCAAGGGCTGGGATTATGCAGTGTGGCAACTTGCATGGGTTATCTGTTGTATGTGCTTGTGTATGTATGTGTGCTAGTGTGTGTTCTTGTGGTTATTTGGGTGTGTGAAGGTGCATGTGAAGACCAGAAGACAACCTTTGGTGACACTCCCCAGAAGCCATCCACCTTTTTAATTTTACCTGTTTTGAGGGATGGAGTTTCACTAAATTGGTCTGGAATTCCTGGGCTCAATGGATCCTCCTGCCTCAGCCTTTTGACTAGACAGGACTATAGGCACTTCCCACTATGTCCAGATTCTTTCTAGTTTGGGGTTACCATTTATTGTGTGAATGTGAGCAAGTTGCTAAGTTTTCTAAAAGTTTTCTCATCTTTAATGTGTAATAGATAATAGTAGGCACCTCCAAGGGCAAGGCCCTTTCCACAGAGCTCAGAGGCAATATGTGTTCAATAAGACATCACCACAGGAACTGGAGACTTGATTCTATGCTTAAGGGCATTGGCTGCTCTTCTAGACAACCCATGTTTGATCCCCAGCATCCACATGGTCATTTACAACCAAATGTAACTCCAGTTACAAATCTGATGCCATTTTGTTGCCTAGTCTGTACAGCTCCCCCACCTGTTTCTGGAGACAGATTCCTATATTCATATTTGATCCTTCTGACCTTCCCCTGCAAGCCATCTCTAAATCTTGTCATCCATTTCTCTTTTCTTTTGTCACTCTTTCCTGATCTAAGCCACTCTATTTGTGTTCAGTCACCGTATAGTGAATTACTCCTAAGCTCAGCTGTCTCAGTCAATGGTGTGTGTGTATGTGTGTGTGTGTGTATGTGTGTGTGTGTGTGTGTGTGTGTATACTTGCCAGGGCATCTGCACTCAGAGTCTCTCATGAACTACAGTTAAAGGGTCCATGAGCATTGAAATCAGTTGGGGGTTCAGCTTGGGAGGATCTCATGCCTGCTTTCATGGTTATGGGCAGGACTTTGTCCCCTGAGGGGTACTAGGCTGAGACACTTGGTTCCTATCTGGCTGTGGCTAGGGGCTACCTTCAGTGCTGTGCTTGGTAACTCCCTACTGAGGTCAATTGATTCAGGAGTAGTTTATTTCATATGGAAAGAAGGAAGGAGGGTTAATTAATTAATTAACATGGGTTCTGACGATCACACTCAGGCCCTCATGTTTGCTCAGCAAGTCCTTTACCCACAGAACTATCTCCTTAGCTATTAGGTGACCATTTTTTATAGAGTAAGATCTGTCCTCCTGTTGATGTTCAGGGGCTCCATAAATCAACCCTTTCCCCCTTGGTGACTTTGTCCTCCATGCCTTTCACTGAATCTCCCTTGCTGCAGTCACTGGCCCTCAAGACTGCTCTTCATGTATGCCATCCTCTACTTCCTACTGATGAAGTTGGACTTACTGGGAGGGACCTGGACTTTGGTACCTTTAAAAAAGTTCTAACTAATTCTAAGGTGCAGCTAGGGCTATTGAATCACAGGTGGTTGCCACGAATAGTCAAGGGAAAAAATCTCTATGCAAACCTGCCTGTCAGCATGAGCATATTTCCTGTCAGCACGAGTGTACTTCCAGTCAGCAAATTGTGTTTTAAAAATAGTAAAACCTTTCTTGGACTTTTTTTTTTTAAAGTACTGGTGATGGACTCTGTTCCTCGCACATGCTAGGTAAGTTACATTCTCAGCATCCTTTCTATTTTGACACATAGTCTTACTACATTGCCAAGGCTGGCTTTGAACTCACTATATGCCCCACGTAGGACTTCAACTTGCAAGTCTCCTGTCTCAGCCTCCTAAGTAGCTGGGATTATAAACTATTGTAATATCTGGCTCTTTGCTAGGGTTTTGTGAAGTTTTGTTTTTTTTGAATAGACTCTAAGACTCTTAACTTCTTATGTCCTTGGATTTAAAAATGTTGTCATAGAAAACCATATTTTTTTGTGTGTTTATTCTTGAAAAGTCCATTTGTTCTCCAAGGGTCATCAACTAACTCTTGTCACAGGAGGTGGATTTGGGCTCCAAGCTTTGTGATCATTAGCTGCTTTCTAATGCTACTAGCAAGGAACTTAGCCTCTTCTTATTTGGTATTCAAATGAATTCTCCTTCACAAAAATGTGACTTTGCAAATGACCCAGTAAGTCTAATGAATTCTCTTGAATGTAAAAATCTTGATTCCCCCCCCCCCCCCCATGAATCAATAATTAAAAAAAAAAAACCAAAAAACTCCAACTTACTACACAGACACCAGAGAGCAAGCTAGCTTCGGCCTTTTAGTTTCTTTTGAGGTTTTGAGGTATGATGGTTTACAGTGATCTGACTTCTGTAGAACATCCTGGCTCATTCATAAAATGCATCTTTTGGCTTATACTACTATAATTAGACTATGACCACTTTCTTTAAGGGAGGAAGAATTTATTTAGGCTCAATAAATAATAAGAATTTATTTAGGTATTGCCTGTTAGGACCTAGGTAAAAGATTAAGGCCTAGATGGAATGCTAAGGCCTATGTATCATGTTAAAGCCTAGGTAAAAGATTAAGGCCTAGGTGACTATTACCTGGCTAGCCTGCCATTATGAGGAAACTTTCTCATATGTTTCTGCTGATACTAGAGAACTTTCTAATGCCAAGATTGATTACAAATTTTGTTATGTTCTGTGCCCTTGGAAGCCAATCATGATAGAAGTCAGTAGAACTGTTTTGTATTGTTACCTACAATAAAGTTGGATCCGAACCGACAAACCAACAACCCTTCCTGCACCTATGTACACATTTTTATAAATTGCCCTTGGGATAGATGCTGACATAAGAGAGACACCTACACCAATATAAGAAATTATTTGGAATATGACTTCTGTTTTGAGTAGTGGTCGAGTAGAGTTTAAGTGCCCAAGACCTCCCTGGGAACTGACATCCTGGTTGGCAAGTTAAGACATGAATGTTAGACAAGGCAAGTCCCCTGCCACAGTTAAATACCCCAACCAATGGGAGCAAGATGAGTGTACAACAAAGACATGTTCCTAAGAAATCACCTATTCATAAATCCTGATTGGTAGAATCACTTGGCACAGATGCTTGTGGATTTTGGGCTTAAAAACCCTGTAGGATCTTAACTCAGGGTTCAGTTCAGTGGCCCTGGCTGATCAGTCCTGGGGCAAAAGCTCAATAGATGATCCCTGTCTATTGGTGTTTGTGTGGTTTGTGAGACAATTCCCGGACCCCAGCATAGCCCATTAGCCCATCATGGCAGAGATGTTATGTTATGGTGGCAGGAGTTTGAAGAGGCAGCTGGTCATATGGTGATGGCAGCCAGGAGAGAGAGAGAGAGAGAGAGAGAGAGAGAGAGAGAGAGAGAGAGAGAGAGAGAGAGAAAGAAATACTGGCACTCAGCTAGCCCAGGACACTAGACTACTGAGTGAGTTTTCTCTTGTCAGTTAACAGAACAAGATAATCCCTGAAATCCCTGAAGACTTGTTTTCTAGGTGACTCCAGGTCCTGTTACGGCAACAGTCAGTATTCACCATCACTCTGCTTAAGAGGTGACAAGGATTAGCACTAATATTGATGGTGGCCTTGCAAATCCAGTCTTGCTGTTCCCATTTTACCTATGGCTAAACTGAAGCACTAGGGAATGAGACAGGCATCTTAAGCCATATGATTAGCATTCATCTCTGCCTCATGACCCTGGACTGCAGAATTCCACCTTCAAAGCAAGCTTGAATATAGCTCATGGCTTTGTTTTCTTAGTGTCAATGTAATTAAATAATTCGTGATTAAAGTTGTATAAATCCTTGATGTATTTGCAAGATTTTTCAACTATCATTATTACTGCATGTGCATGGGCATGTGTGTGTTCATGTGTACTGTATATGTAAGCATAGAGGTCAAAGGTCAGTCTTAGGTGTCTTTCTCCTCACTCACTCCCCACTTTATTTTTTGAGGCAGGGCCACTCACTAACCTGGAGTTTACCAGTTCAGCTAGATTGGCAAATCCAGGAATCTGCCTGTGTCCATTTTCCTGGTGCTACATTCCCCTGGGGTTACAGATGTACAATGTGGGCCCTGGATCTCTGAACTCAGGTCTATACAAAGTGAGCACTTGGCCAATGGAGCTACCTCCTCAGGCCCAGGTATCACCACCTTCCAATTCTAGGACATATCCTTCCTAAAGAAATTCTTATCATTGACTTCATGCTCTCTTTAGCACTGACAGCCACCCTTCTACTTTCTCTCTCCAACAGATTTGCGTTTTCTGGTTATGGTCACCTTGCATTTTCTGTACAACATGTAGCATTTTGTATTTGTAAAAGTTCAGGTTCTTCCATGACATGGAATGTGTCAAAAGTTCATCCATTTGTTTGGTTGAATACTATTCCATTGTATGGATATATTTTTAACCCATTCACTGGTTCAGGATTATTTGGAATTTTACCTTTTGACTATACCTACACCTACCTATTTCTGTGTTCTTCACTTGGTGGCTTCTTCCTGGGTATGCTCCCAATGTCTTGCTGGTAATCTCTTTCTGCAGTTTTATAACTGTGTGGCCTTGGCTGAGTCACTGCACTTCTCTGAGTCTCAGCTATCTTACTCAAAGTACGAGGAAACAGTAGCTGTTCCTAGTCCACAGAATAGTCTTTGGCATTCCCTAGACTAAGGCATAAAAAGTAGCCTCTTTATCATGGACTCTGTGGACTAAGCAGTGCCCTCTCCCCAGTGGAATATCTATAGCAACTCTCTCACTAAAGCTCAAGAGAGCATCACGGAGGAGGGGGCTGCATAAGATTTCCATAGGATTACCCTATTCAATACCTCACCATGGGAGGGCCCATGAGGCACCACTCTCACATAAGATGCTACAGACAGTTGACAGCTGCTGTGGAAGGGGGTGTGAGTTTCCTTCAGGGATGAGACCTACCTAGTGTAGGTTGCCCATTCTCCAGTGGTCAATTCTATACCCAGGTGCCCATAGGTGACATTACTTGGTTATATATAAAGAAAAATAGATAGAAGAGGGCATGGCTCGAGGTGTGTGTGTGTGTGTGTGTGTGTGTGTGTGTGTGTGTGTGTGTGATGTGTACTCAGGAGTCCTTATCTTTTACTAATTTTTCTATTTGTTTGATCTTTCTTTCATTGATTTGATAATTAGGGAAGTTAGCCATGTTCTATACTAGGCTACATAGACATCATTTCCTGGTTTGTCACTGGTTTTGAGACGTGTGATGGTTTTGTTTCTGCAGTACTTTTAAAGCCATTATCAATCAAATGTAGCTTTCATTGTGCCTTCTGGATTTGTGATATACTCAGAAAAACTTTCTTCACAACCCTACGATGATTCTAAGCATTTAACAATCAACTTCAGGACAATGCCCCCTCTGACCATCGTCCACACCCCCTTGACTATGTGCTCATCTCTGCTCTGCCATAAAACCTGTCATCTACATTATCCTCTGTACATCACATTTGTTTATTGTTTTATACAGATCACAGGGACTGAGGCCCCCAAAGCAATTCAGAGAGAAAGACTGGTCATGGACAACTGCTAGGTCCGTAGACTCCCCACTCACTTCCTATGCACCCCCATGGTGGGGCCTCCTGTTCAGGTGGAAGAATGGGGACACTTATATCACAGAAGTCAGAGCTGGGTCCTCCATCTCCTGCTTGGTGACAGAATGGATTGTCTTCCACTGGCCTATTTAATTCAACTCAAAGTCAAAATGTGATATGGAAAGAACCTTTCAAAGAGGGAAACAGATGCAGACTTGTTTTTGTTCCCTTACCTGTACTCCCTCATGATGGGACAACAGCACAATGGTTCAGTGCACCCCAGTGATGCTTGAAGTGCAGGATTTATTTCTGCTAACTTATGTTACAACATTATTTATTGTCCTTAAAATGGCTTACCAAGAATTTACTGAGCAGTTCCCAATGGCCCAGTATCTTTGTACCAGTAGTGTTTCAGCCCCAAGATAGATTGGCATGGACACTCCAGGATCTTCCAGACCTAAACTGAAAGCTTCAGTTCAGAGACAGCAAACTACATTCTTGGTGTTTGTACTCATTTTTATAAATAAAGCTTTATTGGAACATAGCCACATATACACCTACCATTTACCTATGGTCAGTATGTAACACCAGAAATTTAGGGATTCAGTTAAAACTTATAAATTATCTCCCAATCATTCAAAGCAAAAGAATCCTCATGGAATCCTCAGAAATTACACCAGAGCTAAAGAAATGTTTACATTTTTGCTGCTTTAAACTCTTAGGCGGACTTGGTTTCTGTTATTGAACAATATTCACAGCTGCTTAAAAGTTATGGGCCTGGCCAGGAGGCACATCAGGTAAAGGGTCTGATCACCTCAGTTTAATCTCTTCGACCCACAAAATGGAAGGAGAGGACTGACTTTTTCCATATTTTCCTATGATCTCCACATGTACGTCGAGTTTACATTCTCACACACATAGATAGATGATTTTTAATTTAAAAGCTTGTATTTTATGTTTATTTCATGTGCATCAGTGTTTTGCCTGCATGTATGTCTGTGTGAGGGTATTGGATACCCTGGAGTTACAATGAGTTGTGAGCTGCCATTCTGGGTGCTGGGAATTGAATCCCAGTCCTTCGGAAGAGCAGCTTGTGCTCTTAACTTCTAAACCATCTCTCTAGCCCTGATAGGTGAATTTTTAAAAATTAAAAACAAATACAAGTTGGAGAGGATCTAGGGAAACAACTCAGTTGGTAATGTGCTTGCCATGACAACCTGAGTTCTTGCCCCATCACCCAAGTCTCAAAAGAAGGAAGTGGAGCACACTTGTAAGCCCAGTGCTAGCTATGGAGGTGGAGACAGGAGGATGAATCCCTGGGGCTCACTGGCTAGCCTAGCCTAACCAACAAGCCCAGGCCAGCATAAAGCAGCATCTCAAGCAACAGGTATCCAGCACCTGAGGATGGGTTCTGGCCTCCATACACATGTACTGAACACACATTTGCACACATGTACACAGAATAAAATAAAATTAGAGGCATTATGTGTTGATGGGATCTAGGCAGGCAGGGCTGAACTTCAATTTACCCTCATACTATACTAAATTAACATGTGTGGGATTGGCTCTAGCTTGTGTGTGTGTGTGTGTGTGTGTGTGTGTGTGTGTGTGTGTGTTTCCCCGATGTAAAAGCAGGAGGTTTATTTTCTGGCACATCAGGGTTGACCTTCAATTAGTCCCTCAAGGGGAGTTACTAAGAAGGTAACCCCAAATGGCTATTACAAGCAGTTTTTATATTTTTTTAAGGGCACAGGTTACATCTGCAAGGTTACAGTTCAGACTTATTGGCTAAGCATATTGACCTTTAAATCTATTGGCTAGCAAGCATGATGAGTATTTGAACTCTACCTGGAACTTTCCAGAGAGTCAGGTGACTATCAGTACATTCTGAGAATTTTTTACTCAAGAATGTTCCTGTGGGTGGAGAGTGGAACTTGGCCTAGCCTTGACCCCAGGCAGGAGGAAGAAGCTGTACGGAGGGTATGGGACTGGAAAAAGGCCTTAGGGTCCCTCATTCCCTCCCTTTTCTTGTACAAGCTCCAATCCTGGAGCTACGCTCGGGGGTCTTGGGTAACTAACTCATATTCTTCAGGTCCTGTCCTCAGGGCCTCATATTGTTGGCTCAGGACCATCAGCTGCACTGCTCCTATTCTCTTTTATGAAGGCAATAAGCTTGTTCAATATGCAGGGTCCAAAGGTCAACAATAGCAGGAGAACAATTAGGTGGATATGAGGGTGTTTAACCAAGGGGGGAAGTTAAACCATGACTTGAACCAGCCCTGACTGTTCTTTCTCTCTCTTCCACTTGGCTAGCCCTTCTCTCACCTTGGCCACTGAATCTTTAACCACCCCAGAATGGTCTATATAAAAGCAACACTCCTCAGCTAAGGCAGCACATAGCCCTCCTTGCTGGAGGAAAAGTTAAGTCTAATCCCCTCCTATTCTGTAATACTACTTATCATAATGAAGTCAATGATTCTTGAAGGTGACTGATGGAAGTTTCTATTCTCTCTATATCTAAATCAGTGGCTGCCCTCAGATGTCATATTTTTCCCTTGTAAGACCAAAGCAGAGGTTCTGGTGGCTGCCCTGGCCACCCCTAACCCCAACAGAAGGGTGTCAGTGAATGCTGTAACAGGTTTGGCAGATGGGCACATAGGATGGGGACAGGAACCAGAATCCAAAGGTACCAGCAGGCAGTCATAATCAAAGTTGAGTGATCTTGAGCTTGAGTGGGTTTCTGTACTGTCCAGCGGGGGTCCCTGAGGAGTGGGGCATTTGCAGGTTTCACATGGGAAGAGTGCATCCAGGCTGCAATACCGTCCACCTTGAGGGCTGTGGGAGTGGTTAGCAGCACCAGGAAGGGTCCCTTCCACCAAGGTTCCAGCGACTGTGCCTGATGCCTCCTAACGTAGACCCAGTCACCAGTCTGGAAGCCTCGAGGGGTCTCTGGCATCCCTGGAGCATTTAAGGCAGACAGTTTGAGCAGAATCTCATGTTGTATTGACTGAAGGGCTCGGAGCCTCAAGAAGAGGTACTAGGGATGGTTAGCATCTTAATTCTCCAAATCTATGAGTATGTTACCTTACAGCAAAACAAACCAAAAATCAAAACATCCTTGGAGTGGGAGATTACTCTGGATTATCCATGTGGGTCTGAGGAATGAGAGTAGAAAGTTGCATGACTACCAGGTATGAGACAGAGAAAGGGGCCATGAGCCAGGGAATACACGTGCCCTTTTAGGGCTGGACAACAGAAGAAAACAAATTTTCTCACAGTACCAGAAGAAGCAAAGTGACTTGTGAACACATTTTGAGTTTTTTTTTTTTTTTAAGTATGTATATGGGTATATAGCATACATTCATGTATTGGTATGCATGCTCCCATGTGTGTAGACACAAGTGCATCTCCCTGTGGAGATGCCTGAGGTTGGTTAGTGGCCTTCCTTGGTTGCTATTCACCTTATATATTGAGGCAGCATCTTTTATTAGAACCCAGATCTTGCCAGTTCAACTGGTCCATCCAACTGCCATGTGGCTCGGGGCTCCATGACTCAGGCTCCCATGTCTTGTAGGTAGGAGACCATGATTACCTCACTTTTACATGGGTGCTGCTAATCTGAATTCTGGTCATCAATGTCATCAAATATGGGGGAGGGGAGCACTTTACACAAGAGCCATCTCCCCAGGCTCCATTCTCGTGCGTGTGCATCAGGGGTTTGCACTAAGGTTGTGTGCACACTAGCCAAGGACTGCCACTGAGCAACATTCCTAGCTATTTTAGTCTCCTGGACTCCAGAAATACAGACTATTAAGCTTGTGCTGTTTTTAGCCTCTGCATCTGTGCTTGTTATAACAGCATTAGGAAACTAATACAGCTATTCTTTACCTGAAATGTGACAGTGATAACCCACCCCTAGGTGTGATGCCCAGAATGCCAGTGGTCACTATTAAATGTCCTCTACACTGTCTCTATGGAGAACAGCTGTACTGGGGCAGGTTCAAGCAGAAGTAAAGAACCTTGGAGGTGAAAAAGTTGAATGCCCAGGGTGAGCTGTTGGGGCTCTAGGGAGGCAGAGTGGTCAAGCACACGTGGGAATCCAGGGGACAGACTACCCATCATGCTCCCTGTCACTCCTTTCTGCTTCCTCACCCCAGGGGACCCATGCCTGGATGCTCAGCATGTGGCTGGGCAGGCTGAGAGTCCTTATTGGAAGTGACAGCTTGCTTTGCTGGGTCCTTGCCTCTTAGCACACAGATGACAGCCACTCTCTAAGACAGACTCCCTGTGGGTCAGGACCACCTTTGCCTGACTGACCCTTTCCTTCAGCTGGCAGGACTTTCTTCCATCTCAGTCTCTGCAACTAGATCTCCGAGTGGGTACAGGTGAGTGTTGGCGATTGAATCCAGGGCTTCACGCCTGTAAGGCAAGCTCCCTGCCATGGAGCCTGGCCCCTGGCCTAATCTTATCCCTAAAAGACTGCTTCCTATTTTATTCTATATCCTTCTAGCCTGCTTTCTCGAAAGCTTATGCTTTAAGAAAAATGGGATTATGTTGTATGTTCTGTTTTATGTCTGACTTCTGTGTTGTGTTATCAGAACATGTCAGTGGCCTTAACTGGGTGCTGGTCATGTTCTTTAACAGTTTCATGGTTGTACCATGACTGATGTAAGTTACCCATTGCCCATCACTGAGCACAATTTGTTTCTAGGTTGGTGAAAAGTTTGTGGTATTTCTGTGGCTGCAGAATAAATAAATGAGTCTGTGATTCATACTTCATAATGTCATGACCGACATGTTTTCTCTGTCCTGTTGGATAGCTACATGGGTTTCTGGTCGTTTTGATTTCAAGATGTTTTGTTCTGACATCCCATTGTGACATGGCAGTGCTCACTCTTTCTCTTCCGTCTCTCTGCGACTTTGAGCCATGATTTAGATTCTTGGAAAGGACAGCCTGTGAAAGGCGGACCAACCATCTTCTACACCAGTGTGCACTTCCTGGTGCTGACTCACCCCCGCCTGAACACCACGACCTAGAAAATGAAGCAGCTTAGAACTGGGGATGTAGTTCAGCTGGCAGAGTGTGTGTGCATGGAGCCTGAGGTTCAATCTCCAGTTACGGTTTTAGAACAAAACAAAACATAACCAAACCATACCATACCATACCATACCATACCATACCATACCATACCAAAAACAGTTATGGTGGTGCATACCTATAATCCCAGCACTGGGGTGATAGAAACAGGAAGATCAGAGGTGCTGGGTCATCCACAGCTATGGACTGAGACAAGCCTAGACTACATGCAGCCCTGTCTCAAAGACATCAAACCAAACTAAAAACAGGAGAAAAAAGCCTTACTTCAAGTGCATCATGATACTTTGTCCACAGGGAATTTTCCCATCTTGCAGAACAGTCTAGAAAGGCTCCTGCTTTTCTTTATTCATGTTTAAAAAACTGTGTTGAGTTCTTTCTCTGGACCAGGTCGTGTGTTGACTCTGGAATCAGGTGTAGGTCACCCTGGACCGTCCCAGCTGTGACATACTAGCTTACTTATTTTCCTCCCTGGGTCCAGTTCCAATTTATCCCACTGTAGACTCAGGTCTGTGTCAGACCTTGGTTACTCCTGCTGGCTGCAGGACACCGGGCACTAGTTCCCACGCTATTCTTGTTTTCCCGCTACACTGATATATTTAATGGGATTATCTGCACAGAACACACAGCATGTAATTAGTGATTCAACAAGCTGTGGCGTTACTGTCACTTATGTCATTACCATCCTGTTCTGGGCATCATGGTTTGAATATGAATTGTCCCCAACAGGCTCATATTTTAACATTTGTTTCCTGACTGGCAGAGTTATTTTGGGAATCTATGGAGCCCTGTGGAAGTGGGGTCTGGATGTTATCCTAGGGCACAGTTTGGCTATCTCTGCTTCCTGGTCTGCTAGAATGTGAGTACTTCATGTTCCTATCCGCTGCTCCATTGAGTCCACAGAGCCACTGATCCATTGTGGACTCGCACGGTGGACTGGGATCTCTCTGCAAAGGGTTTGGGTCACAGTAGTGTGAAAGCAACCAGTTCACTATGGGAAGGTGTGTACATCACATGGGCTCATTACCTTACTCCTCCAAGGCATCAGATAAAGAAAGACACATTAGTCCCAAACACAAAAAGATGCAAGAAAAAGCTGCTTTCTGGGTTGATTCAACTATATTTCTAATGGAGCCAGGTGGGTTAGCATGTTGAGGGCCTTGCTGCATGCTGATCTGTCTGCTTATAATGAGTCATCAGGTGTTAACGTCAGTTCAAAAGCAATGTGCTTTTTTGCAGCCTCCAGAAGCAAATGTTCCTGATGTGTGTAAATTCTCAGTTCTTGTGGTGAATGTGGCTGGTAGAAGGTATCATGAGGAGGGCCAGACAGAACATCTCTATTTCACCGGTGGGTGAAGGGCAAGACTTTATGACAATACTACTCGGGTGGGAGAGCAAGGAATATTCTTTCCCACTGTTTCTGTGTGTCCCAAACACTCCTGAGAAAATAGCATAGAAGAAAAATAGCAACAGTTATGACCTGCAAACAATATCAATTTCTGTCAGTAGAGAACTGGCCATAGCTTTGTAAGGCATGCACATCACAAAGTACAGTACTTCCAAGTGTGCTGGCTGCTTTTTGTCAGCTTGACACAATCCAGGGTTGTCTGGAGAGATGGGACCTCAACTCAGAAAATGTCTCGGTCAGATTGGCCCATAGACAAGTCTGTGTGGCATTTTTTTCATTAGTGTTTGATTTGGGAGGAGTCAGCCCACTGCAGGTGGTGCCATCCCCTAGGCAAGTGGTCATGGGGTGCGTGAATGAGCAGGCTGGGCAAGTCAGTTAGCAGCATTCCTCCACAGCTTGTTTCCTTCCCCGACTTCCCTTCAGGATGGACTATAAGCTGTGAAGTAAAATAAACCCTCTTCTGTGCAAGTTATTTTTGATTATGGTGTTTATCACAGCAATAAAATCCCAACCAGGACACCATGACAAAGAATGAGGTGGAGGAGAGCTGGACTACAGCGGATGCATGAAAAGAGTCAGAAAGAAGAAAGAGGAAAGGAGAAAACACCAGCCAGGCCATAAGTCAATCTAATGTGATGATGGATAAAGACTCCCTGCTAACCTTGTTGATGAACTTGGAAGGACCTCCCAGTTGGATCTTCAGTTGGGAACACAGCACCCTGTGACTTAATTGTAATCTCAGGAGAGATGTGTGAACCAGAGGCAGAGAGGCTCTGCCCAGCATCCTCAGGCACAGACTTCATGAGACAATGAAAGTGCTCTGTGTCAGGCTGCTGGGGTCATTTGTTCCACAGTACTAGATAACCAATACACCAAGACTAAGTTGTTTCTATTGTTGTTGTTCATATCAGTGCTACAGAGTGTGCCCTTCCCTTTTCAGCCCTGGGGATGTGTTCCAGTATTTACCATTCTGTGCCTGGGGTCAGGCTTTTTGCCAAAAATATATCTTTGCCATTTCTTCTTTGATCCACGAGACTGTACTCTACAATGGAGAAACTTAATCAGTTCTTTTACTGAGTTTCGAAGGGAAGGGTCTGTAAGGATCACGACACAGGAAAAGAGGCTGGGTGTTAAATGCCTATGCTCTGACCACACCATCTTAATGCCTTGGTGATCTGGTTTCCCCAGTCATTAGAAAACCACCAGAGCTTCAAGCTTCTCCTTCTCACCCTTCCTGTGCATCTCTCCCTCTAGCACTTCCCCACCTTCCATCTGGACAACTCAGTTCAGATACCCCCAGGTGGAATTCCCCATCAGAGAAGCTACGGTAGGGTCTGGGGAGATGACCTGGTTGGTAAGGTACTTGCCATGAAAATGTGAGGATCGGTGTGAAAAGCCAGGCAGGCCATGCATGGCTATAATTTCATCTCTAGAAGGCAGAGACAAGATCTCTGAAACTCTCTGGCCAGGAAGCCTAGCTAGATCAGCACACTCCAGGTTTGGTGAGACACCCTGTGTCACACAGGTTCATTTGGGTGGCTATGGTAAAACAAAAAGCAGTTCAATGGAGGAAGAATCTGTTTGATTTACAATTTCAGATTGTAGGGAAGTTACAGAGGCAGGTACATGAGTGAAGAGGCAGCCGTCATCCCACATCCAGTCAAAAGCAGAGAGAAATGAATGCCTGCTTCCCCATCTCAGCAGCTTTGTTCAGTGTTAAATAACCCAGGGCCCAGCCCGTGAAACAGAGCTGCCCACATTGGGCTGGGTCTTCCTATATCAATTAACAGTGAAGACGATACCTCTCAAATATGCCACAGGCCAATCTGATCTGGACAATTCTTCAGGTGAGGTTGTCCTCACGAAGGATTTTAAATTTGGGGAACTTGACTTTTAAAACTAACCACCACAGCCTGTCTCAGAAAAAGTAAGGCGAGGAGCCATAGCCATAGAGAGACACTCTCAATGCTTCCTTCTGGCCTGTACGTGTACACAGGTATGCACACACACACACTGTACACATAACCATATATACATGTAAGTATCTACACATACATACCACACACACCACATATGCATATATGAATATGTACATATGCAACATACACAACACATACACCAAACATATATATATATATATATATACACATACATACACACATACATATACCAAACATATATACACACACATACATGCACACATACAAACACAAACCACACATGTACTTGCCTACACAAGCACCAACATGTGCTCACATAGACTCACACACATACACAGGCACACACACGTGTGCAGCCCTCCCCACCCCCATGCTTCACCAGACCCTTTGTGCTGAGATCACAGACGTTTCTTACGTTCTCCCTCCTCTCTTTCCCTGCCTTGGCTTGCTATTTATCCTAACACCAGTCTTCTTTTGTCAGTCAGAGCTCAGAGGCCTCCCTTTGAGTCCCACCCAGCCTCAGAAGTGGGATGTCTTCAAGTTCAGTGAATATGCATTTGTACTTGAAGAATGAACAAAACTGTGAATGGCTGACATGCCCATGTAGGGACAGGGAAGAGGAAAGGCCCTTGCTCCTTTACCTGGGACTTCAGTTTCAATTCTGCCTCTGTTGGTTCTAGACTGTGAGGTCCTGGCCAAAGCTTCATCCTTGCTTTATTTGTATCATTCCTTACGCTGCTGCTTCTCCTCAGCCTCCCTCCCTCCCTCCCTCCCTCCCTCCTTCCCTCTCCTTACTTCCCTCCCTTTCTCCCTATCACTGTCTCCCTCTCTCTCTCATCCTCCTCCTCTTCCCTTCTTCCCTTCCTCCCTCTTTCTCCCCCCCCCACCTCTCCTGGCTCCCCCTCTTCCTTCTTGTTTTAGTAGTAGGAGCTGCATCCAGAGCCTTGCACATTCTAGTGCTTCACTGACAGCCTGTATCACCTCTCATTTGGAGACAGGGTTTCTTTAAATTATCCAGCCTGGTTTTGAACTTTCTCTGTAGTTGACGATGGCCTTGAACGTGCAATCCTCCCACCTCAGCCTGTACCACCAACACCCAGTTACTTCATTCTCATCTGTAGACCCCCCAGACATGTTTTCTCAAAGTTGAGATCTCAGTGAAGGAACACTGATGAACCAGCCACACCCCCTTAGCTCTGTTGTGGAATAAGAAGCAAGAACTATGGCAAAGGGACCCTCCAGCCAGAGGGTGGAATTAACCACTCAACCTTGGTAGAATGATGGGTATCACCAAGCTCGTTGTCAAGGTGGAGCTCATGGTCCTCTGGTTTGTGAGGAAGGCTCGCCAGGATAAGGAATGTGTGTGCACTGTTTGACATGATATTAGCTTACTCGGTCATCTAGCAAATGTAGGCTGTCATCACTGCAGGAGGTGATGGAGGATGGAAGCCACCCTTTCTCTGACCTTTAAAGCTCAAGTACACTGTCTTCTGCATCTTTGAAAACCCTGATTTACCCTCCTGCCTCACCTGGGACAGCAGGGACCCATCTGGATCAGCACTAGGCTAGCTGGGTCCTCCTTTCCTTTTTTCCTGGTTTTTTTTTTTTTTTTTTCTTTATACACCATGCTCTTCCTGAGTCACATACTAGGAATTCTTATTTGATACATAGTTTCTTCCATTAGGGGTTCTGCTTCCTTCCCTGTGCTTCCCCTCCATGCCAGTTCCCAGCAGCTGGCAGGAAGTGTTACAGAAGGATTTCTTTCTCTTCTTAATGGTCTGGCACCTCCCAAATGAGAGGATAGAGGCTTCAGATTCATATTCTAACCACGCTGAGAAGGGGGAAGAAGATAAAGGAAGGAAGAAAATGCCAGCACATCTGCAGACCCATTCCAGTTCTTCTCTGACAAGGAGAACGTGCCCTTCCAAGCCACCGGGAAGCTGATGGACTCCTTATAGACTTTAGTGAGGAGTTGACTTGTTAGCTTTGGGTCATGTGGTCTCAGACCAGTGTGGGCAGTTGTAAGACCTGTACAGTCCTGTCCCCTATTGATCTGTCACTCAAGTAAGAACACTTGAGTCAACAGAAATGTTAACATCTCAGTGAAGGTGGGGTCCAAGTTCATGACAGCTTCAGAGGAAGGCTCAAGAATTCCCTTCTATCCCCCAAAACTCTAATCAAAGGAGGGCAGTCCTCCACTGATAATTCTACAAAGACCATAGTGCAGACAGATAGGACGCTCTGTGGTCAGAATTCTAGCTCAGTGAGCCAAGGAGAGCACCCAGGAGGAGGACATATGCACATCTTATTATTTTTTTAAAATATATGTACGTGTGTATGCATGCATGCATGCATGTGTGTGTGTTTGTCTCTCTGTGTGTATGTATGTAAGTATATATATATATATATATACATATATATATATATATATTTTTTTTTTTTTTTTTTTTTTTGAGACAGAGTCTCACTATATTACCCTAATTGGAGTTGGTCTTAAATTCAGGATTTTCTTGCTCCTGTCTTCCAACTGCTAAGATGACCTGCATGTCACCATGTCTGGGTAAGGAAATGAATTTTATTTGTTTGTTTGTTTATTAGACAGGACCTTAGTAAGTAGACCAGGCTGGATTTGAACTCATAAAGATCGTCTGCCTCTGCCTCCCAAGTGCTGGGATTAAAGGTGTGCTCCCTTATATCCAGTCCGAGGAAGTGCATTCTAAAAATAAATTTATTTATTTATTTATATTTAGAAATAGGACCTGACTGTCACTGTGTAGCCCAGGCTGGGGTTTAATTTGCAATCCTCCTGCCTGACTTCCAAGTGCTGGGTTTATAAGTATTTGCCATGATACCTGCCTTGGGTAGTTTTAAATTGGTGCCACAGAAAATTCATGCTGTCCATCAGTTTCTATTCCTTTCCTCTTCCACAGTAACACAACCCTAGAATTATGGCTGCAGTTTGTGAATAATGCTTACAGTAATGCCAGCACTAGCCCCCTCTCCATGTGCACCCAACTCTGGGATGTGCCTTTGTAATTTCTAGTTAGAGGAAGGATTCATGCTTGCAGACCAGTCTTGATTCTTTGGCCAATGTCATGTGATGGAGGTAGCTTCCTATTAGTCTGGAGCAGTCTCTTGGAATCCTGTCAGGCTTCTGTGGAATGAAAGCCACAGGAAAAGGCAGCGAGGGTCCCACAGGGAGCTCCAGGCATCCCTGTATCCCCTGACAGGGACTTGCTGAAGGATAAGAAGCGATCAGGTGGGAGCACAAAGCTGCTGGACTGAGTCCCGCCCTCAGAGGCTGCCAACCTACAAAATCTCACACTAAGTAAAGTCTTACTGTTTTAAGCTACTATGGTTTAAGGTGCTGGCTTATGACATAGTGAAAATAAGCAATTCCTATGCAGCTAGGTATGTCTATGGGACTGAGTTTCTGTAAAAAACAGAACGAAGTATAACAAGCATAAAGTGCAGTCTCTGTACGTTTCCTTACAGGAAGAAGGAATGGTGTTCTTTTAATTTTATTCCCACTGACTAGAGTGAGGCTGTAGTAGCTGGAGCTCCAGCAGCCTTCCTGGACCAGGAAGTGCATGTAGGAGCGGAAGGCAGCCTTGGCAAAAGAACAGGGATCTTGTTTCTCTGGAGCTACGGGTTAGGGAGGGGCTTTTCAAGGACATTTCCATTATCTTTACATTTGTTAGGCAAAAGAGTGAAATAAAATTTAACTTGTGCAAGCATTGTTGTTTCAAGTCCAAAATTATCTACATGTTCAGGAGTTAGCAAAACAGGAATAGAAGATAGAGGCATTTATAGTAGAGGGGCACACCACACAAATTATGCTGTGGAAAGAGAAAACTTGTGGGCACTGTGTGGGCCATTGTGTATGAGTCCAAATGACTGCTTATGGGAGGCAAAGGGTGATTGGACAGAGAAGACTTTGGGCCAAAGTATTATGATTTCCCCACTGTATCAGTCACATAAGGCTAGAGTCAAGCTGTACGACAAACCTCTCAACAGGTCCTGCTT
Organism: Rhynchomys soricoides; assembly: GCA_019843965.1. NCBI lineage: Eukaryota > Metazoa > Chordata > Mammalia > Rodentia > Muridae > Rhynchomys > Rhynchomys soricoides. The sequence goes on from JADRCH010000042.1 coordinate 8,634,284, forward strand.
GCAGCAATTCTTTCTTTTGCTCATGGGTCAGCATGTAGCCTGGGGTTCTGCTAGGCTCTGTTGGCTTAACATGACTTGACCCCAGGCCATAGGGTGGTCCAATATGCTGTCCACCCAAACTCAATCTGGAACAGCAGTATCTAGAATTTGCTGTTTCTGTGATGGCTAGAGGAAGGGTGTGAAGCGGAGCCAAAGCTCAGAGGTGCAGATGAGGCCTCTGGTCCAACTTACTTGATAGTGGGAGTCATGTGGCTGCAATTGACGTCCTTGGATCTGGTCTGAGCATATGACTCACCGTAGTGGGATGATGGCAAAGGTACAGAGTGCTCAGGTCTAGTGGGTGGAGGGAGGGGGAGAGAGAGAGAAAGAGAGAGAGAGAGAGAGAGAGAGAGAGAGAGAGAGAGAGAGAGAGAGAGAGATGCTGCAGTTTTCTATAATCAGGGAAGCAGTGTGTTTCTGAATAGCACTTTCATTTTCTTCCTGGTGGATGCACAGCAAAGCACTTTGAAGCAGGATCTCACTGAGTAGAGCAGAGCTCACCTCGAACTCACAATCCACCTGCCTCGGCCTCCAGAATGCACCGCCACAGCCAGCTACATTTCTTTTTTTGTTTAAGATTTTATTTAAAAGTTCCAAGTACACACAAGATAAAATTCAAAAACAAAAAACAAACGATGAAACAGCATACATGGTGTTGTTTTCCGTTTCTTCCACAGAGCCAAATGTTACCTTTTTCTTCCAAGAGCAGATACATAACTTGATACTTGCACTTCAGCTCAAAAATACAAAATATTGTCTCGTTCCTTTTCCTTGCCACCTTCCTTTTTCTGATTATCAGCTTTTGTTGGGAGGGATTAGACTTTGCTTCTTCTGGGTCTATCTCATTCTGCTCAATGGCTGCATTTTCTTCTGTGTGCTGTTATCACCATGGATTGCATCAGGGCCATGTTGAGAGACACTGGATTGCTTCTTTTTTTCCATATCTGTAGCTGAAGTCATATTAAACCTCCCAGAGTCTTTATCATTATACCTGTGCCTATGTGTTTCAGGAAGCTGAATCCCTAAATTAAAAATGGCTACATCCAGGTATACAGGTCTCACAGGTAGCTATAGGCCTTCAGCATCTGAAGCATTTTATTTGCGTGTGTGTGTGTGTGTGTGTGTGTGTGTGTGTGTGTGCATGCTCTGGAACTCTATCCACCCTTTTTAAGGAAAGGTCTCTCATTGGCTCAGAGTTTATTCCTGTGTCTAGTCTGTCTGGCCACTGAGCCCCAGGGCTCTCCCCAGCAGTGGATTACAGGTGAGTGTTACCACACCTGGGTTTTTAGATGTGTTTTCTGGGGCTCAAACTCAAGTCTCCTTACCAGTACAGCACTTTATCAACGGAGCTGACTCCCAGCCTCACAGGAGTCTTTGAGGCTCATCCTTTGAATCTTGACATGTGGTCCCCACCAGCACCACAGAAAGGCCTTTGCAGCCCAAACCGCCCGTTAATGAGAGTGGAGGAGGATCTGTGGATGGGGTGTTCACAAATGCTCTTTCGGAACTCTGTGCCACAAGTCGGATGATTTACTGCTCCAGGAGATGTCAGTAAAAAATGTGCACAATACCCTTTGATTTGATCTGTTTTCCCTGTAGCACCTAAATATTTAGGGCAAATAGAAAATAGTTCTGATTTACAATCCCTATAAAAATTTTAAACAACCTAATAGGGCATTTGATCATGAAATTGCTTGAAATAATGTTGGCAGCAGTCTGCCGTATTTCTTCTAAATGGCCTGAAACTTCCCTGCAAACCCCCAAACATGGATTTTTTTCCTTGCTAATAACAATCTTATTAATAAAAGAATGATTTTCTCCACTGATCCTTGGCAGCTGTGTTCTGGTTGTCTTTGTTCAATAAAGGTGGAGATAATAGCAGTAGAAAGAAAATGGGCCCGGATTCCCGGGAGGAGTGTCTGGAAATACATCTTTTATTAAATCACATCAGATTGTGTTTTCTTGTTTACTTTCTTTCATTTCAAAAGCCACAGTTGTATCTGCTGCTTTGGGAAATATTGGGTCACAGTTTTGTTCTGCTTTTCAAAGCCCCAGACTAGGAAGCATGGTGCTCTTGAGGTTAAATGCTGTGTGATCAGCTAGTGAGGAATTTGCAGTAATGAATGGTCACAGTGGGCTTTGCTGAGTCTGACTCTCTTTTGTCCCTGAGGAGGCAGACTTCTGGATACAGGCAGACATGCACAATTAAGAACAGACACCTACTGTATTCTGCTTAGATAGGTACCTGTAGTCAACTCATGATTGACTATCTATCTATCTATCTATCTATCTATCATATGAGTACTTACCTGTGATGGTTAATCTTGGCTATCAGCTTCACATACCTGAGAAGAGAGAACCTCAATTAAAAACTTCCCTCCTTTGGCCTGTGGGTGTTATCTGTGGGGCATTTTCTTGATTTCTGATTAATGTAGGAGGCCCCAGCCTGGGGGTGGTATTATCCCTATATAGGTGGACCTGTGTTGTATAAGGAAGATAGTTGAACATGAGCTTGGGAGTAAAACAGCAAGCAGTGTTCCTCTATGGTCTCAGCTTCAGTTCCTGCTTGAGTTCCTTCTATGACTTCCCTCAGTGATGGACCTAGACCTAGACATATTTCCCTGTGTGACCTAGAAATATAAGTTGAGTTAAAACTCTTATACCTCCAAGTGTCTCTTTGTCTGAGTTGTTTAGCAAACCAGGATTCTGTCTATTTTCTTTCTTTCTTTCTTTCTATCTATCTATCTATCTATGATGTTGCCCAGGCTAGTCTGGAACTCACAGCTTTCTGAGCAGTATCTATGCTCCTTCTTTGAATGACACTCCTATTTTATTTTGAGAACCTATGTCTACCCAGTTCCCAGGACAAGTGACCCCATAGCCAGTACTAGGGGAGAGTAAGACCCAGGTCTTGCCAATCGTCAAACTGAGCCAACCATAGCCCGTGAAAACCATGGCCTTCTACTACAACTATTAGAAAAGCAAATTTGTTTATTTTTATTGCCATTCCTGAAAGAGCCAGATCTTGTCATCCCAAGAATAATACCGTTTGAAAGATGACAAAATAAAGGAACTAACCTGATGTGGAAAAAGACAGATTACTGCTAACATCTGGCCAAGACTGAGGTTGGATCCATCAGCTTGACTTGGGTTTCTACTACTTGCTCCAAATGAATGCTGAACATATGTATTTTCAACCTGCAGTAGTCTCATGGTAAGAACAGTGTAGTCAAGACCTGTGAAGCAATATCCACAGCAATAGGATGACACCAGTCCCTTTCCTAATGGCATCGGTGGTCACCTCTGTGTAAGGAAGTGTCTTGAGGCTGAGAAAATACTGTTGTCCAGGGAATCATGACTCAGCATATCTTTGTCTTCCCAAGAGTTCTCATTGCCAGATCCCTGATGGCTGGCCCAGGTCCCCACCCTGGGACTACAGTGTACCTGAGCTATGCCCTCCTCTCCCCCTGTTCCACTCCCAGGAGCTGGTTGCTCTTTAGGTATGAGTCATATATATTTTTCTGGTCCAAGCCTCTGCTTCCTGATCTATAAATCTATGCTGTCAACTTGAGCTGCCCAGACACTATGTCTGTCTTCTAGGAAGGAGTCCTGGCTCCTCAGTGATGTACCACATAAATATCCTTTCTTGGTGATGCTTAATTTCTGTTGCCAACTTGATTGGATTAAGAGGCACTGAGGACATTAATGATAAACGCTTTGGGTTTGAGTGTGAGGGTGTCCTAGAAGTTTAGCAGAGAAGAGAGCGCTCACCTTGAATGTGGGAGCATCATCCTACAGGCTGAGGGTCTACCCTGAATCAAAGAGAAAGGTGGAGAAGCCAGAGGAGCCAGCATTCTCCACAGACCAAACCACTATTCCACTGTGCCTTCCCTCCTGGAGGACTAGGTTACTCTAAACTATGAGCCAAGATAAACCTTCCCTCCCCTAAGGTGCCTTTTGCCAGGTATTTGGTCATAGCAGTGAGCCACACCATGTCTACTTCCTTCTGTGTATGCATAAGTGTCTCTGTGTATCTCTGTCTCTTTGTGTTTCTCTATTTGTCTCTGTCTCTGTCTCTGTCTCTCTCTCTCTCTGTGTGTGAGTGTGTCTGCTAGCATGAAGGTCAGAGCACAGCTTCAGGTATTAGTCCTTGACTTCACCTTCTTTGAGGCTCTTGCTGTGAGTGCCTCCCATTTTGCCTTAGGACTACCATGATCACAGAAACATACAGTGCTGAGTCTGGCTTTACTGGGTTCTGGGCATCTGAACTCAAGTCCTCACTCTTCCACAGTGTGTGCTTTATGCACTGAACTATTTCCCCAGCCCCAACACTAGCACTTTTTATAGACTAGACACAGGGTGCAGTATCTTAAGCAGATTAATTTAACTTATTAAACAAAGAATGGCATTATTATCCCTGTATGTAAGAGGAGTTCAGGGAGACTGAGTGATTCCCCAGTCTCAAGGAAGTGGGCAAGAGCAGAAGCAGAAGCCAGCTCAGCCTGAATAGATCTTTGTCTAGCTTCCTGGCCTCCAACATCAGCATTTAATGTACTGTTCAGCCGGTCTGTGCCTCTCTCACCCATGAGCTCCCTAGGTTTATGTATTCAGTGGCTTCTTAGAATCCCTAGTCCTTACTCAAGAGACTTGCATGAAATAGGCTTCCTACAGAATAAGAATCTTTATAACATGCATCTTCTTCCCACTTTACACATGGGCAAATCTAGGCATAAGAATGTTAAATAAATTACCATAGGCCAGGAACTAGCATTTGTCATATGTCATCTTGTAACTCTAACATTTCCTTCTTCAACTGGAATTTAAGAAAGATATTCTTAGAGCCCGAACCTCCAACCAGAAAGTTTGCATGGTTTGGGCCTAAGCCCTCTGCACATATGTAACAGATATGCAGCTTGGTCTTCATGTGGGACTTCTAACAGTGGGAGCAGGGGCTATCTCTGACTCTGTTGCCTCCCTTTGCATCCCTTTCCTCTAACTGGGCTGCCTTGTTTAACTTCAGTAGGAACGAGTCTTACTGCAACTTTATATACCAAGGCTGGTTGATATCCTTGGGAGGCCTCCTCTTTTCTGAGAGGACAGGGAGGATGGGTGGATTGAGGAGAGATAGGCGAAGAGAGGGAGGGACTGGGAAGAGAGGAGAGAGAGGAAGCTGTGATTGGGATATAAATAAATAAATAATTTAATTAGTAAAAAAATCTATTTCAAGTAGAATAAAGAAAATGAAAAAAAAAGAAAGATATTCTATATGGATGAGAAATCTTTGGTGTTTTCATTCATTTTTTACATATGTAAGGATATTAATCAATTTCATGTTACTATAACAAAATACAGGAAGCAATTAACTCTATAAAGACAAAAGGCTTGTTTGTTTACTTAGACAAGGTCTTGAAGTATAGCTCAGGCTGATCATGAATCTGCTATCCCCTGCCCCTACCTTTAAGTTCTGGGACTACAGACATGCACTACTATATCCAACAGAGTAATGTTTTATTTAGATCATATTTTTTGAGGTTCACTCTTCAAGTGCATACTGTAGGGCTTAGCAAGGGTCATTAGTGGACAAAGTGGTACAGATAGCAGTTGAGAGAAATATGTACCAGAGTACAAGGTTCACAGTAGAAGAGCAGAGACATAGGGTGGGTCATGGTTTCACAACCCTCCTTAAGGAAACACCTCCAATAATTTCAGGTTCATCCATAAAACCCCATTTACTTAAGTTCTCCAATACCTTCCCAAAATGGCATCCTGGGGACCAAGCCTTAGACATAGGTTCTATATGCTTACATATCTGGGGAGGTATCCAATATCTGGACCTTAGGAAGTACATGGAAATTTTCTACATTTTTGAAAGAGACAGCATTAGGCTGGCTTACCAAGCAGAAAACAGCATAGACATTTGTATGCCAAAAACCTTAACAGCATCTATGTTTGAACTCCTTATAACTTATAAGCAGGCAGACATTGCTTAATGGTGCCGGACAAAGCTCTTATGGAAACAAGTCCACTGGGGAAATCATTTCTGGAAAATGAAATGATTGTTTTAGAAATCTGAGCTGTAAATGTTTATTTCTTAGACTCTAGTGCCTTGAGACCTTGGGCACATAAATTTTGGAATCCTGGTGACTTTGCCCAGCATGCGGAGTATGTTGAGAAGCCCAGGAGCTCTCTGTGGAGACAGAAAATGAGTGAGGATGTCTCCACAGCAGCTACAGCACTGTGTGGGTGGGACTGACACCTCAAAAGGGCATATGTCGGAGAAACATCTCCCAAGGCATAAAAGCCAGCCTGGGTTCCCACACAGATCTCCTTAGTTGAAAGCACTGACATTCTGTTGAGTTAATGATGAGCTTCCTAATCACTGTTCCTTCTAATACCAAGACTGGGAGAAAAGAACAAGAAGAAATCTGCAGGCCTCAGAGTCTCCTGGGTGGCTTTTGAACCAAGTCACACAGCTGCAATGCTCCTGGCTGCTGGCACCTATGTCAGTTTAATAAGTTTCCTGGAAGATAAGAGAAAATGCCAACTTAAAATAGTTCTACAATTTCAAGAGATTCTTTTGAAAGAGGTGAATACACTGGAATCACCCTGATGTTCTCATAGAAGCATTTAGGTATGTTATTAAAATTCCTTGCTATGAATCCAAGACTGCATGTGCTTTATCCTTTCAAAGTTCCATTCATCTACCCACCCACCCATCCACCAATCTGTCTATCCATCTACCTATCCATCCATCCATTCATTCATCCATGTATCCATCCATCCATCCATCCATCCATCCATCCATCCATCCATCCATGCATCCATCCATCTATGCATGCATGCATGCATGCATGCATGCATCCATCCATCCATCCATTCATCCATGTATCTATTATCTACCTACATACCCCTCATTTATCCATGTATATACCCACCTATTAACCCACTCACCCACCATTTACTCACCTACACATGTATTCATTCATCTGTCTATCCACCCACCAATCCACCTACCTATCCATCACTCATCCACCTCCCTATTTGTACCCATATGTTATCTACCCATCCATATATTCATTTATTCACTAATCTACACAACTACTCATTGATCTATTCCTCCACTCACCCACCTATCAATAACATTATTTATGTATCTATTCATCTTCCCACCATCCATTCATTCATCTATCTACTCATTGAATCATTGTCTACTTATGCATACCTCTATCTCCACGACTCATCCATTCATCCATCTATCTGTCCATATTGTACTCACATACCTACCCCCTTTGTCCTTCACCCAACTGTTCATCTTCCCTTCCATCCTTCCACACACCCACCTGCCCTATCCACTCAAGCATAGATAATGCACACAACATTATTTTAGAGCTACAAGTACTTGGTTCTCAGGAAATTCCAAGACTTAATTTTTTATTATAATATGATTTTAGAAAACAAATTTACCGTTTGTTAAAAATGCTGTCTTTTTTTCCACAGGATGGTTTTAGCTCCTTTGTCAAATATCAACTGATCATAGGTGTGTGGATTCATTTCTGGGTCTTCAGTTCTATTCAATTGATCTTCCTGCCTGTCTCTGTACCAATACCATACAGTTTTTTTATCACTACTGCTCTGTAGTACAGCTTGAGGTCAGGGATGGTGATTCCCCCAGAAGTTCTTTTATTGTTGAGAATAGTTTTCGCTATCCTGGGTTTTTTGTTATTCCATATAAATTTGAGAATTGCTCTTTCTAGTTCTATGAAGAATTGAGTTGGGATTTTGATGGGGATATCATTGAATCTGTATATTGCTTTCAGCAGGATGGCCTTTTTAACTATGTTAATCCTGCCGATCCATGAGCATGGGAGTTCTTTCCATCTTCTAAGGTCTTCTTTGATTTCTCTCTTCAGAGACTTGAAGTTCTTGTCATACAGATCTTTCACTTGTTTGGTTAGAGTCACACCAAGATATTTTATATTGTTTGTGACAATTGTGAAGGGTGTCATTTCCCTAATTTCTTTCTCAGCCTGTTTATCCTTTGAGTATAGGAAGGCTACTGATTTGCTTGAGTCAATTTTGTATCCAGCCACTTTGCTGAAGGTGTTTATCAGCTGTAACAGATCTCTGGTGGAGTTTTCGGGTCACTTAAGTACACCATCATATCATCTGCAAATAGTGATATTTTGATTTCTTCCTTTCCAACTTGTATCCCTTTGACTTCCTGTTGTTGCCTGATTGCTTTAGCTAGAACTTCAAGTACTATATTGAATAGGTAAGGAGAGAGAGGGCAGATTTGTTTAGTCCCTGATTTTAGTGGATTGCTTTGAGTTTCTCTCCATTTATTTTGATGTTGGCCTCTGGTTTGCTGTATATTGCTTTCACTATGTTTAGGTATGCTCCTTGAATTCCTGATCTTTCCAAGACTTTTATCATGAAGGGATGTTGAATTTGGTCAAATGCTTTTTCAGCATCTAACGAAATGACCATGTGGTTTTTTCTTTGAGTTTGTTTATGTAGTGGATTACATTGATGGATTTCCAGGTATTGAACCATCCCTGCATCCCTGGGATGAAGCCTACTTGATCATGGTGAATGACCATTTTGATGTATTCTTGGATTCAGTTTGCAATAATTTTATTGAGTATTTTTGCATCGATATTCATAAAGGAAATTGGTCTGAAGTTTTATTTTATTGTTGGGTCTTTGTGGAGCTTTAGTATCAGTGTGACTGTAGCCTCATAGAATGAATATTCCTTCCGTTTCTATTTTGTGGAATAGACTGAAGAGTATTGGTATTAGGTCTTCTTTGAAGGTCTGATACAATTCTGCACTGAACCCATCTGGTCCTGGGCTTTTTTTGGTTGGGAGACTGTTAATGAGTGCTTCTGTTTCTTTTGGGGTTATGGGGCTGTTTAGATGGTTTATCTGATCCTGATTTAACTTTGGTAATTGGTATCTGTCTAGAAACTTGTCCATTTCCTCCAGATTTTCCAATTTTGTTGCATATAGGTTTTTATAGTAGGATCTGATGATTTTTTAAATTTCTTCAGAGTTTGTTGTTATATCTCCATTTTCATTTCTAATTTTGTTAACTTGGACACTGTCTCTGTGCCCTCTGGTTAGTCTGGCTAAGGGTTTATCTATCTTGTTGATTTTCTCAAAGAACCAGCTCTTGGTTTTGTTGATTCTTTGTATAGGTCTCTTAGTTCCCACTTGGTTGATTTCAGCCCTTAATTTGATTATTTCCTGCCTTCTACTCCTCTTGGGTGTATTAGCTTCTTTTTGTTCTAGAACTTTCAGATGTGCTGTTAAGCTGTTAGTGTATGCTCTCTCCAGTTTCTTTTTGGAGGCATTCAGAGCTGTGAGTTTTCCTCTTTACACTGCTTTCATTGTGTCCCATAGGTTTGGGTAAGTTGTACTTTCATTTTCATTAAATTCTAGGAAGTCTTTAATTTCCTTCTTTATTTTTTCCTTGACCAAGTTATCATTGAGCAGAGCATTGTTCAGCTTCCATGTGTATGTGGGCTTTCTGTTGTTGTTGTTGCCATTGAAGACCAACCTTAATCCGTAGTGATCTGATAGGAGGCATGGGATTATTTCAATCTTCTTATATCTGTTGAGGTTTGTTTTGTGACCAATTATATGATCAATTTTGGAGAAGGGACCATGAGGTGCTGAGTAGAAGGTATATTCTTTTGATGCAGGATGAAATGTTCTGTAGATATCTGTTAAACCCATTTGGTTCATAGCATCTGTTAGTTTCACTGTGTCTCTGTTTAGTTTATGTTTCCAAGATCTGTCCATTGTTGATAGTGGGGTGTTGAAGTCTCCCACTATTATTGTGTGAGGTGCAATGTGTGCTTTGAGCTTTAGTAGAGTTTCTTTTATGAAAGTGGGAGCTCTTGCATTCAAGGCATAGGTGTTTAGAATTGAGAGTTCTTCTTGGTAGATTTTTCCTTTGATGAGTATGAAGTGTCCTTCCTCATCCTTTTTGATGAATTTTGGTTGAAAATCAATTTTATCCGATATTAGAATGGCTACTTCAGCCTGTTTCTTGGGGCCATTTGCCTGGAAAATTGTTTTCCAGCCTTTTACTCTGAGGTAATGTTTGTCTTTAACATGGAGGTGCGTTCCCTGGATGCAGCAAAATGCTGGGTCCTGTTTATGGTTCCAGTCTGTCAGTCTATGTCTTTTTACTGTGGAGTTGAGACCATTGATGTCAAGAGATATTAAAGAATAGTGATTGTTATTTCCTGTTATTTTTGATGTTGTTTATATTGTTTGTGTGGCTATGTTCTTTTGAGTTTGTTGTAAGATTCCTTTCTTCCTTTTTCTTGTGTGTAGTTTCCCTCCTTGAGTTGGTGTTTCCCATGTATTATTCTTTGTAGGGCTGGGTTTGTGGAAACATACTGTGCAAATTTGGATTTGTCATAGAATATTTTGGTTTTACCATCTATGATTATTGAGAGTTTTGCTGGGTATAGCAGCCTGGGCTGGCATTTGTGTTCTCTTAGAGTCTGTATGAGGTCTGCCCAGGATCTTCTAGCTTTCATAGTCTCTGGCGAGAAGTCTGGTGTAATTCTGATAGGTCTGCCTTTATATATTACTTGCCCCTTTTCCCTTACTGCTTTTAATATTCTTTCCTTGTTTTGTGGGTTTGGTGTTTTGACTATAATGTGACGGGAGTAATTTCTTTTCTGGTCCAGTCTATTTGGAGTTCTGTAGGCTTCTTGTATATTTATGTTCATCTCTTTATTTAGGTTAGGGAAGTTTTCTTCTATAATTTTGTTGATGATATTTACTGGTCCTTTAAGTTGGGAATCTTCGCTCTCTTCTATACCTATTATCCTCAGGTTCTGTCTTCTCATTGCATCCTGGATATCTTGGATGTTTTGAATTAGGAGCTTTTTGGATTTTGTGGGTTTTTTGTCTGTTGTGTCCATGTTTTCTAATGTATCTTCCGCACCTGAGATTCTCTCTTCCATCTCTTGTATTCTGTTGGTGATGCTTGCATCTATGACTCCTGATTTCTTTCCTAGGTTTTCTAACTTCAGGTTTTTCTCCCTTTGTGATTTCTTTATTGCTTCTATTTCTGTTTTTAATTACTGAATGGTTTTGTTCGTTTGTTTGATTGTGTTTTCCTGTAACTCTGCCCATTTGATTGTGGTTTCCTGTAATTCTTCAAGGGATTTTTGTGTGTCCTCTTTAAGGGCTTCCAGTTGTTTACCTGTGTTTTCTTGTATTTCTTAAGGGAGATATTTATTTCCTTGTTAAAATCTTCTATCATCCTCTTGATAAGTGATTTTAAGTCTGAGTCTTCCTTTTCTGGTGAGTTGGCGTATCCTGGGCTGGCTGTGGTGGGAGAGCTGGGTTCCGCTGAAGCCAAGTAGTCTTGGTTTCTGTTCCTTGTGTTCTTGACCTTACCTTTCATCATCTGGTTATCTCTGGTGTTAGCTGGTCTTTCTCTCACTGACTGTGGCTTGTCTTTCCTTCAAGCTCAGATGTCAATATTCCTGGGAGACCAATTCTCTCTTTCAGCTGTTCTTCAGACCCTGCATCTGGAGTCTGCCTTCCACTGGTTCCTCAGCACAGTGGGTGGGTAGCTTTCTCTGTGCACTGCTTGTATATCAGGCCTGGTGGCCAAGACAGGGGTCTATGGCCACAGGTGGAAGCAGGCAGGCTCTTACCTTCTGTCTTTTCCTCAATCCCTGCGTCTGGAGCCCCAATTTACCCATTCTTATGTCCTTGTACAAAGCTCAAGTGCAAGTGGATCTTGGACCTCCACATAAAACCAGATACACTGAATCTAGTAGAAGAGAAAGTGGGGGAGAGCCTTGAACATATAGGCATAGGGGAAAAGTTCCTGAACAGAACACCAATGGCTTATGCTCTAAGATCAATAATCAGCAAATAGGACCTCATATAATTGCAAAGCTGCTGTAAGACAAAGGACACTGTCAATAGGACAAAACAGCAACCAATATTCACATCTGATAGAGGGCTAATATCCAATATATACAAAGACCTCAAGAAGTTAGGCTCCAGGGAATCAAATAACTCTATTAAAAAATGGGGTACAGAGCTAAACAAAGAATTGTCAACTGAGGAAACTTGAAAGGCCAAAAAGCACCTAAAGAAATGTTCAACATCCTCAATCATCAGGGAAATGCAAATCAAAACAGCCCTGAGATTCTACCTGACACTAGTCAGAATGACTAAGATCAAAAACTCAGGTAACAGCAGATGCTGGCAAGGATGTGGAGAAAGAGGAATACTCCTCCATTCTCGTTGGGATTGCAAGCTGGTACAACCACTGTGGAAATCAGTCTGGCAGTTCCTCAGAAAATTTGGCATAGTATTAACCGTGGACCCAGCTATACCACTCCTGGGAATATACCCAAAAGATTCTCCAACATATAACAAGGACACATGTTCTGTTCCACTATGTTCATAGCAGCCTTATTTATAATAGCCAGAAGTTGGAAAGAACCCAGATGTCCTTCAACAGAGGAATGTGGTACATTTACACAATGAAGTACTACTCTGCTATTAAAAACAATGACTTCATGAAATTTTTAGGCAAATGGATGGAACTTGAAAATACCATCCAGAGTGAGGTAACCCAATCACAAAAGAACACACATAGTATGCATTCACTGGTAAGTGGATACTAGTCCAAAAGCTTGAAATACCCAAGACACAATTCACAGACCACATGAAGCTCAAGAAAAAGGAAGACTAAAGTGTAGGTGCTTTGGTCCTTCTTAGAAGGGGGAACAAAATTCTCATGGGGGCAAATGTGGCGACAAAGTGTAGAGCAGAGACTGAAGGAAAGGTCATCCAGAGACTGCCCCACCTGGGAATCCATCCTGTGTACAGTCACCAAACCCAAACACTATTGTGGATACCAAGAAGTGCTTGCTGACAAGAGCCTGATATAGCTGACTTTTGAGAGGCTCTTCCAGAGCCTGACAAATACAGAGGTGGATGCTTGCAGCCAACCATTGGACTGAGCACAGGGTCTCCAATGGAGGAGCTAGAGAAAGGACTGAAGGAGTTGAAGGGGTTTGTAACCCCATAGGAAGAACAACAATATCAACCAAACAGACCCTCCAGAGCTCCCAGGGACTAAGCCACCAATCAAGGAGTACACATGGAGGGACCCATGGCTCCAGCTGCATATGTAGCAGAGGATGGCCTTGTCAGACATCAATGGGAGGAGAGACCCTTGGCCTTGTGAAGGCTAGATGGATGCCCCAGTGCAGAGGAATTTGAGGGCGGGAGGTGGGATTGGGTGGGGGAACACTCTCATAGAAGCAGGGGGGATGGGATAGGGGGATTGGGGGGAACCAAGAGAGGGGATAACATTTGAAATGTAAACAAAGAAAATATCCAATTAAAAAAAAACAATAATAAAAAAAAGCAAATTTACTCCTGAGGTTTTGTTACAGTGGAAAAAATATAGTATTGAGTTTATACAGAGATTTTGACTATTTTGTAACTGTACACTTGTCATTGAAAATTGTATGAAACTTATTTGGGAAAAGATAGTTTAAGCTATGAGCTGCTGCATCATGTGAAATGATGGGCTGCGAGAAACAGTTTTTGTTTAGGTTTTGTTTTTTATTACAAGCTGTGAAATTGTTGGGCTCAAGTGGTTATTTTGCTTGGTCAGGTGTTGCTATCCAGCTAAAAATAAATCTATATCAGTGAAAATCTTAGATTCTAAGAAAACTCAGATGTGAATGAAAGAATTGAATATGTTTGCACTTTGTTTTATTCTTCCACAGAGGTTGTAAAACATGCTTGTACAAGTACAGCCTTCAGAATTGCACAACCCCAGTTCAAATTTCTCTTCTGTAGCTAACTTGCTCTGTGGCCCGGGGGAAAGTTTCTGTGATGATTAGCTTTAAATATCAACTTACCACAAATTAGACTTGCCTAGGAAGAGAATCTCAATTGAGTGACCTTTATCATCAGGTTGTTTTATAGGCTTGTCAGTAGGAGATTATCTTGATGGATAATTGAGGAAGGAGGCCATAGTCCACTGTGGGTAGCACCATTCCCTACACATGGGGTTTTGAATTATGCTGTCCAGGAGAAAACCAGCAACAAGCAAGAACATGCATTTATTCTCTCTTTTCTCTGGTTGTGGATGTGATTTGATTGTTTGCTTAAACTCTTGCCATAACTTCCCCTCAATGATAGACCAGGACCTGAAATTGTGTGCCAAATAAGCTCAATCCTCCTTATGCTGCTTTTTTATCAAGGTGTTTTGTTGTAGCAACAAAAAGAAAACTAGAACACCTTCTATGAGACTTAGTTTTCAAAATTGCAAAGTGCCCCATAATGCCACAATGAAAATTAAATGTGACACTGTACATGGGCCTCTTTCCTTGCTTTTTGGGATGCAAACTCAGTTGGTATTTCAGGGATACAAGATAGATGAACTGATATTACTTCACTCACTGATCAGAGAGGGGTCCTCACATTCTTGTTATGTTTTTTCTTCTATCCCCATGTCTTCTTTAACCTTTCCACATGAAAACATTCTAATATACAATACACATTCTCTCAATTTCCTTTTCATGTTTATTTAGATATATGTACATATTGATAAAATATGCAGTTATCTTCTTTTATTAATTTATATAAATGGTTTGAAGTGAGAAAAAAAAACCCCTCCATTTCCTTAATCAATTTATTTTAGAAATCTTCTTGTGTTGCTGTCTGTAAATCACAGTCATTAAATTCTAACAGTGACTCAGAGGTTACCATGTGCAGGGATCACCATTTGCTTAATGTTTCCCTAGTTATGATCTTATGAAGACTTCAGTCTTTGCTGTCACATGCCAGACAGTGCTGGATAGCCTTATGCATGAATGTGCGGATGGTTTTGCAGGGATTTCGCTGGGTAGATAAGTAGCTAATTGCACTGGGGATGGAGAGCTTGTGTCTTAGAGTGGCTGTTGGGTTGAATTTCTTAGCACTTGTTTCTAACTTTATATTATTTTGCAGACCTGGTGTATGTTCCATGGTTGAATCTGCTTTGCTTTGAGTGCGAGCAAGGTTGGGCATCTCCACATATACTTCTTCCCATTAGGGTTTCTTCATCCATTCATTTTCTTCTAAGAGATTTTGTCCATTTGCCTCTCCATTGGTTTTCTGAGTATTTCTTGCTCTTTTGCAGGAATTTCTCTGGATCAAAAAACAATCAGAGTCTTAAATGCTGCATGTAACCCGTCACTAGTTACCAATGCCTTATATGTGTAGCTAAAGTCTCTCTCTGAGCATAAACCCTGATTTAACATTGCCTAGCACTTCCTGTTTCTTATTTTTGGCTTGTTCTTTTTAGATATTGCTTTAGGAACCTATCTGAATCCATTTTTTCTTACCCTCTTTTTTTCCTTTCATTTTTGGTATTGCCTGCATCTTTCAGATGAGGACTCCAAGGCTCAACAAGGGTAAATGCTGTGCTGGAGTCTTGAGTAAGTTGATAATAAGTCAGTTGTGATAAGAAGTCAGTTCCTTTACCCCAGAACTAGCCAGAACTAGAGGATGATCTTGAACCCCTTAATCTCCCCCCCCTGCTTCCACCTCCTGAGTGTTGGGCTGACAAGGATGAGTTATCATATCTGCTTTATGAAATGCTGGGGATTGAACCCAGAAACCCCTGCATGTTAAGCAAACACTCTACTCACTGTGCCACATCCCCACTACAAGGTCTTAGGTCTTTTGACTACTCTTCTAGTACACTTAGGAATTTCTCAGTCACCTCTGGGTTGGGAGATCCTTAGGGTGTAACCATCGTGTCTAACCGATAACTATCACAAGACTGAACATAAATATACATTTTGTTGTTGTTATAACTTGAATATAGCTCTCATGGAAAGACAGGGTATATAATATTTCCTTTTAAAGAGTTTTGATAGCATCCAGCAGAAGTGTCCCATGACAAAAGCCATCATTCTGGGTGTGATTTTGCACCCATTTGTCACAGAAGTGGAAGGTAATGATACTTCTACAAAGGTCATCTTGCCTCATGAATTCTCCTAAACCCACAGGAGGAAGAGACCGAGTAGAAAAGTTCCTTATGTCCTTTACACTTCCGTGACCTTCCAAACACTTTTTCAATAAATATCAGGTCCTGCTTGAAAGTGTACTTCAGGCTTCTGTGTCTGCCTTTTAAACACCAGTGAGTTACCGGAGTATAAATAGCATATGGTAATTCATTCTATTATTTTTAGTTTTTGAAAACTTATTTTTCAAAAACTTAAAAATAGAACTATCATATGATCCAGATGCAAAACTTCTGAGTATCTACCCAAAGGAACTTAAGTCACCATGTCATGGGGACATGGGCACATCTAATTTACCCTAGTTCTTTTCATAGTGAGCAGTATGGAATCACCATGATGCCCATCAAGAGATGATTGGACAAAGAAAAGGTGGTGCATGTGATGGACAGGAAAAGAGATGGAAGGCAGCGGTCATCCTGTTGAGGAAAGGAAGGCAGACACAGATTCTCACTCTCTTTCTCACTGGTGGAACCTAGATTAAAAATAGTAAAGAAAAGTGGAAGAGGGAATGGCTATAAGAAAGGGGTGTGTGGGAAAATGTTCAAATATGCAGTGGATGTGACATGATGTAGCCCATTATTTTATACAGACAATATGCAATCTCAATTAAACACCACCACCACCACCATCACACACACACCCACCCACACACACACACACACACACACACACACACCCTGGAGTCTTCTGGGAATTGTGTTGATGACAAGACCAACTGTCCTTCCACCATCAATGTTCTCCAGTTAGCTCAAAGGAGCAGACACCGGTATGTCTGCAATACCTGCCTGGTGACTGGAGCTTTAAGAGGCTGTGGAAAACCTACATGCTTGGTCTTTGCTTGAGTTAAGACCTTGGCTCTATCAGATCTTAGCTGTGAGACAGGAAGATATCAGAGATTACCGTAGAAGGAGGCAGCCCATAGTCCATCTGGGCTTCATTCATCCAAGGGAGCACACTCAGGGAAGCCCAGGCATTAGGAAATTGGGAGATGTGGATTCTATGTCAATGACCCATAAAAGATCACTGGGTGTCTCACTTCAGCCATTCTCTCCTTTTTTGTCAGAGGGGAGGCATGGCACATCTACAGACCCTTCTGTATCTCTCCCTTAATAAACCACCTCCTTTCCTATAACTATTTATGTGTCTCTGTGTTTCCCAAAACTATTCACGTGTCTTGAATGGGTAGATACTTATATCTACCATGTTGGGACAGCTTTCCTGAGATGGAGTAAGATGGAGAATTCTCTTTTCTTAGCAGGGTTTCCTTTTCTCTGTCTGACCTGGGGATCTTGACCCCCTAATCTTCTATTTGAGGAATATTACATAATCCTTGGTGAAATTATAGGTTCAATTCCTGGAATGCCTCTCCATGCAAATGAGGTATCCTGAGAACCTTAAGCTTTAGCCAATGAACCTTCCCACTTTCCAAGGTTCATATTTATAGTCCTTGATTCATCCCAAACAAAGCGTATGAGCACAAGTTGTTTTGTTGAATACCATCTGAGAGAGCTGTTTCATTAAATGTTGCCTGAAAGAGCTGCAACACTAAAATCTTCAGAGAAGACCTCCTCCCTCCGACATTCACTTCTGGACCAGATCCTGCTGACCCACCCATTGTGGATTTTGTTCTATCCTTCCCCACCTGGTGTGCAGCAGTGCCTGGACACCTTACGGGAAGAAGTGGAAGAAAAAAACCCACATCTCTGTACAATTCATTGTTTTGCCTGAAAAAAGAAATGAAGTCTAATTGAGGATTTGTGTTTGTCCTGGGCCACACAGGAATGGCACGGTGGCTGCTGGGTTAGGTCAGTCACACTCATGTCTCTCTCACACACACAGCCCATGGAAGCCTGGCTGGCACACCTAGCACGTTCTTCTGGTTGCAGCTGTGGTTACTCTTTTATGTCTTTAGCTCAGATTTGGGAAGGAAGTGGGTGCGTGCTGTGCTCCAGACAAGTTGGAGACAGAACTCAGGCAGCTCCCCTCTCTCTGCCACCAGTACCTTCCTCTCTGTTTGCCTCTGTGGTGCCCAGTGGGTCTCACCACCCCTATAATTCATTCTGTTTTACAGCCTTAGCTGGTGTTTAAGACAAAGCCCTTCTTAGGTGCACTTGCATTTTAGAGGGCTGATTAATTCCTCTCTGAGAGCAACTGGGGCACTATTCTCAAGGTTCCCTCTTGAGGAGTTATTTATCCTGGTCAGGTCTCAATGAAGGGCCCTTTCTGGCTGAAGGACCAAACAATGCTTTCTACTGAGCATATCTGCAGTGTGTTCAGATGTGTGGTTGCCATGGTAGGGAAGATAAAGAAGCCAAGGACCCTAATGGGATTGAAATACCAAGATACAGGGATATGTATATAATAAATTTAGTTAGTTTCATTTTTATTTTGTGAGTGTGATTTACGCGTGTGTGAGCTTGTGTTTTTGGAGGCCAGAAGTTGAGGCTGGGTGTCTTCCTCAATCACTCTCTATGTTATTTTTTGAGACATGGTCTCTCATTGAGCCTGGAGCTCATTATTTTAGTCAGACTGGCTGGCCAGGGAGCTCCCAGGATCCAGGTATCTCTACCCCTCAGTGCTGGGATTACAGCTGTGTGCTGCCCCTCTCTGAACCCAGGTCCTCAAGCATGTGTGGCAGGGGCATTTATTTAGTGCCAGTCAGTCCATCTAGTATTACCCTGATGGCTCACACTATGCTTTTTGTCCCCAGGCAGCAGCTCACTCTGAAGACCAGGCTATTAGCATATGACAATTCTCCTGCCACAGCCTTCTGAGTGCTGGGATGAAGGGTGTGTGGCACCACATCCCACTGTTGCCCATTACTTAATTTTGTTTTCACTGTAGTCCTGAGGGTTTCATGATCTCCCAATTTGGGATAAGATGTCAGGATCACAGCGGGCAGTAGTTGTTTGTCACTTTCTCCCCTCCAACCTCCATTCATTGCCTTCTCTTCTTATCAGTGGAACTCAGCGGGGATACAGCTCATGGCTCCTGTGCCTCACCCAGCCAGAATGAGTATTCATTTCTCTGCTTACTGTTATGGATCCAAGGCTTGATTTCTTTCAAGATTTATTTTATTTTTTAGTTATGTGTGTATGTATCCAGGGTAGGGGTAGAGTATGTCTATGTGGATACAGTGTCCATAGATGTCTGAAGAAAGAACTAGAGTTACAGATGGTTGTGAGCTGTTGGGACCTGTACTTGGGTCCCTGGGAAGAGCAGAAAGTACTTTTAGTCACTAATCCAGCCATCTCTCCACACCCATGGATTGACTTGTAAGACCAATGATGTGGTGGTTTCCATGGGAATGGCCCCTATAAGCTCACACTTGGTCCACAGTTGGTAGAACTGCTTAGGAAGGATTAGGAGGATTGGCCTTACTGGAGGAGGAGGATTGCTAGGGGTGCACTTTAGTGCTACTCCATGCCTGGAGTTCCCCACCCCTCTATTGTTCTACCTCCTTCTTGTAGATCAAGATGTGAGCTCTCAGCTGCAGCTCCAGTTCCAAGCCGGCCTGCCTATTGCTATGCTTCCCACCATACTGCTGGACTCTCATCCCTCTGGAACTGCAAATCTCCAATACTGTCTTCCTTCTAAAAGATGCCCTGGTCATGGTGTTTTAGCACAACAATTTAAAAAAAAAAAAAAAACTAAGACAAAAAGAAAATAGACTTGGGGCTTCTTCTGGAGTCCCAGGAATGTGTGACCATTTTTTTTTTTTTTTTTGAGTAGCTATGGTATTAGCAGGTAAGACAAAGAAGGCAAGGCAGTAGGTGTTTGTTTTTTGTTTTGCCAGAAATAAAACTAACACCAAGGATAGAAAGGTAGAAAGAGAGAAGGGTCCTGGTGTCAGCTGAGCTGCAGGTTCCAGCCATGAATGTGTTTTTCAGTTTGACAACCAACAAATACCTTCCTTTGTCCTTCATTCCTTCCTTCCCTCCCTTCTTCCTCTCTCTCTCTCTCTCTCTCTCTCTCTCTCTCTCTCTCTCTCTCTTTCTCTGCTATGCGCAGGTGAATGCTCTCATGTGGAGGACAACATCCTTGTCTGTCATCCCCCGGGTTCCACCTCTTACTCATTTTCTTTGAGACAAGGTCTCTCTTTGACCTGAACTTGACAAGAAGGCCAAGCTGGTCAGCTGCCCAAATCTCCAGGAATCTTTGTTCCTTGCTGGCAGTTGAGATCACTAGCACCTGCCATCTCACTCAGCTCCTTTACATGCGTTTTTTAAGTGACTGAACAAAGGTCCTGAGCTTGCAATGCAGGCATTTTATCCACTGAGCCATCTCCCCAGGTCCTACCTTGGCTTTTGATCTGGGGGTTCTGGTTTTTGCAACTGAGGAGAGTGCTGTGGAGCATAGGCATCTCTCAAGTTTGCGTTAGTTTCCTACTTCTAACGTGGTGGTATCTGGAAGGAAACCTCTGGGGGACATATTCACATGCTTTCATGAGGGCAGGACCCAAAGATGGGAGCAGTACTGTTGCAGAAAACAGAAGGATAGTTTTTTTCTCTTAACACGTGTAGACTCAGTAAACTAGGAAGTGTGCTGTCAACTGGACTCTAGTCTGTAATTCTTGATCTTAGATTGTCAGCATCTAGAAGTATGAGAAATGAATGTCTTCATGCCATGTAGAACATCATGTCTACATGGCAGGATCTGCCCCTGCAGGTGAGAGCTCATGTTTTCAGCCAGCTTTTCTGTCCTGGGGCACTGGAATCCAAAGCAGCCTGGTCTTGTCCAGAGAAAAGAATAAAACTCAGAAAAGCCTGGCTTTATTTCTGTATGAAAGGCCACATAGAGGACCCCAGAAGCAGCTCTTTTTGTGGAATAATGGAGCGATGAATTAGCTCCTTACATCCCAAGAGCCTGGTGGATTATCTTTCCGTGAGTCTTTCACAAAAGGAAGAGTCTTTATCCTTTCGGACATCCTCTGAAAGTGGGATAAAAGCAGGCACAAGTCCCCACTGTCAAGTGATAGCCGTTTTGTTGCTGTTATGTTGGAGTTGTCATTCAGGCATCAAAGACTAAGGACAGAGTCATGGTGGCCCCACTGGGGCCCTTCATGGCATTCTCTTTGTCTCTCTTTTATTTGCACGGTGAGATGTATTGGCAAGAAGCACATACTACTGGAACCCAGTAACATGGCCTAGGACCACTCTGCTTTGATGAACTCCTTCTGTGGCCCAAATAAACAACACTATCAATGCCAACACAGAAAACCTCTATTTTATTTTATGAAGAAACTCCTAAACGAAAGCTTTAGTTCCTCCTATAAAGTGTTTGAAATGATATCCAAATTTGATTCTGCAAATCACATGTGGATAGGTCCAGCATATTCTGAATTCTGTTGTGGTGAAGGTAGTAGATGCAGGAGGCACCATGTGCCAACTGTGATGATAGGCACTCTAGACCTTTGGCTTGGGATCTTTCAACTTTGACCACACACAGGCATCATCTGGGAAGCTTTTTGAAATGCCAGCACTCAGGTTTGAATTGAGGGAATTTGATTTGGCGGCTTCTGGGCTGTAGACTGTTCTAAAGGCATCCTTGGCACACTTTCGTTGTGGACTTGGTTTATTGCTTATATTATGTTAATTGGGTTCTCAAAGTACACAGGAACTCGCACATTTGCGTATAAAACTCTATGGGTCCCTGCCCCCAGTTGGCTCTAATTGGTAAAAAAAAAAAGTTGCTGATAGTCAGTGGAAACAGAGGCCAGACTTTAGATTTCCCAGGCTAGGGAACCAGGGAAGAGGAAGGATTTAGAATTGCCATTCCTGGGGAAATAGGAGGATCAGGCTTGAGAGCTGCAGGAGAGACGACACACAGCCACGTAAGAACTGGGGAAGAGCGGTCCCAGGGGCCCCTCCCCTGATTGGATCTAAGGTAGCAAAGATGGATTATAGATTGTAGTAAGTAATAAATCAGGAGTATTGGAGGGGAGGAGTTAGCAATGTGGAAGTTTGGGAGTGGCCCAGACACTGAGCTGCTTAGGGCATATTAAAAATAAGGTTGTGTGTGTGTGTGTTTCTTTTCATTTGAGAATCCAGAGCATTTTTACAGGTGGTGAGGAAAGCGCATGCTGCTGGCTGAGCATTTGAGTAGCGTTAAGTAAATAATGTAACACTTAATGTGCACTCCTGTTTGAGAACCTCTGATTAAACCAAACTCAGAGTTCAACACATTCTTCTCTGCTGTGGTTTGGATGTGGTTCTCCTGGTGCCCATCCCCACACTCAGGAATTGTGCATTAGAAGCTTAGTTTCCAATGTGGTGACATCTGAGAGTCAGAGTCTCAGCACAGGTTAATCAGGTCATCGGGATTCCTCTCCTTGGGAGGAACTAATGTAGGTCTTACGGGATCTTGTTTAGTGCTCACAAGTGGGTAGTTACAGAAAGGGTCAAGACTGGCCCTTTCTTCATTTGGCAGCCTCTTGTCTGCTATGGGATGTTCTTCTTTTCTTTGTCGTCATCATCATCTTCATTATTATTTTGTGCATCTGTGTAAAAATGATGTTAGGAATTTAAAGCTATCGTGGCTAACTAATTAATGGCATATAGGTAGAGGCTTGAGGTCCTTAAGCATTGTTCCTCAGGTGCCACCCATCCTGGTTTTTGATATAAGGTCTCTCATTGGCTTGGAGCTTGCCCATTAGGCAAGGCTGGCTGGTCAGGGAATCTCTGAGATCTGCCTGTTTCTGCTTTCCCAGGTCCTCAGTTCTGGGATTGCCAACATGCTCTACCAACTCAGCCTTTTAAAAATGTCCCCTGGGCTGGAGAGATGGCTCAGTTGGTAAAGGCTAGGCTCACAACCAAAAATAGAAAACTATCTTCGGAGTGCTGAACTTAGTCCTCATGCTTACAAAGCAAGTACTTACTGAGCTACTCAGCCTCAGCTAATTTGCTATAAGAGTAGAAAATAGAGTAATCCAACCTTAAATGACTTAAAGTATAAGAAAATGCTATCCATGCTGTGTAGATAAATATTTTAACTGTATGCTCTTAAAACAAGTTACCTGACCCCTCAACATCCAGTCAATATTTAGTCACATGATTTGGATGAAGGGATTACTGACCTCAGGGTTGGGTTAAGAATTACTAAGGGAAACTAGTGTGCTAGGCCCAGAGTGAGTACTTAATAATCGGACACTATTATTACTACTGTTTTTGGTTTTCAAAACCCACTAATGGCAGATGATAGTTTTAGATTAATTAATTATTTTTAGATTATTTAGCTACAATCTATCTAAATCCAAAACAATAATTTAAAATAATTTGGATAATTGTTTTAGATTAATCAATTTTTTAATATATTTATTTATTTGTGCCTGCCAGAGGACAACTTGTAGAGTTGGTTTTCTCCTACCATGATGTGTATTTTGGGGCTACAACTTTGGTAGACAGGGTTGGTAGCAACCACCTTTACTCACTTAGCCATTTAAAAAGAGGAATCATGAATTTATACAATCAAATCCACGTAGGTCTCTGGCCTCAAGGCCACCAGGTCTCATGCCTCCATGTCATTCCTTGACACTCTTCCCTTAGCCCTCTTGTGTCACCTCCAGTGAGTAGGGTAACTTTCTACCAAAGAAGAAACATTGCTTCAGATCAGTCTGGTCTACATCATATGACGTAAGAGGGAAGAAAGAGATCTTTCTCATCAGTTTCAGTTGGAAAATATCCCAAAGGACTTGTCTTGACTTGGGCGACATGCTCATGACAGGTCTGAACATTGTGGCTAGGAGGTGGATATGCTCCTAGAAACATATGGAACAAGGTACAGAGAAGATAAAAGTAACTACCATCCCAGTGTCAGAAAGTTCCAACCACAGTGACTGGATTCATGTTGTGAACAAATCCAGCATGTCTATGGGCAGGTTCTAGATACCTCATTATGAGTTGAGGAATGTACATCTTGCTTTAAAATAAACATCAAGGCATATTTTCTTATAGCAAAACCCACTATTTTATGGTGTTGCAATTGTGCACAGTAGAATTCACCCCTTTGAGCTCATCCCCCAGTTGTCCTGTGTCTTTACAGCCAGCGATCTCCTTCCACCTTGGGCACTTTACCATGTTGCCATTTTGGCTGAACCATGCAGCAGGTGGACTTTTTTTTCATTTAGTATTTGAGATTCCTACTGCTTGTTGCATGCATCAGTGGTTTTCTCCTCTTATTATCCAGGAGTGGTGCATCATTGGCTGTGTGTGAGTGTGTGTGCGCCTGTGCTCGTGCGCTTTGTCATTGTGAAAAGTACTGGAGAGAAACAGTGTTTGGAGAGAGATTTGTTTTTGTTCAAGGTTTCAGCCTATGGTCCCTTGGTTCCGCGTTACTGTGCCTATGGCAAGGCAGAGCATCCTGATGGAGATGGCATGGTAGAACAGAGTGGCTCGGCCTCATGGGAAGCTGGAAGCAGACAGTGAGCAGGAAGAGCCTCTTCCCTCCCCTGTCTTCTCTGCTCCTCCTCCTCCATCTCCACCTTCTTCTTCTTTTTTTTTTTTTCCTGTGCTGTGAGTTGAGCTCAGGGTCTTGTGCATACAAGGCAGGTGTTCTACCACTGAGCTACATCTCCAGTCTTGTTATTTATTATCTTAAGTATTCTTTATACATGTGGTTGTGTCAAAATGACTACTATGTACAAGATTGTAGGAATTTTCTTCCATTTAAAGATGTTTTATAATTGTAGGTTTACATTTAGGTCTGTGGTCCACTTTGAGGTGATTCCCACAGATCGTATTGAGCATGGATTGGGTTTTGTTATTTTGTATTGGGACACGGAGTATTTATTTGGGTGCGAATTGCTTTTGTAGGTTTGGGAAGTGTGAGCTGCAGCATTGGCCTGGACCTTTCTGGACTCTACTCTGTTTCATTGAATTTTGTGTTTATCTTTCCTCGATACCACATGGTCTTGATCATTGTAGGTTTGTAACAGATCTTGGACTCTGGTGGTGTGAGTTTCCCAATTTTTACATCTATTTTTTTAACACTGCATTGGTTATCCTTTCTACAGATGAACTCTGAGAGTTTGAATGGAATTGTGCTGAGCTCATATTTAGGGAGAAACTATCAGTTATAGTTTAAGATTATTGAGTATTCCACGAACATAGTTCATGTCCTACACATTTAGTCATCTTCAATGTTTTTCATCAAGATTGTTTAAAGTTGTTAGCATACTGTAGTTCTTTGAATGAGATGTGATCCCCCAGAGACTCAGGTGTTCGAACACGTGGTCCCTGGCTGCTGGTGCTGTCTGGGGGAGTTACTGGATTGTGTTGAAGTATGGCCTTGCTAGAGGAAGTGTGTCAGTGTACGGCTTTGAACATTTTTGGCCTCATTCCCCTTCCAGTTCCCTTTCTCTGTTTTCTCTGTGGCCTCTCAGCTTCCTGCTTTTGCTACCTGCCACCATGCTTCCTCCCCACCTGCCACCATGCCTCCTCCCCACCTGTCACCATGCCTCCTCCCCACCTGCCACCATGCCTCCTCTCCTACTGTTGAAAACTTTTTGAAGCTATTAGCCTTAAGCCAAAGTAAAACTGTTCTCTATAAGTTGCTTTTGGTCGTGGTGTCTTATCAGAAACAAAAGCAACTAATAGACATACAGATCTATATTATGTGACTGTAATTTTTATTGGTGTTTACTCCTTGTGCTGAGTGATGGGTTTCACAATGACACATTTGCTTGAATATGCCATGCCACTTTGATCATTTTCATGCTCCATTACCCTCTTCTGTTCCCCCATCCATCACCCTGGTCCCTTCTTCCTTCTTCCCTAACGGTCTCCCTTACACCCCCCTCCTTCCCTCCCTCCTCCTCCCCCCCCCCCTCTCATACCATACAGTTGCAACACACTTTTACCTGCTGGCATAAATCTGTGTGAAATTTGAAATCAGGAATTGAAAACTTTCTGGTATGGTTTTGCTCTATCAAAGTTGTTTGGACTTACTAGTTACTGGTCCTTTGTGTGTGTGTGTGTGTGTGTGTGTGTGTGAACTTTCTAAGATTCTGATAGGAATGGCACTTCTATAGATTGACTTGAAGAGAAGCTCTATGCTAACAATACTTTTTACCTATGAATATAGAACACCTCTTGTCTATCTAGACTCCTTTGCACAGACACTAGCCATTGTTACACTTTGCATATATGGGTTTTACATTTTTACTAAATTATTACTGAGTGCCAAAATCTGTCAGACATTGTACCCTTGTGTTCATTATAGCATTATTGATGGTAGCCACAGTAGAAAAAGCAACCTAAATACACAGCAATGCATTTATGCATAGACTGTGATCCAGGCATGTATAGATGTGAGCATGTGCAGGAGAATGCCAGTCAGCCTTGCAAAGAGTGGGAAGTCTGCTGTTGGTGACAATGTGGATCAGCCAGGTAGAGATGATGTGGAGAAAAAAAGACAAGTCTAGAGGGGTGAGTGCCTGGTCATGTCACTGCCACAGGGGATGTGAGCCAGTGGAACTTACAGAAGCAGAGAGCAGAGCGAGGCTGTCAGGGCTCAATGGCCAGTTCCAGAGGAGGAATAAAAAAGATGAAGACTTTGGTATGGTGGCCAGTGTTCTTGAAAAGAGCTAAGAGAGTAGAAGCTCGCTAGTCTCAGCACAGAAATGTTACTTTTCAAGGTGGCATATATGTTGTGACTTTATCTAGTTATTCCACAGGATACAGATACTTTGAAACATTGCATACACACCAAATACTTACATTATTTGCTGGTTAAATGAGTTAAATCAGGCCATGTCTGGCATTAATTTGTTTACTTTCATTAGGAAATCTGTAACTTGTGAGCAACAGGGAGGTAAAACAGAGCAGAGGATTGTCCATCTCTGGTAATGAGTGAACCAAAGGTCTGACAGTTTTTCCAATTTCAGAGGCTACGTACAGAAGGACATTTCTATTGAGTAAGGAGTTCTCTGGATGAAGACAGCAAGTGGAGAACTGAGTGCTTGTGACACCTGCTAAGTGGCTAAGAGCCCTGAGTCCACCGCTCACTGCCATTCTCCAGATCTACCCTGTGGAATCCCATTGAAGACATGAATTATGGGGAGACAAATACTTTGCCACGTCCCTAATTCAGAAAAAAAGCAAGCCTTTTCCTGTTCTCTGCCGTTCCCTGCCATGCGTAATATAGTAAATTAATTAGTGGGTCTGGAGGCATTTTGCTAATACAATTTCTCTCTTGCTTGAGGTAAATTATGTTCATGCTTCAGTCACTCGAATATTACTCCTCCATGTTTGACGGAATTATGTTATCAGGTGACGATTCTATTGCACACTATCTGATTCTAATTAAACCAGAAAGTAGCAAATTGCTTCACAGTTCGCACTCCCCACCCCTTGCCATTCTGTCCTATTTTTAAAGCTTGCTGAGCTGAGCCTGGGCTGTTCTCTGACACCTACACTGTCTTATTCTTTTCTGGATACAAGGTCTGCTTCACTGGAGATGGAATCTGTGTAAATTGAGTCTAGGAAGATGGCAGAGCTGGTATTTATTTCTGATGTCATCAAAAGGGAAAATGTATTGTTCTGTCAAGATTGTTTAGATAATGAAAAAATATGGTCCTTAGTCTGAGAAAAGAAAAAAGTACAGTTGTAGAGAGAACAGTAGGAGGTGAGGCAGTGTGTGAGTTAGGATCCCAAGTACTAGGGGAACCCCAAGATCTGAGTTGATATTCTGCTCTGCTTTCATCCCAGAGGACCTGTGCGGTCTCACACAGTGATAAGTGCTTCACGGACCAGAGGCTCAGAGGGTCACCCTGGATCATCAAAGGTCTGATGATGCAGAAGTTAAAAAGCAAAAGCTGAGAGTCCCCCTTTCCAGTCTCCCTCTTCTACTTTCTATTAAACACCGAGCCCTCCTTTCCAAAGTCCTTGGAGAGACATCAATTAAAGCAGGTCACTGGGTATTAGAATCTTTTTTCTCACCAGGATTAAGATACCCTTTAGAGTTAGACTGCATGCAGCCTCAGTGCACCTCAGGACACGGGTGGCAGGATTGGTTTGTAAAGTCAGGAACCAGTCTGAGATGAAGTAGGCACCATGCTGCACATGAAAGGCACTCGTTGGCTGCTGGATGAAAATAAAATACAGTGCATCCTTTGTACAGAGCAAGCCAAGTGCAGGACACAGTCCATCGTGGTCTGCAGGCTTTACTCTTCTTCCAGGGTGGGGGATTAATTCAGGCTGTGACTTGCACCTGGTAAGAACATGCTCCTCAAAGAGCAGACCTGCTAACTCTCTAGACAACACAGACTCCTGCCAGAAATGACAAACAGTGTAATTCAGATGGTGTCCAGTTCCATTGCTCCCTGGTTTTGTTTTGTTTTGTTTTGCCATGCACAATGAAGACAGGCAACTTGGCCTCTGCCTCTTTGTTAGATCTCACTTCATTCCTTCCCGTGTAAAAGGCTGCTGGGAAGAGACAGATGTACCTACAAAGAGGTAAAGGAAAGGAGTGTGTGTGTGTGTGTGTGTATGTGTGTGTGTGTGTGTGTGTGTACACCCAGAAAGTGGTAGAAAACAAAACCATGGTTTTTTTCTTAGAATTTCTTCAGTGGGAATGGTCATGGCCAAGTAGGAAGCAATGACACTTTACACGTATTTATTGTTCACCTGTTATATCCTTGGTCATAGTCTGGATGCTGTGGAGAAAGTGTAGTAGACAGACCAGCCCAAAATCCCTGCTCTGGGACTTCAGTGCTACATCATAGTACTCAGGGGGCTGAAGCAGGGTGGTTATGGATTCCAGACCAGCTTGAGCTACATAAGAGAATTTAAGACCAAACTAGAATCTCATATAAAAATAAAGGTCTCTACATTGGAGAATTAGGAATAGGGATTTACCACGGTGTGGAAGAAAGTTCACTGTGCTTGGCTTTTTTAAATTTTACCTCTAATAGCGTGAGGCACATTAAACAAGAAAAGCAGGAAAGTATGTAGAATACTGGAGAGTGATGATTAAATGTATAAAATTAAGCGTGGCAAGAAGAAGAAGGAAGAAGAGAGGGAGAGATGGAGAGAGAGAGAGATATAGAAGAGAGATGGGAGAGAGAGAGACACACACAGAGAGACAGAGAGAGAAAGATACCGAGAAAAACACACAGAAACACAAGAGAGTGACTCTCTGGAAAGATTTAAGGACACAGACCCAGCAACTATGAAGTTGTCAGGACAAATATATTCCTGAAGAGAAATAGTCAAGGGAGGTTGGACTTAGGTGGGAGGAGGGAGGTTAAGTAGGGGCAGGAGGTCATGTTACACCAAAACGCTGTAGTTGGTACAACTCTAGGCTGCTGGCGAGGAGGAGGGAGTGGCTGAGTTACTCAAATAGCAGAGACTCACTGTGCATGTGATGGCAGGCTGCCTGTATGTGAGTTTCAGTTTATGAGGGAAGTGCCTCATTTTACTGCTGTGGAAGAAAGCGACCAGAAAAATGTCTTGTACATTTTAAAGATCGCACAGTTAGAGGTAGACCTGGGACTTACTCAAGGAAGTTCCTGCCAAACTTCTCCAAGTTTCTCCTAGACTTGAGAGGGTGTTTGTGGGACTTGAAAGAGACTGCGGAGACTTTGGATCTCAGGGTTATCATAACTGAGAAAGGCCCAGGAGGAAAGGAAGTAGGGTTGGTAGCACCTTTATTATCAGCTCAGCACATTACACTATGGTCACTGAAGCTCTTAGACCAAAGGCTGCCGTGTTTCCTGGATTAGGAAGGACTAACTAGTGGAGTGTGGCCATGCTTGAAGACAGATCCATGGGACTCTTCTTAGATGAAGAGAACAGGTTTTTCTTATTCTGAGTTTTTGACTGAAGGACAGGAACACACTGAGGTTCCCTACCTGTGAGATGGGAGTTAATGGGTAGCTGGAATGAATGCAGGGTCATCACTCAGGTATGCAAAGCTGGTTGCATATGTGTGTCTCAGGGGCCAAGTATCATGGACCAGGCTTGTGAGCTAAGAAGGGAACATTCTTTTATCCTTTTTTATGTATAATTTTATGTATGGAGGCTCTCTCACGATGATTTTGAGGTGTTAAAAGTTCCAATCTCTTCTTGGAATAATGGTCCCCGGGGATAGCAAGCTACCAGATGTTTGCTGCTCTCTAGGTGCTGATGATGGAGACTGCGCTAGGTGTAGCACTCCAAGAGAGCAGCAAAGTAACTGTGCATTTCATGTGCTTGCTGTGTCTGTTGACAGTTTTCTTAAGCAATGAGAACTAAGCTTAGATCTTAATGAGGATAGTTGAGTTCTGCATTTATACTGACCACCAGGGAAAGATATTTTATTCTTGGGGCAGCCTTCCTTCAAGCGGTCTCAGAACAACAATGAGCA
Source organism: Rhynchomys soricoides (assembly GCA_019843965.1). Lineage (NCBI taxonomy): Eukaryota > Metazoa > Chordata > Mammalia > Rodentia > Muridae > Rhynchomys > Rhynchomys soricoides. The sequence continues at coordinate 8,664,745 of JADRCH010000042.1, forward strand.
TTGGTGCATGACCATGTTTCATAAAACATTAGGCTCAAGGAACTTTGTGCTCTTTCTGTAAACAGAAATGTTAAGTTCATGCTGAACACTGGGATCTGGTCTGGAATGGCTTACCCAGGTCTTGTGCACATTGTCACAATTGCTGTGAGCTTATGTGCAGCTTCTCTACCACATTCAGAAGACACTGTCTTCCCATAGTCATTTACCACCTCTGGTTCTTACAGTCTTCCTGCCCCTTCTTCTGCAATGAATCTGAGCCTTGGGATGTGGCATGTGGTATGTATGTTCTTTTAGGGCTGAACATTCCACAGTCTCTTATTATCTGTACCATTTCCAGTTGTGGGTCTCTGTGTTAGTCACCATCTACTACAGACAGAAGGCTCTCTGATGATGCTTGAGAGGTACACTGATCTATGAGTAGAATGAGAAGCCATTAGGAGTTGGTTTAATGCTATACCCACTTAGCAGAATAAGAGTAGGTTCTTGTCTAGCTGTATCACCTGTTTAACCATAGAAGTCCCACTCATGTCCAAGGAGCTATTGTCAATTGTTAGATGCTGGAGTGGGGGAGTTAGTTTTCTTTAAGTGTATAGTCCCTCATTGGTTGATCACACTTCTGTGGAAGGCCACACATCCAAGAATATTTGAACACAATATTTGAACACAAATTGGCCTTGATGGGGAAATACAAAAAGAACATAGTGTTGGGTGGTTATGAACAGGGAAGCAGGGCAGATCTAGGAAGGATTATAGGAGGATAAATATTATCAAAATATGTAGGAAATTCTCAACGAACCTATGTTCTTTAGCACATTTGTGTTGGATTCGAGATGAGGAGCTCCTAGTTCTTCCAGGGAGGATCTTGAGAAGGACAGGCTGAAGGATGTGACCAGTGTTTGGCTGTGTGATCTTGAATACGCTGTGCTTCAATTTCTTCATTTATAAAATGATAGCCAATTTGCATGTTGTAATGAAATACCTTGAAGGGCTAGAAATTTACAATTTTGGTCTGGATCTGAAATTATTCTTTTTTCATGTGTATATATGTATGTATGTATGTATGTGTGTTCACATGGATGTGTGTGTGTGTGTATGCATTTGTGTTCAAGCACATGTGAAGACATGTGCACATGTATGACATGTATGTGGAGGCCTGAGGCTGACACTGGGTATCTTCCTCAATGCCTCTTCTACCTTATTCATTGAGTCAGGGTCACTCAGTCAGGCCCAGAACATGCTGATAAGGCTAGTATCACTAGCCAGTTTGCTCTGGAGATCTTACCTCTGCTTTCCTGGTCTGCAATTACAGGGTTGCTGCTGCATCCACTTGGCATTTACACAGGTTTTGGGGTCCTTGCATAGCACGCACTTTTAAACACATAGTCATCTTTCCAACGCTCAATCTGAAATATTTATAATAAGGTGTCATTAAGAATGTTGACTGATTGTGAATGACAAAAACATGCTCTGTAACTCTATGAATGCCATGTTGGCTTATCATCATTGTTAAGTGAAAAGTGACTCCTGCTGTTTAGCATCTCATTCCTTTAATTAAAGGAGAGGAAGAACAGCTTTTCATATAAATTAAATTTGATCTTTTCCTTGAAAAATGTTTCTTGATTTTTTTTTTTTTTTGCTGTTGAAGTAAGACACCACTAGTTATGTCATTGTGGGTTTCTGGATTTCCTGAGGGCATTATTGTCGGTGTTACTATCCATTACAGGGACATGCTGTCCACTATTACAAAGAAGGAAGCCACATGGTGAAACAGCTTTGAGTTGTCTGAAGGGAAGACAACACCTCTCATCCAAAGCTACTGAAACACAGGAGCTACAGCAGTCTAGACATGAACCAAGCTGCAGCACATGCCATTTCTGTAACAGATGGCTTCTCTCACCAAGCTCAGAGCCACCTGCGGTATTTCCCTCTGAAGAACTTAAAGCCAACTATATTCCCTGCTTTAGAGAATGAATATGCTCATACTGTGTATGTATTTTATAGATGAAAATAAGATCCTTTTGGATGTTATCCCTTTAAGGATTAAAAAAAAAATCGACTGGCTTCATTTGTTATCACACAATGAAGCTTCTAAACACCACTGCTGTTGTCTGTTGATTGAATCTGGTTTTCTTTGTTCCTAGCTGGTTAGTATACTCTTAGCTACCAAACTCCAAATATCATTGAAAACATTTCCAGAATTCACAAGTTCATTGATAGTGTAATTTATATTGTTGATAACAATTTTCTCTTTCCTCTTGGTTGGAAAGACTAAAACCAAAGTTTCAAAGAGTAATTTTGATTTTCAGGGCTGGTGTGAGTCTCATGCTTTAATCCCAATCCTGCTGCGTACGGCTGGAGTGACCTTTCAGCCAACGGGTGACTTGATGGGACCCATGCATGTGGTCTTTAAACTGAGAGCAATGACAGAATCCGAGGAGAGGTGATTGACAAAATTAGCTGAAATAATGCATGTGAAAATTGCCCAACTTTATGCCTGGAAACTTACTAATTATTTACTTTGGAGTAATTGCTTGGCAGATTGACCAGGTAGAATCACAGTTGGAGGTATGGGGCCATTGAGTATTCGTTGTTCCAAGAGTCCTCTGTGTGTGTGTATGTGTGTGTGTGTGTGTACCATGGTGCATGTGTGTAGATCTTGAAGGAGTTGGTTCTCTCCTTTTACCATGTGGGTCTAGGAATCAAACTCAGGTCCTTAGACTTGGTAGCAAGCAATGTTCCTTAGCCACTGAACCATCCCACCAACTCTGAAAGGTGTATATTAATTTTTACCATTGTTGATTTTTACAGTTGGACTTCATCTTAGACTTTTGTTTAATAAGTTCTTCACTTTGTGGCCTCTTGTGTTTCTAATCAGACTGAAGGATGCCTTCTAGTATCTTCTTTAGGGATAACTTCATGGTCATAAATTCCTTTAGGCTGCTTTTATCATAGGGGGGCACTGACAATGACTAAAATTCATTATTTAAGTGTACGGCAGTTTCATACCATCAAACAATAAACAAAATCAGTGACAGAAGTGTTAAGTTGAAAAAGATAACCAATTGTATACAAATATAAACCACACTTCAGTCTCAAGCACTGTATTTTATCCTACCATTCCATGTAGCACATGGGACACAGAATGGGCAAATTCTGATGGGAGAGAGGGAAGGTTATGACTATGAATGTGGAAAGAGATGACAGGGGCTCTTTCAAACTCTGATAAAACGGGTGTGTCCATCGCGAAAGGCCTCTGAGGAGGTAGATGGACTTCTAGCTGCCTTACAACTTACCTGAAGTCCACCGCTGAGCAGAACCAGTGTGATTTGACCTATGCATACTGATAACAGACAATCCAGAGTGTCTCCTCTCCACATTCAGCCCATTTTCATTACGCTTGCAATGAACCAGCTCCTTCCTCTGTTCTCGGATTCCTATGAGCTGCTTCACACACACACACACACACCACACACACACACACACACACACACACACACACACACACACGCCTTCCAGCACACTCTCTAGATGCTCTTGACCTTGTTCCCTGTAGTCCAGCCTTCTTCATTCTTGTTCTTGTGGTCTCTTCTACTTAGAATAGTAGAATACTTAGAATACTTCTCCATCCCTCACATTTGTGTCCCTCTGCCAGCATTCACACAGCTCAACAGATGCGCTTCAGAAAAGTATCTCCACATCAGTGGTGGTCCCTCTTTAAGACATTAGCATGCAGCTTCCCTCCTCACATTCATTATTGTCTGAGAATTTTCATATTAAACATATGTATGTGTGCATAAACGTGAACATGTATGTGAGCCATAAGGGGACATTTGTGGAGCCTCTTCTGTCATTCTGTCTTATTCCTTTGAGATAGGGTCTCTCACTGAATCTGGAGCTCAGCTGGAAGCCAGAGATTCTGTCTCCATCTTCCACACTGTTACAGGCACATATGTGTCCACATCTGGCTTTCTAGATGGGTTCTGGGAACCTAAACTCAGCTCTTCATACTTTTGTAGCAAGTGCTTTTAGTCACTGAGCCACCTCCTCTACTCCCGATCCTTTCATTCATTGTCCAACTTCTCCAGAACAGGAATTTCAGACACAAGGATCTGGCCTCATTCTCAAGGTTGATATTAATAATTCATTTGGTTAGTAATCATCCACAAACTTGTATGACTAAATGACTTACCCATTATTTGTCTCAGGAAGGTGACACAAACGCTGTGTGTATTAATTGGCTTTCTGTTGCTGTGGTAAAGATCATAACTAAAAACAACTTGGGGAGGAAAAGGCTTATTTCAGTTTATGGTCTATAATCCGCCATAAAGAGAAGTTGGGGCAGGAATCCAGAGACAAGGACTAAAGCACAGACCATGGAGGAACACTGCTTCCTGGCTTATTCCTCATGGCTTTCTCTTATACCATCCTGAACTCCTGAGCCAGGGGTGGCACCATCCACAATGGGCTGGGCCCTCTCAATTAGTCATTAGTCAAGAAAATGCACCACAGGCTTGTCCATAGTCAATCCTACACAGGTGTTCCTCTGAGCTTCCCTCTTTCCAGATGAGTTTAGCTTGTGTCAAGTTGCCAAAAACTAACCATGACTCTGAAATGGTGTGGCCAACCAAAACCCAGGAGTCCCAAGAATATCCACTCTCTAGGGATGGGTGGAGTAAGTAATTAGAGGGAGGGGCAAGGTATGTTTCTGGTGGGTTGGTAGCCTCCAGTTCCTTGGCTCCGGTTTGGCTACTACAGCTGTGTTTAGGGTACAAGTCACTGAGCTGTGTGTTTTTCTGTAAACATGTTATGTGTCAGTAAAAAGTCTTAAAGTAAGTCATCTTACTTGAAGTGGGGATAAGACTGGTTTTTGCCTTTGAAATTCTGGTTCTCAATCAAGGAGATTTTTGTCCTCTTTTCTCTCCAAGATGACATTTGGCCATGTAAGGAGACAGTTTTGATTACCACAGGTAGAGGGAGTGCCATCAGCATGCAGTAGGTAGAGGCCAAGGCTGCTACTAAAGACCCCACAATGTATAAAGTGTACCCCAGCCCATCCCCAACGCCAATGCTCTGATACTGAAAAAGCCTGCTCTCAACGAAGCCATATGAAGGACTTCAGGACCACTTGGATATTAATTTCACCCACAGCAGCCTTTGCCAACACAGACAGCCTTATTTACTGGGTTCAGACAGTGTTTCTATTCCCAGGGGGGCATCTGAGTGCAGGAGCGAATTTCATCTGCCACCTCGTAATTCTCTGAAATGGAAAACAAACTAAATATTCCTCTCTCTCTTAGTCTTTGAAGCCCTCCGAAGTGGGCCGTGACAGTAAGCTCAAAACAAAAGTCCCTAGACACAATTTAAATGTCATTTCAGGGCTGGGGCTAGGGCATGAATATTTAAGTTGTAAATCATTTGGGTCGTGTTTAAATCTTTTATAGATTTTGCTAAGGTGGAAGAAATGAGTCACTACTTTTTGATAAAGTTCGCCTTCCCTTCATATTATTAACAAACTCAGCCAAGTGAACCAGACTGCATCTGTTGGAGAGAATAAGAATGCTTGCTTAGGGGACAATATTAGATTCTGCTCCTAGAATGCTATATTTATGGTTCAGAACCAAAGAACAGGTAGGAGATTTGTTCTGGCTCAGGGTGTCCTTGCCAGGCAAACAATGTGCCACACATCCAGATGAGGGAGGGTCAAGGTGAATAGTCTCTCTGTCTCTCTGGAGCCGAATCCCAGGAGGGTGATATAAATCAAGGACAAATGGGGACAGAAGTCAGAGAGAGAGAGACAGAAACAGAGACAGAGACAGAGAGACAGAAAGAGAGAGAGACAGAGAGGAGGAAGAGACACACAGAGAGACAGAGAGGAGAAAGAGACACAGACAGACAGACACAGACACAAACACAGACACACACACATACACAGAGAGAGAGAGAGAGAGAGAGAGAGAGAGAGAGAGAGAGAGGAGAAAGAGAGACAGACATAGACAGAGAACATGCACACACACACAGAGACAGACAGAGAGAGAGGAGACACACAGAGATTTAACATTTACAAATTCTATGGAGTCTATAAGGAATATTTTAATCTTTTTAGAAGAAATCGTGCCTCCTACGTCCCCTTCCAAGTCTCTACTCAGGAATTAACATTGAATGTTAACACAGAAGCACCATTTCTCATCTCTAAATGCTGCTTTTGATTTTGACAGGATATCTAAAAGGCTGCTATTAGACAAATTTTCATTAACTAATAAGCTGGTTCTTGGGCAAAACATGATTTTTTTGTCATCTCATGTGAAAATTGAAAAAGCCACAATTAGGAAGAAAATCACTAATTATAAGGCACAGAATTTGTTTGCTAAGAATAGTCATTAAGAGACGGAGAAAGCATTAGGCACCTCGATATCAGAAAACAACTATTAAAATGCACATGGGTTCGAGGCATTGGCCCAGGCCTAATGATGGCCTGAAGTTACAGGCCTGTAATTGTGGTCTGATCGGAGGCATTGTGAGCATATTTTAAAGAACAATATACAGTGGGGCACAAATGGAAAGTAGCATAGCTACCAGGTTCCAAATTATAGACTGAAGTTTTAATTTCTAGAGAACATTTCTAACGGGAGAGCAGCTCAGCTCAACCTCCAGCGCCGGCTTTGCTGTTGGGTTTGATGAACTGTTCAAAACCAGGACAAAGAGTAATGTTCGTACAGCCTAGACAGTTTGCTGCACACGTTGATGCATGCAAAGGGCCTGGTGTCTGAGGCCTGAGCACCACCTTTCTCCAGGATATAACTTCACTGTTTTGCTTTCTTTCTTTTTTTTTCATACTTTCTTTACATTTCAAATGTTTCCCCCTTTCCAGATCTCCCCTTTGGAACCTCCCCATTCCCTCCCCCTCCCCCTGCTACTATGGGGTATTTCCCCACCCACCCACCCACCCACTCTCGTCTTCCCTCCTTGGCATTCTCCTATACTAGGGGATCTAACACCCTCAGGCCCAAGGACCTCTCCTCCCCCTGATGACCAACAAGACCCTCCTCTGCCACATATGTGGCCAGCACCATGGGTCCCTCCATGTGTATTCTCTTGGATTCTTTGTATGTGCGTGTGTGTGTTTATGTGTGGTATGTGAGTGTGTGGTGTGTGCAGTGTGTATTGTGTGTTGTGTGTGTGGGATGTACATGTGTGTGGTGTGGTGTGTGCATTTGTACACATGCTCAGCATACATTATATCTTTATAGAAGATTACTGTCTCTTCTGTCTCTGTATCTTTATCAGGTATAGGATTCCAGACTTTCCCAGGAAACAGGCCTATCTTAGTATCTGTGACATTCTTAGACATTGAGCATTTTAGGGGAAGCAACACAACTTATGGGATAGCTTTTTAGCTATGTAGGTTTATTCTTTTTCATCAGGCTGAACATGTCTCCATTCAGGCTGACATCATTTCCAGTTTTCTGAGAAACCAACACTAAAAGAAGATCAAATATAAAACAATTTAACAGAGAAAATTCCCATGAAATAAATGATGAGGGTCCAGAGAAGGCAAGAAGACCAACCACTCAGACCATGATGCAAGCTGGACACCAAGCACCAAGTGAAGAGAGGGACAGGAAAAGTTGATGTAAGCATCCAGAACTGTTGTGAATGGAAGACAGGCCTACAAGCCCATCAGGGAGATTTTGAGCCCCAATCCTCTCAGCAGCAGATCTGTCTTGGTGTCCTTGATTTTCTTAGGCTTTGGCTGTAAGCACCTATGGAATGTATGACTTCTGTGCAAACACAGGGATGGATCTCCAGACAGAGTGAGCATGGGGCTCTTGGTCAATTATGTTCCTTGCAGCTGGAGGTTTGTAAGATACCTTTGCCTGGTGACTGTCAAAGAATCAGCATATTTGGAATGAGGTGCATCTCCATGAATGAGCTGCTGTTTCTAACAATTTCTTTACATTCTTTCCCACTTAGGGCAGCTCTGATTCTGAATTTCATAAGCAAGGCTAATGAATGTAGCTCCTTGTTACCTCCTGGAACTGGAATGGTAAATGTGAAAACATGTGAGTGTATGTGAACGCATGTGCATGTGTGTGCATACCTGAGTGTAGAGGCTCATGGAAGCCAGAAGAGGGTGTCAGATATCTGAAGCTGGAGTTCCAGGCAGTTGTCAACTACCTGATGTGGGTGCTGAGGATTGAGCTCTGATTGATTCTCTGGAAAAGCAACAAGCATTCTTAAATATTGAGCCAATATTTCATCCCTACATTAACAGGGGTGCCAGCTGCCTTCCTGAGTAACAACACTTATCTACAATTTTCCACAGGAGCGACAGATGTCTGCTAGTTCTTACCCGCCTGAGGCTCTTTGGTTCTCTGGGTTCACACAGGCCATGCCTAACAGAGCAGAGGACATGTGGGCCTCATGACATCAACAGCTGGGAAGTGGGTTAACAATGATTAGGGACACAGCATGACTGGTTAATGTATGGGTTTCATATGGCTTGGGCTGGGGAGTTCCAGGCAGGGCTTGTGGTACCAGGATGCAGCAGCAGGACTCTCTCATCACCTCCTCATGCTATTCTGATGTAGGGGAACTCTCATGTTTCTCATATGGGGTCTGTCTTAGGGTTTTACTGCTATGAACAGACTCCAAGACCAAGGCGTCTCGTAGACAGCATTTAACTGAGGCTGGCTTACAAGTTCGGAGGTTCAGTCTATTATCATCAAGGTGGGAGCATGGCAGCATCCAGGCAGGCATGGTGCAGGAGAAGCTGAGAGTTCTACACCTTGTTTTGAGGCAGCTAGGAGAAGACTGACTTCCAGGCAGCTAGGATGAGGGTCTTAAAGCCCAAGCTCACTGTGGCACACTTACTCCAAGGCCACACCTCCAAATGGTGCCACTCCCTGGGCTAGGCATACTCAAACCACCACAGGTCTTTTCATTGGTAGCATACCTTGAGCTTTCGAGGGTGGGGCTTATAAATAGCTTAGGACAGTGCCTGGCACTCAAGATCTTAGCGGTCTTGAGTGCCACTAAGACTAAGTGGTCAATCTGCTTACCTTTGTTTTTTTGGGAAAGATACTGTCTTAGTTAGGGTTTTACTGCTGTGAACAGACAACATGACCAAGGCAACTCTTATAAAAACAACATTTAATCGGGGCTGGCTTACAGGTTCAGAGGTACAGTCTATTATCCTCAAAGCAGGAACATGGCAGCATCCAGGCAGGCATGGTGCAGGCAGAGCTGAGAGTTCTACATCTTCATCTGAAGGCTGCTAGTGGAAGACTGACTTCCAGGCAGCTACGACTAGGGTGTAAAAGCCCATACCCACAGTGACACAGCCACTCCAAGACCACACCTCCAAATAGTGCCACCCCCTGGGTCAAGCATATTCAAACCATGACAGATATGGAGCCCTTTGGCTGCACAGAGGCACTCCTCATGAATACATGCAGCATTTAAGGAAGTTGTCTTTATTAGAGATGGAATCTTGCTTCATAAGCAAGTGGCTAAACTTTCCTTTGATAGTCCATAAAAACTGTAGATGTACCAGAAGCAGGCTTTCCCCTCCCCTCCCCTTCCCTCACTTCCCCTCCTCTCCCCCCCCCCCCCCTTCCCTCTTCTTCCCTCCCCTCCCCTTTACTTTCTCCCTGTTCTCTGTTCCCTTCCTGTCTCTTCCCCCCTTTCCATCTTTTCTTCGCTTCCTTCATCCTTCCCTGTTTTCTTCTTAACTTCTGTCTTCCTCCTTTCCTTCTCCTTTCTTCCCTCTTCCCTTTCTTAATTTCTTTATTGCTCATTTCCTTTGTACCCTTTCTCCAGAATCTAGCCTGATTCTGGGAGATTACCACTCCATCCCATGTGGTTCTGTGGGGCAGTAATCCACATGAGTCATCTACTTGCTTCAGGAGGTGTGTGGGTCTGGGGAATCTCATTCTGCAGCCCCCTTGCTACATGTCAGAGGAGATGAGCAGCAGGCACATGACATGGTGTGTGAATTCTGAGTGGAGATATGCAGGTGCAGGCTTCTATGGCTGACCACCCAACTGACCATAGAGTAGAAGGATCACCTGTCTCTCAGGAGTACCCTTCCTGTGAAACTCTTAGTTATCAACTTTCCCGTTAGTGAGTTCCTTTTCTACTGTAGTGTCCATTTTTGCCACCAAAGGCCTTCACATGAACATGCCCAGCCTCTAGGTTCTTGATTTTTTTTAAAAACATGATAATTAAGAGATAGTCCATACCTGTCTGGTCAGAGACATCAAAGGCTGGGGGTGAAGATGTGACAGGGACCATCCCAGTTCCCAGTTGTCTCTTTTTCCTCCATCTTATGACTTGAGCCTTCATGGTTTAGCTAGCAAGTGTCCTGCTCCTCCAACTGCAATCTTTTACTTATGAAATGCTTCATAAGCACAGCATAATTACCCATACTGATATGCAGAGCTATAGAATTCCTTTGTAGCCCAGACAATGAGCAACGCAGGGAGCTGAGAATTAACTTATCATCTGTTTTGAAGAAGTGTGTGGGGTGTGGGGTGGGGCCTTTTGATTGTGCTTTGAAAATCGATTCTAATTGCTGTTTTGATTGCGGCTTCAGTGGAAGCTGCTTTTAGCTATTTACCTATTCCTATTCCTCTTTTTAAAGCAGCTTCAGAAATGGCATATTTGACTCCATCCCAAGTGCATTTACTGAAACATTTAAAGTTTTTCTTCCACTTGTACAGTTGGGTGGGTCTGAAAGTACCTTGCACCTCACAGTTCCAGGCTGATTAAAAGTATTGAGAGTTAAGTGTCCTCCAGTGGGCGGTGATGCTCGAGTATGGGTATCTCTCAACTACTGAACTGTTTGACTTGGAATATGGAAACATAGAACAGGAGCTAAGGAAATGAGCTCTGAAGATATATTAAGGTGTTTATTTATTTATTTAGAGTGTACAAGGTGTGTGTGTGTGTGTGTGTGTGTGTGTACATGCATGTATACCCATGTGCATGTGTGTGTGTGCATGCGCGTGTGTAAGCTTGCCTGTGTGAGCACATATAGAGGGCAGAGGCTGAGGTCAGAAATCTTTCTCAGTCGCTGTTCTACTTACTTTTTGAGTCTCTCACTGAGCCTGGAGTTCAGTGTTTCAACTAGACTGGCTGCTCAGAAAGCTCCTAGGATCCTCCTGTTTCTGCCCTACCCTGATTGCTGGGGTTATAGATAGAGACTGCCATGCCTGGTTTTCACTTGGGTGCTGGGAGTCTGCACTCAGGTCCTTGGGCTTATGTACCAAGCACTTTGCTCACAGAGTCACCTTCCAACCTCTTGATGCTCATTTACCTCCAAGCTCTGCCACTGACAAACTGTCACTGTAAGAAAACTTGTTTCCTTCACAGTGAATGAGAGCTATAGTGCTAGCTGAGGCTTAGTCACTCTCATTGGTCAGATTTTTGGAGAAGTTTCTGATCATGTGTTGTCTCAAGCTCAGTCTATTTTAGATGCCTTTGTTTAACTCATCCATAGACTTCTTCCCTTTGTCTGAGTCTTAGCTTCATCCTGCATGGGTATACTCTCTTACTAACTTATTTGATTATATCTTTCCCTGAACTTTGTCCCACACTGGTCAGTAGCTCTGTGAATTTAAGAATAACCTTAGGAATACTTTTACCACGTTATTGATGCCTGGCCCTTGGCTGACACTCAGTAAATACCAAGGCGGTGTGTAATAGTGAATACCTCTAATCTCAGCACTGGGGAACTTGAGGCAGGAGAGTCATGAGTTCAGGGATACCTTAGGCTATCTGGTAAGATTGTGTATGAAAAAGCCAAAGCTCAAACCAAAATATTCAACTGACCAACCAGCCAAACAACCTAACTAATTAACCAACCTAATTAACCAACCAACCAACTAACCAACCAATCAACTAACCAACCAACAATCCAATAGATTATCTAAGTAAACAACCAACCAACCAACCAACCAATCAACCAAGTAACAATCAACTGACTCAACCAACCAACTAGACAATCATTTCAGTAACTAACCAATCAACTGATTAGCCAATCAAGTAGCCAACTGACCAAGTAAGTAAGCAATAGTTAGTCAACCAACCAACTAATTGATCAATCAAGTAGTGATCAACCAACCAATCAACCAACCAACCAGTAAATTTACTGAGTCAATAAAGAAGTGAAAGACTGACTTTCTGGAGAACTGGCTGAGATCATTCATAGAATCCATGCTATCTGATCCATAGTAGTAAGAATGAGTAAGTGTAGCTACCTCAAAGAAAAACACTCAAAATATATCCCAATAAAAATTTCAACACCTCAATAATCTAATCTCATATCATGAAGAAATATTTATTGAGGTGTGTCATCATCATTAGAAACTGACTGCCAACAAAACCCAAGGACCTGCCCTGAAAAACAAAAACAAAAAACAAAACAAACAACCAACAACAATAACAACAACTAAAAAACAACAAAAAAGAGAGTGAGGGAAGGAGGGAGGGAGGGAGACAGAGAAAGGGGGGAATCTTTTTGTATAGATAAAGGTCTGAGGACCATAGAAGACAAGAGCATGCACTGTCGCACACAGCAGGGCAGTTGGAGCCTCCACTGACTCCTGAGTCTCTGTAGATAGAGCTCATTTCCTGTGCACTTCTTCCTGTCAGGAATCAGTATCCCAGTGAGTGGAAAAATAGCACTGGATGGCAACAGGATCACAAGCTCAGGGCACTGTCTTTGGTGACACCATGCCCCAGGGTAGGCACACCTAAGGCACTTGAATTGGAAGGCTTGGTGGCCTCTCCAGTTCTGTGCTGTCTATGTATGTACATCGAACTCAAAGGCAGGGGCCACAGCCCAGGAATGAGTAGCCTGGGGTTGATCAGCCTTAGCAGGTGGCTCTTCAAGCTGCTTTCCCCACACTTAGCACTCCAAAGCCCACATGCCTGAGTCAGCCAGCACACAGTGTGAGTCCCCAGGGCACAGGGATATGCCAGATTGGGGGGCACAGCTGTCTTGGGTAGGTTGAGAGGAGACGAGGCTCTGGAGGAGATGGGAGGGAAAAGGAGGGAAAGATAAATAGAGAGGATGATGCTCTGGGTCTGGGCCATGTAGGTTTAAGCCTTGGCTTTATTCCTTGGCATTAAAGAAAGAATTAGAAAAACCCACACAGTGTTTTAACACGACTTCTATTTTAACTAAAGTTATAGCTCTTTACAATTCCTTTCCTTGCTCTCTCTGTCTTTCTCTGTCTCTCTGTCTCTGTCTCTGTCTGACTCTGTCTCTGTCTTTCTCTCTCTCTGTTTGTATGTGTGCATATGTACACAGGCCAGGGTTGCAGCCTCATGCCAGCACACCATTCCTGACTTTTTATGTGGTGCTGGGGATCCAAATCAGGTCTTTGTGCTTGCATAGTGAGCACTTTACAGATGAATCTGTCTCCACAGTCCCCAGTGTCACAGTTATAATATCCTGTGTTAGGAGCACCCAAAGATCTCCTTCCATTCTCATGTAATGTCATGAGGGAGATGCAACTGTCGTCCACCTTCACAGATGATGTAACTGATGTCCCATTCTGCACACAGTGTAGCCTGACTTCTTTGCTCACGTTTCTTAGCTACTGTACTGTCCTGTCCACCTCAGTATCATGTTACCGATAAAACTCACTGGGTGTGGTCATCTGCCTGATGGTGCATCAACAGGAAGTTGCAGAGTAGGGATTAGAACTCAGATCTGCCTACTTCAGTTTCTCTGCTCTTACTCTCATGCCTTGGGTGGAGGGTTTTCCAGAAGCAAGTTCTCTCCAAATATCTCATACATGGGTTGGTTATATTTTATCAAGTAAGAAAAATGAACTGGTGAGAATCAATTCCCAAAGTTGTCCTCTGACCTCCACATGCGTGTTATGAACATGCACACACAACATATACACATAATAGTAAATAACATTTCAAACAAAACAGAGGGACACCAAAAGCACAAGTAGAGCTGTGCACTGAGAACTCAGGATGGGGCCAGTGAGGTGGCTCAGCAGGCAAAGGCACAGGAAGCTGATGATCTGAGTTCAACCCCTGGAACCTACAGTGGAAGGAGAGAACCAACTCTCATGAACTATTCTCTCATCTCCCAACATGTGATACAGCATGCATGTACCCGCGTTCATACATACATGCACATAAATGCCATATAAAATGACAATAAATAAAATAATTAAATGGTTGAGATGGTCCAAGAGTCCACTAATGGGCACATGAATAAAGAAAATTTCTCTCCCTCTGTCTCTCATGTGTGTACATGCACGTGCGTGTGCGCGCGCACACACACACACACTCACATGCCACACACAAATGGAGTGCTAATCAGCTATACAAATGATTCAACTTGTCATCTGAAGTAGCGTAAATAGACTAGAGGTTAGAATGTTGAGTAAAATAGAGCAAAACACAAGCTGTAGATTCACCTCACCTACCTGTGGCATCGTAAGATTAGGGAGCAGAGACTGAGAGGAGGCTGGAGAGAGGAGGCAGGAGCAGAGGAGGCTGGAGGAGAGGAGGCTGGGGGAGAGGAAGATTAGGGAGGACAGGATGGGGAGAGATCGGTGATTGCAGAAGATATGACCAAGTAGTGAAAGTGAGCTCTGTGATGTAACAGAGGCTGATGATGGCCTGCCATGTTGTGCTTTTCAATACCAAGTGACTAGAATGTTCCCACGCAGAGAAATGATAGATGTTTGGAATGGCAGGTGATCTAAACCCCCATGTTGCTGATCACATGATACATGCGTGTACAAAGACATCACAGTGTATCCCAGAAAGATGTTGATCAAAAACTAAACTTAAAGACTGGCTTAAACAATAAATACTTGGGAGAGAGATGACACAGCTTTGGGAAAGGCATTTGCTGCACAAACCTGATGTCCCGAGTTCCATCTGCAGAACTCACGGAAAGGGAGGAAAGAATGGATTCCACAAAGTTGTCCCCTGGCCTCCACACACACCATGGCACACACCGTATACACAACAGAGAAAATTCAAAGATGGTGGCTAGTGCATATATGCACCACAATTAAAACTTTAAAAGATACGAGCCCTAGAGCTTCCCCCTTGGGAGTGAGCAGCACACTCTCATCTATTTCTGTGATGCAGATTCGCCAGCCTCCATTGGCAGTTCTTTCCCTCACCCTGTGGCTTCGGCATACTCACAGCTGCTGAGACCTTATGTTTTCTGTTGCTTTCTGTTCCTTTTGTTTCTGCTCCACACTCTTTCCTCTTATCTCTAGTCAAGTCAACCACCCTTAGAGGAAAGATCAGATAGGATTGCCTTTAGTTTCCTGGATGGTCCCTCAGATAGAGGGGACCTAACAGGATCTGTACTGTGTAAATGTGTACATAAAAGGAGTGAGCAGTGAAGTTTGCTGCAATCTCATTACAGATCTTAGCTGACACCACAGGGTGCTCTGATCCTTGAGGGTCAGGTCTTTATGCCCTGACTTTGAACATGGGCACTACTTGCTGAGCATGGCCTTGGGTGAGGAAGCTGTCTTTCACTAAAGATGGTTCCCAGAGATTCAACCAACTGAAATCTATTGGCCACTTGCTTGCTCATCCAGCAGCTGAGGCCAGCCTGACTTCCAACCCAAGGGGAGGGCATCCCAAAGCATCACCAATTGATGGGACCAGCTCTGTCTGGTACAGCAGCCCATGGGGCTTCCTCAGTTGCTCCTTATCCTCATGGTTCTGTCAGAGGGGGGCAGGGCACTGTTCATTCCTGGTCCCATCAGATGTAGCTGTGGCTTCAGGTCCTATGATCCAGAGCAGAGCAACTGTGTACAAAGCCAGTTCAAGACTTTGCTCAGAGTCAGCTGGAGGCACTGTGGAATCCTAAAGCACCCTGGATTCTTTACAATAGCCATGATGCCTCCAGCCTTTCTGTGCAATCCTTCTTATTCAAGACCCATTGACCCAGTTAAGAGCACATCTTCAGGTGACATGATCATTTTATCTCCTGCCCACAGCAGTTCTTCTTGGTGTGTCATCCAATTTTAAAATATAGTAATCAGTCACTGGGAAAGATTCCCCAGAAAGGAGATGGGTCAATTGAATAAACCAGTATGTCATGTGTGCTCCCCCATTCTGAAGCCTTCTTGTAAATAACAATTATTATTACTTTGCCTGCTAAGTCTAGGTCTCTCTTTTCTCTCTACCAATTTCCTCCATGAGGTGAAAGCAGAGATAAAGACACCCATATGCTGCATGATATCCACATAACTGTGTTAGCCAACCTCTCCTCTAACCGTGGTGCAGCAAAGACCTGGCTGGCTGAGTTCCATGGTGGGGTACCCATCCTTCCTTTCCCTTAATTGATTTCCAAATCCAGCTTCCCATGATGGTGCCTTGGCTAGCTTTCCAAAGTTCAGCCTCCCAGCCTTAATTTAATGCTTCCGGAGGGCTGAGAACTTATGTTTCCACCTACTAGTTGGCACCTGGATGGTTTTCTCATCCTGTTAATATCAATCCTTTGTATATTACATCGGAGTTGTCAAAAGTGAAGCATGTTCAGACTGTTCCAAGTCTGTCTGATAGAGAGTCCTCGCCTACCCAAGGACAGGGTGAGAATTTAGAGTCCAGGTGTTGCCCAGATGAAGATTATCAGCCACATTTCTCTGTTAGACCCAGAATGTAGAGGATCCTGGCTAGGAATAGCTCGTTGATGCTAAAAGCAGGCTGGATGATTCAGAGTCTGCTTCATTTTGCCCGTATAGCTTTGTGATGAGTCTTGGAGGATAACACTCCCACCAGATCTTCTTATCAAAGCTGGGCTGAGAACTCTATTCTTGGAGCACATAACTTTCCCACACCACATTGGCAAATGCATGAGTGAATTCGCACTATCCTTTCTGGACACGAGACAATTTTTGTTGCAACCAACACTGGAGTAGAAGGTTATGAAAACAAACCACCTTGGCTTGGGCAGTGTAGTGATATGGGAAACACATTTTTTTTTTTTTTTGGTCCATATCTTATTTTCCAAGTCAATTTCTTTTAACTGACACTAATAATCCTTGAGTTAATCAAGTCATTTCAGGTAAGCCTAGCCTCCCATACCTACTGGCTTAGCCTGCTGGTACAAATGATGCTCCTGGAAATAAGTATGCAGGTGATTCAGGATCATGACTTGGGTCTTGTTTCCACTGCTACCCATGTGTTTTAGGAGTCCTTCATGTGGGCTATACAAATCCCTCTCAAATTTCACCCAAGTCTTTTATTTTGAAACCAGCCCTCTGCAATCACTGCTATGTAGCTGTTCTCTGTATGTGTGCTGAAGTCTTTCAGGACATTGTTGAATCCCTGACTCAGCAGTGGACACATGGTACACCTTGTTTTGATTTGTATGTATGCCTTAATCCCTTCAGGGTGTTTCTGCTGTGCTCCTTTGCTGCAGTGAAGAGCAGGTCACTGCCCAGCCTTGCATTCAGACCAACACTCAGCCTCTCCAGGCAGCTGAGCGCCGATGTGATGTCTTTTCTTCACATCAAAGCTCAAGCCATTGAGTACATGAACCAGTCTAGCATCACATGCTTCAGAGATCACAAGCACTTATACTGAGAGATCACTGGGGCTCTGGATATTTCCTTCTCGTCCTCATTGCTCAGAAGAGCCCATGTAACCAAGAGAAGGGGCATAGGATAAGCCCTGGTACAGGTGCTGAAGAGCAACTCCGGTGACTCACCCTTATCCCTTCCACGAATCAAGTTCTCCAAGCTGCTTCCAGGGATGTTGTGTAAGTGGCACATGGTGGAGGGAACGGAACTAGGTCATGCCAAATCAGCAGCAGCAACAACAATGAGACCATGGGCAATAACAGAATAATCAACCAGCAACAGATGGGAGGGAAGCAGTCCAGTTTTGCTTGGGAACTGTTAGCAGCATGAACTGTTGGGGTCTTAGCTGGTCACACCAAACCCAATCCCGCTAGCCAAAACGTAACAAGAGTGGCACCACTGAGCCAGAAACATGAGCCAATCAGTTCTACTATCCAGAGAAACAGTCCTTTTGGAAAGTGATGGCAGGAATGGCAATTTCCAAACATCATCCCTGCTCATCATCAGAGCCTCTTTTGCTTATTGATGCTGAGTGGACCAGAAGCTGGGAAGCAGATGAAATTTCCCTTCGCTTGTTGCTTTCTCTTACTAATGGACCGTTCTGGGTTCTGTTTATACTTTTTGCTTCCACAAAACCACAATGCTTTACACAAAGAGAACAGATGGTACCGAAGGCTTGAGATCCGGCCGAATTGCATCTCACGTAAATGGTGCTAGCGAAGCCTTGTCTTGGATGTAAAGGAGCTTGAATCTAATTGCCGGGTTGGTTGTTTCAATTCTGTGTAACTATGTGTTTCTTTGTCTGTGTTTTTCCTCCTCAAATTGAATGCTTCTCTCTGAGTGCCAGTCAAATACCTCTTTTGGGAATCTAAGCGGAGTAATGAAGACTGAGTTTTAAAGATACGTTTTTGTGGGAGTGATGCTTCTAAAACCCGACTTTCCCTGCGGAGTCTCCTATCAAAGCACCATAGCTGCTATATGAACTGGCTGCATGTGACTGCAGAGGGGCTGGCATTTGGGATTCATAAAGTGGCCTTGATGGTAATCCTTCTTGCATAGTGAAACGTGGTTGCTTTGCCTAGGAGAGTTCACTGTCTGAGAGTTCTGAACTTGAGACACACCCAGAGGGGGTGAGATGTAAGTTCTTACATGCAGGAGGCTTTTTTTCTTCATCAGTGTTGTTGTCTAGCACAGGACCAACATGAACCTAAAACAAATACTTGAGACTAAATTAAGACAAGGGCCTTATTGAAGGAGGATTTTATAAGTGGGCCCTCCCCATCTCCTTACTGCCGCCCTCCCCCTGCTTTGTCATCATCAGCACTATTATTATCTGTTGGTTTTTGGGACAAAGGCATTATTAAGGCCTAGGCTGGCCTGGAACTTGTCTGTAGCCAAGGTTGGCTTTGAATTTGCAATCCTCCCATCCCAGTCTCCTGAGTGCTGGGATTACAGATGTTAGCCACTGGGCACAACTATCATCATCTCAGATTAACTTTAGTTTTTAGAGAAAATTTAGACTCCTAGCAAAACTGAGTGGTAGGAGTGAATTTCCCAAACAGCCCCACTCCAAATATGCACATCTTCCTGTGTCTCAGCAGCTTCTACGGAAGCTCCATAAGCCTTCTCTTTTGTTGTCCCGTTGGGTTTGAAATGTGAGATGCCATATACATGTCATACAAGGAGTCTCACTAGCTCTTTAATCTTCTGTGGCCTGTGTGTTCAGCTCCATCTCTTCTCAGCTTTGGGCAATGACTGGTCCCTTTCCTGTCCCTGCAGTTTAGATTTTTCACACAATGAGAATCATATAGAATATGTTTTTTTCTGATTGGCTTTTTTCACTTAGCTACACGCAAGACTTGAAGGTTTGTGTCTTTTCACTGTTGACTAATACTTCATTCTGTGGATGTACTAGGGATTTTTATTTATTTACTTACCATAGGGCATCCTAGTGGCTTCCAAATTTGGGCAGTTGTAGAGACAGTAACTCTAAGTATCCCTGTGAAGTTTTGTGTGGGCGTAAGTCTTCAACTTTTGTGGGCTGACACCATGATGTGTAAAGGCTGGCCCGTATGTGAGAAACATGTTCATGTTTGAGAGAATCCTCCAATTGCCTTCCACAGGGACCATGTGACTTGTGCCATTAGTGAATCAGAGCCCCAGGAGCTGCACATAAGTTCTCCTAAGTGTGCCATCATGACTGGCATGCTATTTAACAGATGTGCCACCACCCTAACACGTGTGCCATTGTAATAGGTGTAGCATCCTGACCCCTGGTGCTTGGGAAACTGAATGTCTCTTCACATGTTGTTTGCTGTGTGTATCTTTGGTGTCATGTCTATTTATGGATTTTTTGACCATTTTTAGTTGGAATGTCCATTTTTTGTGTGTGTTTGTGTGTGTCCATATGAGTGTGGTATATCACATATGTGTGTGGTTAAGTATGCCTATAGTCACATGCTAGCAGGGCCAGAGGAGAGTGTTGGGTTGTATCCTGTCATATAATTCTCTGTCACAGTCCCTTGAGACAGTCTCTCAAGAAGACTTGAGATACATTCATAGCTAGCAACACACACACACACACACACACACATACGTGTGTGTGTGTGTGTGTGTGCTCGAGTGTGTTAAACTCTTATCAGCTTCTCTTTTAAAGGTACGCTCTCCTTTCTGTGTCTGCTCTTCTCTTGTCATTGTATCTCCTATGGGTTTGACTCACGTGCTCAGAATTTGAGAGATATCTGCCTCGGTTTGAGCTCCAACCTTTGTACTTGCTCAGGCAATTAATCAGACTATTCTAACTCAGTTTCCTCCTCTGTGAAGTGCAGATCACCATGACACCCTATAAAGCTGTTGTGAGGAGTTAGACCTGTCCTAGGATGTAGTAAGTAATTCTTAGTCATATCATCAGTATTATGTCTTTTTGACCAACCACAAATTCATTCTTATCTTCTACCCATTCCTCCACTCTGTCTGAGAATCACCACCCTCCTGCTCCTTCTCTGTCTCTGTCCTAAAGTGCATTCAATCTTTCCAGAATGTTCATGGCTTGTTCCCAAGTCACCTATCTTTTATAAGAAGTCCCTGATACCCCTCCCAGGGAGAGGTGGGCAGTGGATGAACTGCAAAGGGAGTTGAACAGATTCCACGAGATTGAACAGGACAGGAGGCCATAGGTCCAGAGAATGCTTCTATGGAGTTCCTGGGGGTGGGGTGGCAAGCCTCAGGGGTGCTGGCAGTGCTCCTAGGTGCCTTCTAACCACCAGGTATTTCCAGGGCCAAGTATGATGTGGAAATGGAAGATCTGCAAGAATGCAAGATTTCCCCAAGCAGACAGAGGTCGAGGAGGCCCTGTGGTACCCAGTTGTCTGAGGGTTTATATTGCTGTGTGAAAACACCATGAATAAATTTATTACTGTTCCACAGTACAGTCCATCACAGAGGGAAGTCATGGCAGGAACCTGGAAGCAGGAGCTGAAGCAGAGGCCATGGAGGGCTGCTTACCAGCTTGCTTCCCCTAGCTTGCTCTGTCTGTCTTCGTATAGCACCCAGGACCACCAGCCAATTGCCACAGGTGACACTGCCCACTGTGAGCTGGACTTTCCCACAGCAATCACCCAACCAGAAAATTCTGTACAGACTGGCCTAAAGGCCAATCAATCATTTGGAGACATTTTCTCAATTAAGATTCGTTCTTTCTAGGTAACCCTTGCTGTATCAAGTTGCTGTAAAAACTAGCAGTGCACCAGTGGGCTGATGTTTGGGCAGAAACTCTTTGATGTCTGTTGCAACATGAGAGTCTACTTCCTCTGTAGCCATCAAGGTTGCAGAGGTGAAACTTCATGCTAGCTCCTGTGATGGGGATTCAGAGTCGGAGGGAAATTGAGTACATAACATCGGCTTATAGCCATAAAATATAGAAAGTGATGTTTCTCTCATTTCTGACTTTGGACTTAAGAATTACACAAAAAATACATAAATTTCAAAGTGTGTCCTTGGTAATGCAGAAGAACCCAGTTTCTACAGATTCCTTTTTTCCAAGTCACTCTTCCTTGTATCTGCCCTATTTGACCCCAGTTTCCCCCCTAGCCTTTGGGGAACTGGAAGTAAGATTTTTTTCTCAGACTGTCCTCTACTTGGCAGTTCTCTGTTGTCCACAAGACCTGGGACCTGGTTATTGGGGCATCTGGTCACCTCTGCCCATGGAATGAAACGTCTTACAGAGCAGTCATTTCACGTTCTCTTCTGTGGTTGCTTTGTTGCTGGGATTCTGATCCTGATCCTTAATAGCCGCATAGTTCTGACCACTGCATTGGG
Source organism: Rhynchomys soricoides (assembly GCA_019843965.1). Classification (NCBI taxonomy): domain Eukaryota; kingdom Metazoa; phylum Chordata; class Mammalia; order Rodentia; family Muridae; genus Rhynchomys; species Rhynchomys soricoides. Next base: position 8,686,650 of record JADRCH010000042.1, read on the forward strand.
ATAGAGTGACATCTGTTGCTTTCGTGACAGAAATTTTATTTTCTGACATGCCAGCAATCTTGCCTTTTTCACTGGAGCGAGACGGTAGCAATGTCAGTTTGTCCTAGGGTAGTTAACATTCATCCAGCTTCCTTTACTTCCTCTACCAAAGGCTGGGGCAGACCTTGAGCAAGAACCAAACCTTTGCTGTTAAAGACGAGTGAGATTTAGGTCTGTTTCTTAGCCCCCAGTGACCCCTATCTTGATTGACTCCCACATCCAGCCCCTTATAGACACTGCTTCCAAGCTGTTGAAACTAAAAGAAACCTCCCAACCAGCAGCTTCGGCATATCTTTACAGACAAAATATTTTGTCTTGAAAAACATGTCGAGAGGGAAAGAGGATACCACTATATTTAGAGCATGAAGCAAATGCACTGTTTTGATGTTCCAGCAGATAAACACTCTCAAAAACATGTCCAAACTGCTCCAACTATGCCTGGTTGGAAATGTGAACACACCACACAAGTTAACTATTTCCTTTTGCATGTTGTATGAGTGTTTTCAGTCGTTAGTTACAGAGAAGTGTGTTTGTTCAAATTCACAGAATTAACAGTTCGATAAGAACTTAATGAAGACAATAACCAGGTCTTCAGTCTCCACTTCGACTCTTGCTAACTTGAGTATCTTATGGCCCTGCAACCTTGTAGAATGTTCCTGGAGTCTCTCACTGTCACAGCCTCCAGAGCTTTTGCAGACTTTGCATATCTGCCTCCCCCCTGAGTTGTCACTCTGTTACTATCATCAGCCCTGTCTCTTCACTCCCTTGGTTACATACTTCCTGTCCTAGGATGTGTTTTTCTGACTATGCCATGCCTTTCAACTTGTGTTTGTTACTCCACTTCAGAGTCTCTGGAAAGAATAGACTTAGGGGCTGGAGACATAGTTCAGTGGTAGAACATTTGTTTGTCAGATGGTTCATTTTGACTATTGATGAGATCTAGAATTACTATGGAAACAAATTTCTTGGCATGCCTGGGAAAGATTATCTTGATTAAGTTAATTGAGGTAAGGAGATACCTCTTAAATGTGGGCAGTGCCATTCTATAGGCAGATCTCAGACTGGGCAGAAAAGAGAAGGGAGCTGAGTGCTAGCTTTCACTGCTCTCTATTCCCAGACTAAGAATACCGTGTGATCAGCTGCCTCAAATGCTTGTCGACAAAACAAGTCCAAAATAAGCCCTATAAGCCCTTCCTTATTTAAGTTGCTTTTAACAGGTACTTTATCCCAGCAACAGGGAAAGTAACTGATACGCTTAGTGTAGATGAAGCTCTGGAGGGGCAGAGGGATGGGTGAAAGATGGGGTGGGTTGGGGGGGCAGGAGATATGGATGGATAGATGGACAGACAGACAGACAGACAGGTTTTAAAGTTGCATTGAAAGGAACACTTTTAGGCTGGACAGTGGTGGTGCACGCCTTTAATCCCAGCACTCAGGAGGCAGAGGCAGACGGATTTCTGAGTTCGAGGCCAGCCTGGTCTACAGAGTGAGTTCCAGGACAGCCAGGGCTACCCAGAGAAACCCTGTCTCGAAAAACCAAAAAACAAAAACAAAAAATAAAAGAAAACAACACTTCTACAGTACTCACCTAAGGAATTACAGAATGTTAATTGTCTGTATTGGGGGAAGTTGCTGATAGAGATTATAGAGAAGAGAATTCCCTACTCCAAAACCTTTACCATCAACATAATGGTTAAACATTTAAGAGAACATTCCTCCCAAAGACAACAAATGCTCATTTTCCCCCTCTATCTTTCTCTGAACAAGAGTCTCAAAACGTTTGGTTGAGACTTTCACAACTGACGGAGGGAATAATGGATTTGACATCACACCAGCTAAATGTGAGACTTTGGGTAAGCTGCTTAGATTGGGCAGAATCATGAGACTTTACATTGAGTTCTTGTGACATCCAGACAAGATCATGTCTGGGAATAGCTCTCACAGGGTACAGACCCAGGGAACCCCAATTGGCTGTTTTGTCCCCCCGAATTAACTGAAGGAAGCATAGCCAAGTGGTTAGAGAGGAAGCTCTGGAATCACACAGCTGGGCACAGCTGGCACAGCTGGTTTCCATCTCTCACCAACATGTGTGAACCACTAACAGATCAGATCACTTTTTAAGGCCACCTTTGCTGCATTTATGAAAAAAGGGTAAAGTGAGACCCAGTCTGTTTGGAAGCACTGAAGGAGGTACCGAACACACAGCATTTAGCGTGTTGGTCATACGAAGGGCATGGATGTTCTTACTGGCTTTGTGACTAGGTATGTTTCTGTCTTTGCATGTAGTCTCACAAGACATCCACCTGAAGCCCCATAAACCACTGTTTGGGGGTTCAGAATGCTGTGAAAATGAGGAGCAAACATGGTGATAAGTCCCTCATCCTGCAGCATCCTTCCCCCAGACCTAATTCTGCAGTGATGTAAGTGGACGTGCACACTGTGTGGAAGGTTGGTTAAGTGACCTCACATCAGCCTGAGTCTGATAGTTCTGTCAAACAAGATTTTGCCAAACTTATGGAAAAAAGAACTGGCTGCCTGAGTGTCGTGGAATTTGGAGTGATCATTAACAGTCTCCAGTTCTGTCTGGAAATTGCTTTTACATCTGCCTGTGCTTTTAGACATGATTTCCCCATGCATACTCTGCTTCACTTCAGAGTGTCCTTCGGAGTCTGGGTGTTCCTCATCCAACTCCCTCTCAGATATTTCTCCTTCCTCATCACCCCCTGGCTTCCATGCTCCCTTCTGGAGTTCACACACAATGGAGTACGCCCTTTGATGGTTTTCTTGTTTCTCCAGTCACATTCGTCACCCCTTCCCTCTCCTTCTCCCTGGATCTTGGATCATCTTGGTTTACAGTGAGAGCTCCTGACTTCTATCTTGTGCCAGCCTGCCTCGTTCTTTCTTTCTGTCTGTCTTTTGCTTATTTCTGGTGTGCCTGGGCTCCAGTACATAATGGTACCATCATCTCACCCCCCAATTCCTTCATTTCTTGCAGATCCCCCTTGCACATGATTTCCCTTAACACTAGCAGCAACACTGTTATGATAAAGCCAATGATATCCCTATTGAGCTTCTCCTGTGTACCAAGCACATGACACAGCTTGTTTATCTTTCAGCACACCGACAAGGCAGAGTAGGAATTCTCTTAATCCTTTGGCTTGGAAAGAAAGTGACTCCCTCACAACTGCATAGACAGTCAGTAGCAGAAATAGAGTTAAAGCCCTGTCACACTCAGTCTTTGCATTGAGCTCTTGTTGCTTTAAACTGATGTCAGAGCTTAGGACTTTAAGTCTTCTGCTTTGATTTCCTCTACGATAATGGGTAGCACCAGCTGCCTTAGTCACTGTCCTGTCACTGTGATGAACGACCATGACCAAGGCAACATATAAAGGAAGCATTTAACTGGAGGCTTGCTCCCAGTTTCAGAGGGTGCGTCTATGGCCATCATGGTGGGGACCATGCAGCCATCTTGGTGCTGGAGCAGCAGCTGAGAGCTTACATCTGATCTAAAAGTTGCAGGAGGTGGGGGTGGGGGCTGGCCTGGTGTGAGCTTTTGAAAATCTCAAAGCCTGTCTCCCATGACACACCTCCTCCAACAAGGCCACACCTCCTTACCAAACAGTTCTACCAACTGGGGACCGAACATTTAAATCTATGATCATATGGGGGCCATTCTCAGCCATACTACCACACCAGTTGTTTCTATTTATCTTTGCTTTCTAGACTTCCTCCATTTCTCAACCCTCCCAGCACTCTCCCTTCTCCATCTTCCCTTCGTCTCTTTGCCCTCCATCTTCCTCTTATCTGTTCTTCTCCCCTCCTCTCCCTTCCTCATCCTCCCCTTTCCTGCACAGTCTCCATCTATAGCCCAGACTAGACTCAAACAGACAATCCTCCTACGTCAGCCTCCTAAGTGCTGGCTTCACGGCAGGGTAGCAACCATGTCCAGGGCTTTGTCCCTTTCCCTCTTGAGCCTCTTGCCTTGGGTAGTTTGTTAGGCTTTGGTTTCTGTGCTTGTTCTTTGTCTTTTATCCTGGTGACACACTGACATTGTTCATCCACATGCTTGTGTGGATTCTGTAGGGACACTCTCAATTTTAAATATTCTGGGTTTAGAAACATGGACATACTGGGGTACAGAGAGTACAAGCATGTCCACTGTTCCCACATGCCTGCCTTGAACATGCTACTCTGAGTCAGGTTCCAGTGAAGGGCTTCATGTTATGGGCTACTGGGGATCTGGGCATTGTGTCTCTGCTGATCCTATTAGTTAGGCTTGCTATGGAGGAGTAAACTCAGCCCCTGTATTTTGTTTCACACAATAAAGACCTATGTGTCTCTCCTTACTTATGGAGGTGGGGTAGTAGGTCTCCTTGACTATTCTCCTTGAGCAGTGACCCAGAGCTTTGGGATAGCACTGTAAGAAGTATCATCAAAAAGCTTTTCACTTCCAACATTGGGTGGGAAGGATGTGGCATAGGTCCTGAGGTAGGCACAAAGGTTCTTCCTCCTCCTCCTCCTCCTCCTCCTCCTCATCATCATCATCACCATCATCATCTCTCCTTTTATTGTGGAAAGACTTGCCCAAGCCCTTTGAAGCCACTAAGAGGTCAACTCAAGGCTGACATCAGTATCTAGACTTTTTTCTTTAGAGATATTTCTCTTTGCTAATGGTTCTTGTCTTTATTCATTTATTCCTGTCCAGGTACTAAAAATTTCCTTCCCTTTTCCTGGTAATTCCAGCAAAAGTTCTAGGAATCACTCATGTACTGGGATTGGACTACATTTCCATCAAACTAGTCACTACATCTAGGCCAGTGAAGTGTTCTGAATGGCCAAGTCTAGATTATGTGTCTAACTCACTCTTTGAGTTATAAGACTCCTTCCGCCTTAGTATGTGTAGTACACACCATAGAGAGCTGTCTTAGTTTGGGTTTCTATTGATGCAACAAAACACCATGACCAAAAAGCAAGCTGGGGAGGAAAGGGTTTATTTGGCTTACACTTCTATAGCACTATTTATCATCATAGGAAGCCAGGACAGGAACTCAAACAGGGAAGGACCCTGGAGGCAGGAGCTGATGCAGAGACTGTGGAAGGGTGCTGCTTATGGCTTTGCTCAGCTGCTTTTTTTTTTTTTTAAGAACCCAGGACCATCAGCCCAGTGTTGGGCCCTCCTCTATCGACCACTAACTAAGAAAATGTCTTATAGGCCTGCCTACAGCTCGATTTTATGATCTTATTGAGGCATCTTCTTAATTGAGGTTCCCTCCTCTCAGATGACTTTAGCATCTGTGAAGCCGGCATTAAACTATCCAACACCAGAACTGTTTTTCCAGATGTAGCCAAGGTGCTGCTTCTAAAAGAAAAAGCTGCCAGGCAGGCAATGAAAGGTATGTCTGCCAAGTGGGGCAGGTGAATGGGAAGGGAAATGTACCACAATCAGTGCCTGGTGAATGCATAAACAATGACCGCTGGGAACATCTTTGTTGCAGGCTGAGGGAATCCCCATAAATGGAAAGAGTAAATTCCAGACCAGTTGAGAATACACTGAGCATGGTTTGCCTATTGTACAGTTTTGCTGTGGAGCATTTCTTAGTTAAGATAAATATCAAAGGATCCAGAAACTTCCGGGTACAGAAATGACCATGCTCTCTGCGTGGCCCCTTCATGGTCTCAATCCCTTTGAAGTTGAGTCAGCTTTCAGCCTGTTCATCTCTGCAAAAGGAAACCCACCCAGAAAAGGTGGATCCTTCCTCCCCACCCTGTCAGGTTCTCCTTCTGTTGATGAACCTTGCTATCCTCAGAGAGTATTTTTCCATCAGTAAGGCTGAAAAACAGTTAGGAAGCCAATCAGTACTCACTTCTGTGGGCAAAGTGACTCTGTCCAGGCAAGCCTAGAGTTCGTTTATCTCTCCCTGAGTCAACGAGATTTTGTCTATAGACCTTTCTGCTATGTCCCTCCAGAGAGAAGTAACTGCTTTTAAGTAATTGCTGAAGGAAGCATAAACCAGGGAAATTTGATTTGAGCATGCAATTTGAATCAGGAAATGCTCATATAAATAACCAAAGCAGCTGAATGCGGCAGATTTGTGTTGTATAGATTATTATTATTATTTTTTAATTTCAGGGTCTTCAGAATTGAAATTATGCTGCAGCAGCTCAGAACACTCTAGGCTTGGCATTTTGCTCGTGTCCTAGTTTAGTGGGTCACTAGGGGAAGGTCTGCTAACTGTCAGACTGGCGTTTCGTAAGTTGAAGTTACGTACCTAACCTGCATCTTCAGAAAGAACAAAAATAAGCTTGATCTCCTAAACAATGCTCTAGCATAGTCTTTAAGAGAACAAATTTCAAACCAGGGAGGAGTTTGGGGACATTTAGTTCAGCTTTAGAAGCCAGAGAGCTTCCTTTTCCTGTTGCTGTGAGTGGTTCAAGGGGATCATTTATCATGGGGGAGAAATTACGGTAGCAGGATCAGGAGACTTTCTGGTCACATTGCATCTGAACTCAGGGAACAGGAAGTTGGACTAGGCTAGACATCCTCAGGACCCACCCTCAGTGATCCACGTTCTCAAGTGAGGCTCCATCTCCTGAAGGTTCTTCAACCTTCCCCACCAGCTGCTCCAGCTGAGCACCAAGGGCTCAGACTCATAAGCAGATGGGGAAAGTTTCACATTCAAACCACAAGAGACTCTGCCAGGAATTTTTGGAACTCTGGCAGAGACATGAGTTTTGCTGGAGCAGCAACCTACTCCAGGTCCAGGGGCTGGTTTCCAGCTTATTTCCTTGAGAGCATCAGATGGTCCACAGTTCCCAATCTTTTCAAGGAACCAGTGCTCCTTCCTTGAAGTGAAGCTCTCCTGGCTGATGACAGAAGCTTAAGAGGGAACAACTAATCTGCATTTCAGTTCCCGTTTGGACACAGGCCAAGAGTGGTCCCCATGGCTGTCAATCTCAACCATAATAGGCACTATACATCACCTACTGGTGAGCACATCAGGGGTAGTCAGGACTCATCTTTGTGAACTAATAACATGGAAACTTTCACTTGTGGTGGCTTACAAGAATGGGAACTGAGGAGAGAGATAGTTGACACATCATGGATATACCTATCCTTTCTAGTTTACTACCTGTTATGATTGAGGCAAATTTATGCAGAGATAAAAGTTCACACTGGGCTATCTCTGCATGTCACATCCAATAATCAACTGAATCATCTCCATCTTCATTTTATACATTTCCTGCTTCAAGCTTCTTTCCCTCTGATCTCTTCTGTGTTAAGTCAAACCTCTTACATCAGATCTAGTCTACTGAGATGGCTAATCAACTAGATTAAGAGATGCTTAGGAGATCAGCAAAGCACATCTCTAGGTGCATCTGTGATGACATTTTCAGAGGTGATTAGTGCATGAGGGCTCTGCATTAATGAAAGGCTAACCCATCAACGGCCTCATGACCTAAGTAGGCAGTTGGTAGACGGTAGAACTCTGGGGGTGGAGCCTGGTTGGAGCAAGTGCCCTCTGTAAGGTAATTTCTTTGCTCTCTTTCTGTTACTTCTCTCCTCTGCTGTGACACGAGCTGCTTCCCACACTCTCCTACCATGATTGGTTGAAATCTCCAAAACCATGAGCAAGAATCAGTTTTTCTTCCTTTAAGTTGCCTTTCTTGGTTTTTAGTCACAGCAACACAGAATATAGTCACGTGGTTGCCTAAATGTCCACAGATATAAGGCTAGGACATTATTCCCACCCTCACTGAGGCAGGGGCTTCATATTTTAGTCATCTGAGGCCAGTGTCTATCTTCAGATAGGCAGGGTTATTATGGAAGCAGGTTGTAGATCATGCTCATATTTCCACCGAGACATGAAAGAAGTCAAGAGCTAAGTATGGACTGATTGCAGGTCCCAGTAGGAAGAGAAGAGAGAACCTGAACTCCTGACATGGGCACTTCATGTATGGAAGGATGAAGCAAGACTTTCATATCCCATGAGGACTAGCCTCTTCTCTCAGTATGAGATTGCACTCAGAAATATCATTTCTCATTCCTTCTACTTGAGTCCAGGGTTCCAAGTTCCAAGGAGAAAAATAGCATGACCTGGTTTGTCATTTCAAAATATCTCCCAGGGCTGGAGAGATGGCTCAGTGGTTAGGAGTACTGGCTGCTCTTCCAGAGGACCCAGGCTTGATTCTCAGTACCTATATAGTGACTCACAATCATCTGTGACTCTTGTTCCAGGGGATCCAATGCTGTCTACTGGCCTCTGTGGGTACGTGTCCCATGAAAGAAAGACATGCTTGTAGGCAAAACACTTGTATGCATAAAACAAAACAAAACAAAACAAAACAAAACAACAAACAAAAACTTGGGAGGGTTGAAGCAGACGTACTACCATAAATTTGAGGCCAATTTGAGCTGCATAATAAGCTCCAGACCAGCCTGAGCTATAGAGTGAAACCTTGTCTCAAAACAACAACAGGCTTACTCTAGATAGTATACAGATTGTCATGAGAAGAGGATGTGGATATGCAGAGCCCCATCTTTATTTCCTCTGGTAATAATCCAGTCAAAAGCTGGGTCAAGGCTCCATGTGTCTGCAGAGGGCTAGAGAGAGTCAACAGATATCTTGATTAGAAACCCACCAGGACCTGATACACTGGAAGTAGTGTCTAGGAGAGAGACTTCAAGGTGGCTTCTAGATGCAGGATAGCTCTTTATGGGAACAAATAAACAGATGCAAAGGCTTTGTAAGGGCTGATAGGGTAGGAGGAACATGGGTAACAGCATAACTCTGTGGAGAAGTTAAATCTGAAATGCCTTTTAGAGACTGTTAATTTCATGAGTCAACTTGACAGGCTAAATGGTGCCCAGGTAGCTGGTACAGCGTTTTCTGGTGTGTTTGTGATGGTGATTTTGGAGGGGTTGGTAGACTGAGGATAATGTTCTCAATGTATCATTCAGCCAAATGAAACAAAAGGGTAGAGACAGGACAACTTTGAGATAGCTTGAGTGAAGACATCTACCTTTTGTTACTCTCAGAAGGTGACACCGCAGATTCTTGGGCCCTTGGAATCACAATGTGATATATGCCACCTGGTCCTCAAGTATTTAAGTTTCTATTGAAATGATGCCAGCAGCTTTCTTGGGCCATTAGTTTAGAAATGTAAGATGGTGGGACTTCTCAGCTTCCATAGGCAGGTAAGCCAATCTTGTACAATCAATCAATCTATATCCCTATCTATCTATCTATCTATCTATCTATCTATCTATCTATCTATCTATCTATCATCCATGTTTCTTTTTTTTTTCATATTTTATTTACATTTCAAATGTTTCCCCCTTTCCAGATCTCGCCTTTGGAACCTCCCCATTCCCTCCACCCTCCCCCTGCCTCTATGGGGATATTCTCCAACCCACCTCCTCACCTCACCCCTCACCCACTCTCATCTTCCCTCCTTGACATACTCCTATACTGGGGGATATAACACTCTCAGGTCCAAGGGCCTCTCCTCCCCCTGACGGGTAACAAGACCCTCCTCTGCCACATTTGTGGCCAGCACTATGGGTCCCTCCATGTGTATTCTTTAGTTGGTGGATCAGTCTCCAGAAGTATGGGGGGTCAGGCCAGTTGCCAGTGTTGCTACCTCCCTGGGGCTGCACACTCCCTCAGCTCCTTCAGTCCTTTCTCCAAACCCTCCATCTGGGACCTCGTACTCAGTACTACTGTTCCTGCAAAGTGACTCTTGGGTATTTCAAACTTTTAGGCTAATAACCACTTAACAGTGAGTACATACCATGTTCATTCTTTTGTCACTGCGTTACGTGGCTCAGAATGATGTTTTCAAGATCCATCCATTTGTCTACGAATTTCATGAAGTCATTGTTTTTAATAGCTGAGTAGTATTCCATTATGTAAATGTACCACATTTTCTGTATCCATTCCTCTGTGGAGGGACATCTGGGTTGTTTCCAGCTTCTGGCTATTATAAATATGGCTGCTATGAACATAGTGGAACATGTGATTTTATTACATGTTGGAACATCTTATGGGTATATGCCCAGGAGTGGAATAGCTGGGTCCTCAGGTAGTATTATGTCCAATTTTCTGAGGGCCCACCAAACTGATTTCCAGAGAGGTTGTATCAATTTGCATTCCCACCAGCAATGGAGGAGTGTTCCTCTTTCTTCACATCCTCGCCAACATCTGCTGTCACCTGAGTTTTTGATCTTAGCCATTCTGACTGGTGTGAGGTTGGATCTCAGGGTTGTTTTGATTTGCATTTCCCTGATGACTAAGGATGTTGAACATTTCTTTAGGTGCTTCTCAGCCATTCGAGTTTCCTCAGTTGAGAATTCTCTGTTTAGCTCACTTCCCCATTTTTTGATAGGGTTATTTGTATCTCTGGAGTCTAGCTTCTTGAGTTCTTTGTATACATTGGATATTAGCCCTCTATCAGATGTAGGATTGGTAAAGATCTTTTCCCAATCTGTAGGTTGCTGTTTTGCCCTAATTACAGTGTCCTTTGCCTTACAGAAGCTTTGTAATTTTATGAGGTCCCATCTGTCAATTGTTGACCATAGAGCACAAGCCATTGGTGTTCTATTCAAGAACATTTCCCCAGTACCCAAGTGTTCAAGACTCTTCCCTACTTTCTCTTCTATTAGATTCAGTGTATCTGGTTTTATGTTAAGGTCCATGATCCACTTGGACTTGAGCTTTGTGCAGGGAGATAGGAATGGATCAATTCACAATCGTGTACATGTAGACCTCCAGTTGATCCAGCACCATTTGTTGAAGATGCTGTCTTTTTTCCACTGGATGGTTTTAGCTCCTTTGTCGAAGATCAAGTGACCATATGTGTGTGGATTCATTTCTGGGTCTTCGATTCTATTCTATTGATCAACCTGCCTGTCACTGTACCAATACCATGCAGTTTTTATCACTACTGCTCTGTAGTACAGCTTGAGGTCAGGGAGGCTGATTCTCCCTGAAGACCTTTTATTGTTGAGGATAGTTTTTGCTATCCTGGGTTTTTTGTTATTCCATATAAATTTGAGAATTGCTCTTTCTAGGTCTACAAAGAATTGAGTTGGGATTTTGATGCGGATAGCACTGAATCTGTATATTGCTTTCGGCAGGATGGCCATTTTAATTATGTTAATCCTGCCAATCCATGAGCATGGGAGATCTTTCCATCTTCTGAGGTCTTCTTCGATTTCTTTCTTCAGAGACTTGAAGTTCTTGTTATACAGATCTTTCACTTGTTTGGTTAGAGTCACACCAAGATATTTTATATTGTTTGTGACTATTGTGAAGGGTGTCATTTCCCTAATTTCTTTCTCAGCCTGTTTATCCTTCGAGTATAGGAAGGCTACTGATTTGCTTGAGTTAATTTTGTATCCAGCCACTTTGCTGAAGTTGTTTATCAGCTGTAGGAGATCTCTGGTGGAGTTTTTCAGGTCACTTAAAGTATACCATCATATCATCTGCAAATAGTGATATTTTGATTTCTTCCTTTCCAACTTGTATCCCTTTGATTTCCTTTTGTTGCCTGATTGCTCTAGCTAGAACTTCAAGTACTATGTTGAATAGATTGGGAGAGAGAGGGCAGCCTTGTCTAGTCCCTGATTTTAGTGGGATTGCTTCAAGTTTCTCTCCATTTAGTTTGATGTTGGCCACTGGTTTGCTGTATATTGCTTTTACTATGTTTAGGTATGCTCCTTGAATTCATGATCTTTCCAAGACTTTTATCTTGAAAGGATGTTGAATTTTGTCAAATGCTTTTTCAGCATCTAACGAGATGACCATGTGGTTTTTTTCTTTGAGTTTGTTTATGTAGTGGATTACATTAATGGATTTCAGGATATTGAACCATCCCTGCATCCCTGATATGAAGCCTACTTGATCATGGTGAATGATTGTCTTGATGTGTTCTTGGATTCGGTTTGCAAAAATTTTATTGAGTATTTTTGCATCGATATTCATAAGGGAAATTGGTCTGAAGTTTTCTTTTATTGTTGGGTCTTTGTGGGGCTTTGGTATCCGTGTAACTGTGGCCTCATAGAATGAATTGGGTAGTGTTCCTTCTGTTTCTATTTTATGGAATAGCTTGAAGAGTATTGGTATTAGGTCTTCTGTGAAGGTCTGATAGAATTCTGCACTGAACCCATCTGGTCCTGGGCTTTTTTTGGTTGGGAGACTGTTAATGACTGCTTCTATTTCTTTGGGGGTTATGGGACTGTTTAGATGGTTTATCTGATCCTGATTTAACTTTGGTAATTGGTATCTGTCTAGAAACTTGTCCATTTCCTCCAGATTTTCCAATTTTGTTGCATATAGGCTCTTGTAGTAGGATCTGATGTTTTTTTTTAATTTCCTCAGAGTCTGTTGTTATATATCCATTTTCATTTCTAATTTTGTTAATTTGGATACTGTCTCTGTGCCCTCTGGTTAGTCTGGCTAAGGGTTTATCTATCTTGTTGATTTTCTCAAAGAACCAGCTCTTGGTTTTGTTGATTCTTTGTATAGTTCTTTCAGTTTCCACTTGGTTGATTTCAGCCCTTAATTTGATTATTTCTTGCCTTCTACTCCTCTTGGGTGTATTAGCTTCTTTTTGTTCTAGAAATTTCAGATGTGCTGTTAAGCTGTTAGTGTATGATCTCTCCAGTTTCTTTTTGGAGGCATTCAGAGCTATGAGTTTGCCTCTTAACACTGCTTTCATTGTGTCCCATAGGTTTGGGTAAGTTGTACTTTCATTTTCATTGAATTCTAGGAAGTCTTTAATTTCCTTCTTTATTGCCTCATTGACCAACTTATCATTAAGCAGTTCATTGTTCAGCGTCCATGTGTATGTGGGCTTTCTGTTGTTGTTGTTGCCATTGAAGACCAACCTCAATCCGTGGTGATCTGATAGGAGGCATGGGATTATTTCAATCTTCTTATATCTGTTGAGGTTTGTTTTGTGACCAATTATATGATCAATTTTGTAGAAGGTACCATGAGGTGCTGAGAAGAAGGTATATTCTTTTGATGCAGGATGAAATGTTCTATAGATATCTGTTAAACCCACTTGTTTCATAGCATCTGTTAGTTTCACTGTGTCTCTGTTTAGTTTATGTTTCCAAGATCTGTCCATTGTTGATAGTGGGGTGTTGAAGTCTCCCACTATTATTGTGTGAGGTGCAATGTGTGCTTTGAGCTTTAGTAGAGTTTCTTTTATGAAAGTGGGAGCTCTTGCATTCGGGGCATAGATGTTCAGAATTGAGAGTTTTTCTTGATAGATTTTTCCTTTGATGAGAAAGATGTGTCCTTCCTCATTCTTTTTGATGAATTTTGTTGAAAGTCAATTTTATCCGATATTAGAATGGCTACTCCAGCCTGTTTCTTGGGGCATTTGCTTGCAAAATTGTTTCCCAGACTTTTACTCTGAGGTAGTGTTTGTCTTTAACACGGAGGTGCATTTCCTGGATGCAGCAAAATGCTGGGTCCTGCTTATGGATCCAGTCTGTCAGTCTATGTCTTTTTATTGGGGAGTTGAGACCATTGATGTTAAGAGATATTAAAGAATAGTGATTGTTATTTCCTGTTATTTTTGATGTTGTTAATATTGTTTGTGTGGCTATTTTCTTTTGAGTTTGTTGAAAGATTACTTTCTTCCTTTTTCTTGAGTGTAGTTTCCCTCTTTGCGTTGGTATTTCCCATGTATTATTCTTTGTAGGGCTGGGTTTGTGGAAACATACTGTGCAAATTTGGATTTGTCGTAGAATATTTTGGTTTCACCCTCTATGATTATTGAGTGTTTTGCTGGGTATAGCAGCCTGGGCTGGCATTTGTGTTCTTTTAGAGTCTGTATGAGCTCTGCCCAGGACCTTCTAGCTTTCATAGTCTCTGGTGAGAAGTCTGGTGTAATTCTGATAGGTCTTCCTTTCTATGTTACTTGCCCCTTTTCCCTTACTGCTTTTAATATTCTTTCCTTGTTTTGTGTATTTGGTGTTTTGCCTATAATGTGACGGGAGGAATTTCTTTTCTGGTCCAGTCTATTTGGAGTTCTGTAGGCTTCTTGTATATTTATGTTCATCTCTTTCTTTAGGTTAGGGAAGTTTTCTTCTATAATTTTGTTGAAGATATTTACTGGTCCTTTAAGTTGGGAGTCTTCACTCTCTTCTATACCTATTATTCTCAGGTTCTATCTTCTCATTTCATCCCGGATATCGTGGATGTTTTGGTTTAGGAGCTTTTTGCATTTTGTGTTTTCTTTGACTGTTGTGTCCATGTTTTCTATGGTATCTTCTGCACCTGAGATTCTCTCTTCCATCTCTTGTATTCTGTTGGTGATGCTTGCATCTATGACTCCTGATTTCTTTCCTATGATCTCTAATTCCAAGGTTGTCTCCCTTTGTGATTTCTTTATTGTTTCTATTTCTGTTTTTAATTCCTGAATGGTTTTGTTCATTTGATTGATTTTGTTTTCCTGTATTTCTGCCCATTTGATTGTGTTTTCCTGTAATTCTTCAAGGGATTTTTGTGTGTCCTCTTTAAGGGCTTCCAGTTGTTTACCTGTGTTCTCTTGTATTTCTTTAAGGGAGTTATTTATTTCCTTCTTAAAATCTTCTATCATCCTCTTGATAAGTGATTTTAAGTCTGAGTCTTCCTTTTCTGGTGTGTTGGGGTATCCAGGGCTGGCTGTGGCAGGAGAGCTGGGTTCAGCTGAAGCCAAGTAGTCTTGGTTTCTGTTCCTTGTGTTCTTGCCCTTGCCTTTCACCATCTGGTTATCTATGGAGTTATCTGGTCTTTGTCTCTCTGACTGTGGCTTGTCTTTCCTTCATGCTCAGATGTCAATATTCCTGGGAGACCAGTCTCTCTTCCAGCTGTTCTTCAGACCCTGTGTCTGGAGTCCTCCTGTTGCTGGCTCCTCAGCACAAGTGGGCGGGTAGCTTTCTCCCTGAGCTACTTGTGTATGGAGAGGCCTGTTGGCCCAGGCGGGGTTTCTGGCCACAGGTGGAAGCAGGCAGGCTCTTACCTCCCGGCTTTTCCTCAGTCCCTGCGTCTGGAGCCTGCCTTCCGCTGCCTCCTCCTATCATCTATGTTTCTATCATATCAATCTACCATCTGTTTTTCTATCATCCATTAGTTATCTACTCACCTTAATCTATCATCTACCTATGTACCCTTTATATATGTGTGTGTGTGTATGTATGCTCATATCTATGACTCTATCATCTATTTATCTATCATATGTAAGCTATCTATTAATTTCTATCAGCTATCAATAAATTATCTGTATATGTGTACATGTGTATATGTATGTACCTATCATCTACCAATTGTTGTATGTATGTATGTATGTATGTATGTATGTATGTATGTATGTGTCTGTCTATCCTTCTGTCCACCCCTTTTCTTTGTCCTATTTTCTGGACAAAGCATCCATCTTCCACTAGACTGTGCTATATCGCTAATGTTGAGCATGTGTTCAACATGGAACAGGTGCCCAAAAAGTATTTGTTGAATGGAAGAATTGAAACATTGTGTTTAAAAGCTAAGGATGACTAATGGCTTCCAGAACATCAGACAATCCAGTGCACCCAGCAATGGCTAATTAAACCATTCCAATCTGATGTCCAAAATATTGTATGCTAGAGACCCTCCTTCCTTTTCCATTAATTGAACGGCCCCTGTCTTTTTGGCTCTTGTAGCCCATTGTTCTTTTAATGTAATTAGCCCTTGTATTTTGACAGTAAACGGGGCTCCACTACTTTGATAAATGACTTGTTTCTGAGAAGGGAGTACTTGTGAATACAAACCCAGTCCACTCCTCTTCTCCCATCTCCTCCTCTTTCTCCTACTTAGTGCTGTCCTTGCCTATTCACTCACCTCCAGTGATACCACGCTTCTTAGAAAAGGATGGTAACACAGCAAGGGTGGTTATCATCTGTCCAATACCTGTGAGGCAGGCAGGAACTGCCATTGTGTGGAGGAAAGAAATCCTGGAAAGCAAATTTTAACACATTCAATGTTCCAGCTAGGCAAAGTGAATTATGTTCCTAGAGATGAAAGAAATTGCAAAAACCCCACAGTTTCTGGGATGCTGGGTTGAGATTTAAATGCACTCAGAGCTCTGTCTTCACCTTGAGTCTGTCTCTTGCTATGACAGTGAGTAGATGGTCCTTATTGTGGAACATGGCATGCCCCATTTACTAATAGGTATTCTCTCTCTCTCTCTCTCTCTCTCTCTCTCTCTCCAAGGAGCAATACCTTCTGGCCATTTTAGACTTGTAATCTCATCTGACTTGTTTCTGTCCCAACTGACAGAGGTGGGCTTTGGTATTTGTTTTCTGTATCTATCAGGTGATTGCTTGTGCTTGCATATCCGGGGAACCAAATCTAGAGTCTGACCTCCTGTCCATCCACTCCTTATTTTACGGCTTCCTCTTGAGTAGGTGAACAGAGAGCCTGCCCATTAACAGGCTCACTTTCACAGTTGTGCTTTCTATATCCAGCTGCCTTGCTGGGCCCTTCAAGAGCACAGGTAAAGAACAACGTCCTAAACTGATTGCGCTTGCTTCTCTTGGTCTTTTACAGAGAGGGGAATTGTCTGCATGACCTTAAGTCCATGAGGATGGCTGCTAACAAAAGAATGGAGAGCAACAAGTGTTAGTGAGGAGGTAGCGAGGTTGCAACTGGTGGGGATAGAAAATGGTGCAACTGCCATGGAAAATGCCAGGAGTTTGCACAAGAAATTCAAGACCTGTGATCCAGCAATCCATTTCTGAATCTATGGCTACAGCAATTTCAAAGCTAGATTTCAAAGGGATGTGGTGCTTTCGCTCCGCTGTAAAAGGAAGGTATCTGGAAAGGGCTAAGGGGAATAAAGAGAGGAGGAAAAATGATGTAATTCTATTGTAATTAAAAATATTTAAAAGGGTAAACAGAAGAAGAAATTGTTGTGTATAGTGGAGTAATCTTCAGCCATAAAATTGTTCACTGCAGAACTCTTCATGACAGTTGAAGGTGAGGACAATGGGCTAATGATTAAGCATCATGGTATTCTCCTCTGCTGTAAATAATGGTTTCATCATAGAAAAGCACAGCTAGGTACAGTGCAGAGATCAACAGGCAGTGGGGGACCCAGCCCCAGTGGATATATCTACATCACAGTTCCTGCATCTATGGCTCAGGGGACATTGAAGAAGAGGGAGCTGAAGGAGGGCAAGAGCCAGAACACTAG
This sequence comes from Rhynchomys soricoides, assembly GCA_019843965.1. Taxonomy (NCBI): domain Eukaryota; kingdom Metazoa; phylum Chordata; class Mammalia; order Rodentia; family Muridae; genus Rhynchomys; species Rhynchomys soricoides. The sequence goes on from JADRCH010000042.1 coordinate 8,703,915, forward strand.
AAAGTCAGCTGTGAAACTGTCTGTCCTAGAAATGGCTTCATTAACAAGACCAGAACGACGGTCATATCAATGGATATGCTAACATGGGAAGGGGGAAATTTCAAGGTCCAACTCCTAGACAAAAAAGTATAGGCAGCAGTGACTGCTGGGAGAAAGAGAATTAACCTTTCCTAGGAATGAGCACCCTTATTGGTTGTCCAATGCAGAGTGGTCAGCCCTGAAACTGTACACACACACAGACACAAGAAATGGACCCAGTAGGTTGTGTGTGTGTGTGCATTCATGTACATCCTTAAAATGTGACAATAATAAAGAAAAAGAGGCTATCAACTTGGGAGTTGGTGAGATGTGGGAGGGGCTTAAGGAAGGGATCTGAGAGGGGCCAGAGGAAGGAAAGGGAGGAGGGAAAGTGATGTAATTCTATTTCTATTGAAAACATTTAAAGGTAAACAAAAGAAGAAGCTGTGGTATATAATGGAGTATTATCCAGCCATAAAAATGAGATCATCTCATTTGTGGGGAAATGTATGTATCTGGAGGTTCATGTTAAGTGAGTCCTAATCCTGTCAGAGAAAGACAAGGGTAATGTGGTATGTTTGTTTGTTTGTTTTCCTATGTGGAAATCAGAATAGTAAAAATTAGAAAGACAACCTCAAAATGTTAGAGGGACTTCCAGAAAAGCAAAAGGAGGCTTGAGATGTGGTAGAATAGAGAGAGGGGGGTAGCAAAGGTTAGATCCCAAAGTGGATATCATCAAAAATATATATTCTGTATGGCAGCATCATACCCAATCCAACTAATATATACAATTAATATGTATTAGTAATTAAAATAAAAGTGAAAAAGAAGAAATCATGATATATACATACAATGAAATATTCATCAGTCTTAACAAAAAAGGAAATTCTGTCACATGCCACAACATGATAAACAAGTCAGTCACAAAAGGACAAACAGCATGTGATTCCAAAAAGATGAAGTTCAGAAGTAGTCAAAATCTTCAACACAAGAACTAGAAAAATGCTTGCCAAGGAGAGCAAAGAAGAAAATCACTGTGTGTGCTGGTTAGATTTGTCGACTTGATACAACCTAGAACCAGCTATAAGATGCAGTGAGGAATTGTCTACAATTGGGTTGGCCTGTGTACATGTCTGTAGGGGATTATCCCAGCCCACTATGGGCAGGTCTGTTCCCTAGGCAGGAAGTTCTGAATGGTGTAAGAGTAGAGAAATTGACAAAGCAAAAGCAATCAAGTGAGCATTTCTGTATTCATTTCTCTGTTACTAACCGTGGATGTGATGTGACCAGCTTCTCAACCTCTTACCAATGCAATTCACCCACCATGATGGTCTTGAATTTTAAGCTGAAATTTATCCCCCAGGTTGCTTTTTGTCAGACAGAAGGAAAACTGGAGAAGTTATTTAATGAACAGAAGTCCAGTTTTGCTAAATGAAAATTTCCAGTGATGTTGTGTACTAGTGTGATATGTGTAACATTGCTGCATTGTGCACTTAAAATGACAAAGATGGTGTCTTGTTATAAAATTTACCATGAGAAGCAAAGGGAGGCTGTGTGTGTGTTAGTCCCTCCCACTGGGGATGTCATGGTGATGGGGATTCAGGCAGCTGGTCACACTGCTTCTATAGTCAGGAAGCATAGAGTGGTTAAGTTCTACTTCTTTTGATAACAGCCTGGGAGCCCAGCTCAGGAAGGGGCCACTCCCAGTGGGCATGCATTCCCACCTCAATTAAACAAATTAGGATGTGTTGTCAGATGTTCACCTCCCAGGTGACTCCAGAATTTATCAAGTTGACAACTGAGATTAACCATCATAGGTCCAGAATTTAATGTGATGTCTTGTCTGTAACCACCACCAACACAAAAGGCAAAATAAATGAGAGAAAAAACCTGAACCTCTCTGTGCCAGACTTAACTGAAGCTGTGTCTTCAGGATCCAATTAGGTATGAGCTTCCTTAGAGACAATATTGCTCCCATTTTCTTGATCAGAATGTGTCTCTGTGCCTCAGGCTGGGTTTTCTTTGCTTAGCATGTTGATAGGTGGAAGGATGTCAGGGGTTGCCTCTTCCAGATTGCTTTCATCCTCCTTAGGATGGACTCTCCACATGGTCCATGAGGTATGCAGTGGTGACTTATCAGTTCCACATGGAGAACCCAGGACTCAGCATGAATCCTGGAGTGTTCATGGTCACCTGAGCTGTTGGTGATGTACAGACTAGATTTCAGGGATTCCTATGCTGGATCCTTTTGGTGATGGTAGTGGCTTAGGACATTTTAAAAACTTGGAGCCAAAGAGATGGAAAATTTGGATGCCTTCCTGATTTTTATTATCTTACTTGAAGACTTTTCTAGAACACACAAGTGAACAGTTCCATCAAGTTGTCCAGCCCAGACCCCTGATCTCAGCATCCATCTCTGACCTTAAACTTGAACTCTCTTGCAGCCTGATTAATGTGTGTCATTGTATACTCTCCAAGTCACGGGACCCTCTGAGTCCTCGCTTTCCCCTGCAGTTGAATTTCCTTTTTCATGCTTGAACTCCAGAGGTCCCCCAAGGGCTTCTGCCTTAATTAAAATTTAAATTCACAAATCATTTCTTAAGCTGTCTCATAGGTAGTCAAATAATCACAGTCATTAGCGGGTGGTCGGGGTTACTTTAGCATTAATGCTTTTGGAGAGCAAAGGATGCATCAGTGGGTACTGCTGCCTTCTACACAATCTCTCTCCATAGACTTTACCCAGAGGACACCACTTAAGCACATCTGCCTTCTGTTGTAGTAAAGAGCTCTATACTCTCAGTTCAGAACACAGCCTATCCTATACCATCCCTCTCAATGCTTGCTCATGTCCCAGAGGCAGAGGCATATCAGTTTGAGAGTATGACAGTGAGGTCTTGAGTGAGCATAACCTCAACAAAGACACACCACCAGGAAGACATTCTCTCTGGGGACTGCCCCTGAGCTTTGATATTAGATGTGGTTTTTAGTCTAGCTACTGCTCCTTGGAATTTGCAACCTGCCCTACAGCTGTCCCTCCCTAGACCAAGATTCCTTGGCCTAGGTTTGCTTTGACTTCCCTGAAATAATGAATTCTAATCTGGAACTGTAAGTTGAAGTAAAACCCTTTCTCCCTTAAATTGCTAATTGTCAGAGTATTTTATAACATTCACCAAAATGCAACCAGAATGCGGGGGAAGGAAAATGCCCCATGAAATAAAAGAGAATGATAAAATATTTGTCAGAATGGCTGAACTTTACCTACCAGATGCAAACAACTATTAGTTGATAATCAAGGCACTTTTGATGTAACCATGTGTTTTGGAGGGACAAAAATCATCCCACTCAGAATCACAGTTTGTCACGTTTTGGATCTGAAGTGTGCCCCCACACACTTGGGTGACTGAACAATTGGTCCCCAGTAGGTGATGCTATTTGGGGAGGGTGTAGAACCTCACAGAACAGCCTGTGCGGGGTTATAGCTCTACTCTGCTTTCCAGTGCTGTTCTAATTCTTGATCAACCATGATGTGAGCAAGCTACATCTCAATCTCCCACCACTAGGTGGAGCTGTCCCAGTCACCATGCCTTTCTAGTTGCAATAAACTGATACCACTTGAAATCCTGAGCCAAAATATACCTCTCCTCTCTAAGTTGCTCCTGTCAGGAGTTTTGTAAGATTGTTTTAAAAAGTGACAAGTATTTTGTCCTATTCTAACAGAATCTCCAGACCCAATGTCCTGGATTTAGGATACATGTCTCTCTTATAATCTATGGCTGTCTCTTCAGATTCCTAAGCTTTGACATGAGTAAAGGTCAGTCAACACACACAAAGCTTATTCTACTCCTTTTTTTTCTACAATAAGGTCTTAAACCATGATAGGAAGGATGGGCACTGGAAACTTGAGTCTGTTCATTCTCCATTGAGGGCGAGGATGGGGAATGTAGGCCATCAAATCTCTCCTAACCCTTCAACTACTTCTATACAACAAACGGTGGCAGCCTGCTGGGATTTGGGGCCATGTCTTTCTGGCTCTGGAGCCTCTGATCCTGCTTCCCATCTGGACTCATTGTGCTTCTATGAAGTATGGTGAAGAACAAGTGTGGCAGTCTCCTGTTCCAGTGCATTATCTAGATAAGTGTCTTTGGGTTGTGATCCAGGGAATAAAAGGAAGTCAGAGATCTCTATGATTATTTTCAGCTCTGAAGGTAAACGTCTGTGTCTTTGAGGCTTCAGAGAAGGGCAAGCCTCCCTGTGGGATGGAGGCAATGGTCCATCCAGTCAATATAGGTTGAGCTTCTTATGGGCTTCAGACCCTGGACTGGGTCCTGGGCTCTAACAGTGAACACAACTGCACAGATTACCATTTCTATGTCTAGAAAGAGAGCGTGTCAATGGTCTTTCTCATTGCTGTGACCAACTATCTGACAAACACATCTTAAGGAAGAAAAGATATATTTTAGATCACAATTTGAGGGTATAGTCCATCATGATATAGAAGCCAGGGCTGTGGGAGAGTGAGGCTGACCTCTCATATGTGGGTAGATCAGGAAACAGAAAACCAGAAACATAAGCACTCATCAGAAGATGATTTATTTACTTATTTGCATGTGTGCGTACACATGTGTGCATACATCCAGATCGTATGTATGCCGGACACATATAAAGGGCAAATTTATGGGGCTGCTTCTCTCCTTCTAACTTTATGCAGATTCTCGGGATCACACTAAGGTCATTGGGCATTCGTGAGAGGTGCTTGCACTCACCAAGGCAATCTCACTGACCTGCTTTCTCCCTTTTTATTCAGTCTGGAATCCAAGGCCATGGGATGGTGGCACACATTCAGGGCAAGCATCCTTCCTCAGTTAATGGAAACATGCTCAAAGACATGCCCAGAGATGTGCCTCACCGACATCTGAGGCATTTCTTTATCTAATGTAGCTCATACTTGAAATTAAGCATTAGAGAGAGGCAGATAGGTCATCAGGAATAACAAAGAGAAGGGTCTGGGTGAAGATAAAGGCAAGAAAGGCAGTGAGTTGCATAGCTGGGGAGACAAATAAGTATCTTTAGGTGGTGGAGCCAGAATGAACTACAGCTGTCCTTTTCAGGGCCAGGGGCTTGGCAGTTTAAGTGTCACAAGGTATATTCTGCTTTGGCCACCTACTGCTACAATTACACCTAAAACAAACACCCAAAACTTAGTGTCTTAAAGACAATAAGACTTCATGGTCTTCTTAGATTGTGTCCTTAGGCACTGGGCAAGAAGCGCTGAGGTTGCCTGGCCTGGGGCCATGGCTGGGAAGGTTGCCAATGATTCTAGTGGGCAGAACCTCGAGCCACCCAGTTCCTTCATTCACAGGTCTGTCACCTGGGAGGGAACAAGACAAAGGGTGTGCTTGGCTGAGACTGAAGACTCTGTTGGTGGTCTGTCCCATCAACCAGGGTTTCTTCTCAGCATGGTGGCCTCTGTCTGGGAGGTTAGAGTTCATACTGACTGTCACGCCCTCACTGCTGTCTGTCAGGGTGAGTGAAAGGTGCCTAGGTAGAAACGGCATGGCTTTTTATGACCTATGCTTAGAAGTCACATGGATGCCTGTGTTCCATCCTTTATAAACTGAGGGAGGAGGGGCTACATATCTAACCTTTGGATGGCAGGAATATAAGAAACCTATGTTCACACTTGAATATCACCGCACTATTGTTATTGCACTTGGAAAGGTCTGCATTTCTCCAAGCTTTTAGCAGACTCCAATCCCACCTTGAGAAAGCTCTCCAGGTGTATTTACACCAAAAGCCTACTTCAATTAATCAATTCTAATGCTCCAATTACTCAGCTTATATTTTCAGACGCTCTAATAAGCACCACAAATGAATGGGAATTAGGTGGATGGTGTAGCACTCTCCACTGTGAGAAAGACCACATTTGGTTTCCCAAGCAGCCTCCGTCTCTGAGAGACGAACTTCCTCTTCCCACTTCTGATTTAACACCGAAAGTGTTTCTCTGGGGTCAGGATGGGGCAGGAGCAAGTGGAGAAGCTTTCAAGGATGTATACCAGCTGCAATCAAGACAATCTGTAAATGAAGACAGGAGTAGCCTAGGTCCCCCCAATCCCCTGAAAGATCTGGATTTCCATGTAAGCTCTGGTAACTAATCAATCTGTGCCTCTGTTTACTCATTTGTAGAGTAAGATTTGATCTTTTCTAAGTTCTAAAAGGCATTTGTAATTGTAGGAGTATTTGACAAAGGAAAATGTCTAGCCTCAGCACCCAGAGTGAACACCACTACAACAATCATGTTTGAATGACTCTGGCCTTCAAGAGATACTCTGGGCTAGGCTGGTCAACCCAGCAACAAGTTTATGAGCTGGGGTGCAGAGAGATGGTTAAGTAGATTAAAGCACTCACCACGCAGGCATGACTTCAAGCCCCCAGACCCTAGACAAAAACCAAGCACAGCAGCACCTGCACCTGTAATTCCAGTGCCCCTCTGGAGGTAGAGGGGAGGCAGGGACAGGCACAACCCCAGAAGCTTGTGGGCCTAATAACCTGGTCATCACAGTGGGAAAAAATGTTAAAGGAGAGTGACTTTGCCTCAGATCAAGTGGAAGATGACCTTTGACCTCCATATGTACAATGTGCATGATGTGAAGGTACTCACATGTGGGGAGCCGCCCGAGTCGCACCCACATTCGCCATTACAAGATGGCACCTACACCCGGCCGAGAACAAGTTGTAAACAGGCTAGTGCGCATGTACCTGGTAATTTTCCACCTCAGAGTCTCAGCCTCTCTCGTGGCGTCATCTGGCCTGATGTGCGGGGAGCCAATGGGGAAGCTCCATGTCCCAGGCAAGCGCTGTGGCCTATATAAGGGACAGGTGTTCTATTGTTCGGGGTCTCCACTCGTGG